>CM053625.1:156400964-156437445 GCA_028646595.1 Phalanger gymnotis | reverse complement strand
TATATATATATACACACACACACACACACACACACACACACATATATGTATGTATATTCCCTTCAGCTACCCTAATACTGAGGTTTCATGAATTATACACATCATCTTTCCATGTAGGAATGTAAACAAAACAGTTCAACTTCAGTAAGTCCCTTATGATTTCTCTTTCTTGTTTACCTTTTCATCCTTCCCTTGATTCTTGTGTTTGAAAGTCAAATTTTCTATTCAGCTCCGGTCTTTTCACTGAGAAAGCTTGAAAGTCCTCTATGTTGTTGAAAATCCATATTTTGTCTTGGAGCATGATACTCAGTTTTGCTGGGTAGGTGATTCTTGGTTTTAATCCTAGCTCTATTGACCTCCAGAATATCATATTCCAAGCCCTTTGATCCCTTAATGCAGAAGCTGTTAGATCTTGCGTTATCCTGATTGTGTTTCCACAATACTCAAATTGTTTCTTTCTGGCTCCTTGCAGTGTTTTCTCCTTATCTGGCAGCTTGTAATTTGGCAACAATATTCCTAGGAGTTTTCTTTTTGAGATCTTTTTCAGGCTCTAGAATATCAGGGCGATTCTCCTTGATAATTTCCTGAAAGATGATATCTAGGCTCTTTTTTTGATCATGGCTTTCATGTAGTCCAATAATTTTTAAATTATCTCTCCTGGATCTATTTTCCAGGTCAGTGGTTTTTCCAATGAGATATTTCACATTGTCTTCCATTTTTTCGTTCCTTTGGTTCTGTTATATCTTGATTTCTCATAAGGTCACTAGCTTCCACTTGCTCCAATCTAATTTTTAAGCTAGTATTTTCTTCAGTGGTCTTTTGGACCTCCTTTTCCATTTGGCTAATTCTGCCTTTCAAGGCATTCTTCTCCTCATTGGCTTTTTGGAGCTCTTTTGACATTTGGGTTAGTCTATTTTTTAAGGTGTTATTTTCTTCAGTATTTTTTGGGTCTCCTTTAGCAAGTCATTGACTTGTTTTTCATGGTTTTCTCACATCGCTCTAATTTCTCTTCCCAATTTTTACTCTACTTCTCTAACTTGCTTTTCCAAATCCTTTTTGAGCTCTTCCATGGCCTGAGACCAGTTAATGTTTTTCTTGGAGGCTTTTGGTGTAGGCTTTTTGACTTTGTTGACTTCTTCTGGCTGTATGTTTTGGTCTTCTTTGTCACCAAAGAAAGATTGCAAAGTCTGAGTCTGAATCTGAGTCTGTTTTCACTGCCTGGCCATGTTCCCAGCCAACTACTTGACCCTTGAGTTTTTGTGGGAGTATGACTGCTTGTAGAGTAGAGAGTACTTTGTCTCAAGTTTGAGGGGCTGCGCTGTTGTTTTCAGAGCTATTTCTACACAGCAAGCTCTGCCACACCAGCGCTCCTCCTCCCCCAAGAACCCCCAACCTAGACCGGACTCAGATCTAAGCAGGCTCTGCACTCCAGCTCTGATCTGCCACTTAATTCCTTTCACCAGGTGGGCCTGGGCCCAGAAGCAACTGCAACTGTAGTTCCGTAGCTGCACCTCCTTCGCTGCCCCCAGGGTGGTAGCCAAACTGTGAACTTCTTTCACTCTGTCCCAGCAGTTTTTCCCACTAACCTTCTCTGTTGTCTTTGGTGTTTGTGGGTTAAGAAGTCTAGTAACTGCCACAGCTCACTGATTCAGGGTGCTAGGGCCTGTTTTGCCCAGCTCCCAGTCTGGTTGGTCTGGGTGCAGCCCATGCTGGGCTCTGCTCCACTCCACTCCCAGCTCTGGGTGATAGACCCTACCCAGCAACCATCCAGGCTGTCCTGAGCTGGAGCCCCACTTCCCTCTGCTATTCCGTGGGTTCTGCAGTTCTAGAATTTGTTCAGAGCTATTTTTCATTGGTTTTTGGAGGGTCCTGGGGGAGAGCCCTAGGCAAGTCCCTGCTTTCCAGCTGCCATCTTGACTCTGCCCCCTTTCATCATAATTTTTAAAATTAATTGTTGTAGTTTGCTGTAAATTGCTATAGTTTTTTGCTAAGATTTTAATTTAAATTTTGGAATGGATATCCATTAATGATATTAAACTGTATTTTGCTCTCTTTGTTTATCCTTCCTGAATTTAGATATCGAGACCATATTTGTCTCATAAAACATGTTTGATAGAGTATTTTCTTTCTCAATTTTTGAGAATAATTTTGTTTCCAAAAGAAGAATGGCAAATGATTAATAGTCATAAGTGTGTTCCAAATCACTAAGAAATGCCGATCAAAACAGCAATGGGAACTCATCTTACAACAAGCAAATTGGTAAAGATGAAAGGTTAGTGTTAGAAAGACTTTGGCAAGACCTACAAGTAATAAACTTCTGGATCAGCTGAGAAATGGAACAACCAAGGCAATTTGGAATCATGCCAAAATAATTTTTAAAATGCTCATGCCCTTCCGGTGAGAGATTTTGTGGTGAGGCATATACTCCAAGAAAGCGAAGGACAAGAAGAAAGGAAGATTAGGTTAATTCCACTTGGCACTTAAAAACAGAATGAGGATCAGTGGAGACAAATTCCAAGAAGAAAAACTTGTGGCTATAAATAGGAAATTCCTCACAATCACAGCTGTCCAATAAGGAATAGACTGCTTTAAAGGTAATGAGTTCTCCATCCCTGGAGGTGTTCAAGCAGAGGTTCAATAGCCAGGGATCAGATGGTGTAGAGGATAGAAATGTTTCAGGTAGGGGTTGGACCAGATTGGCCTTTGAGATCCTTTCCAGTACAGAGATTGTGCAATTCTGAATCTAAGAAGCTTTGAGGTCATGTTGTAGAATAGAAAGAACATTAACTTTGTAGTCAAAAGTCTTAGTTTTGAAACCCAGTTCTGCTATTTATTGCCTTTGTGACCCTGGGCAAGTTGCTTATCTTTTCTGGGTCTCAGCTTGCTCATCTCTAAAATGAGGTGGTTTGGAAGCTCTAAGAACCCATCTACCTCTAAATCCTATAATCCTAGCTCACAATCATGTTGAGAGAAGAACTCCCCTTTAAATACATGAAATAAGCCTGGAGAAGCTTTAGAAAAAGTTTAGATGGATAGGTGGAATGAGCAAGGGGGTGGATCTTGATGGTGATTATAAACTAGTAGCATGTAAAGGAACAGAGACATACCTAGAACTCCTTTCATTTGGGGCCAAAACAACTATGGGGTGGAGAAATAGGGTGGAGGCAAGAACACAGTCCTAGGTCAGAGCAGTCGTAGGGAGAGGGCAGCCCAAAGTCAATCTGGCATGGGGAAGAATCTGAGTCACTCATTTCCAAACTCCCCAGGAAGAATCTGGTCCCAACCCATGCACCAGCCTATGGTAAAGACACATGCACTCCACCTAGTTATTACTCTATAAAGAAACTGCAGATGTTTGTTAATGCTAACTGAACCAGAGCTGCCTCCCTGGTTCATGGAAGGCATGGTTTGCTAACCAAAGAAACTTCAAGTGGGTGGGGAGGAACAGCATGTGACTGGATTAGGGACAATATGCCATTGGAGGGCTCAGAAGGTGGTCCAAAGTGGGAAGGTGGATGGATGAGTTGTCAAACAGTAGGAGAAGGAACCCCAACCCCAATTCTAGTCCCAGAATTCCTACTAACCTTTTTTTATCCCATGGCTGTTTCCTTTCTCATAATTGACCCATTGTTGGCAAAGAATTGGAAATTGAGAGGATGTCCATCAATTGAGGAATGACTGAATAAATTGTGGTATGTGAATGTAGTAGAATACTACTGTTCTATAAGAAATGATGAGCAGATGGACTTCAGGAAAACCTGGAAAAACTTATACGAACTGATGCTGAGTGAAGTGAGCAGAACCAGGAGAACATTGTATACAATAACAGCAACATTGGGCAATGACCACCTTTGATAGTCTTAGCTCTTCTCAGCAATACAGTAATCTGAGACAATTCCAAGAGTTTCATGATTGAAAATGCTATCCACATCCAGAGAAAGAACTATGAAGTCTGAATGCAGATTGAAGCGTACTATTTTCTTTTTCTTTTTTTTTTTTGGTTGTTTTATTTTTTCTTTCTTGTGGTTTTTCCCTTTGGTTATGATTCTTCTTTCACGACACGACTAATGTGGAAATAGGTTTAATATGATTTTACAAGTGTAACCTATATCAGATTGCATGCCATCTTGGGGAAGGGGGAAAGGAGGGAGGAGGAAAATTTGAAACTCAAAATCTTATAAAAGTAAATGTTGAAAACTAAAAATAAATTTTAAAAAATTGACCCACTGTGCTTCGAGAGGATGTTATAAATGTAAAGTTTTCTTGTTGTTTTTGGATCATGCGTTGAATGAATGAAGGAATGCATGGGGGAGGGGAGCTTTTATTAAGTATGTTCTGTAAGCACTTGGGATACATAGGCAAGAAAAACAGTTTCTGCCTTTGAGGATCTTGCCTAATGGAGTAAGACAACCTATAAAGGCAAGGTGTGATCAACAGTGGTTAGCAAGCAAGGGCATTATTTGGAAATAGCTGGGAAATGATATAGAGGCCAGGTTTTGAACAAGATACAGTGAAGCTCACCTATTAGAGCTCAGGGTCCTAGGGCAGAGGACAGGTTCCAATAGGAGGGAGATAAGGAGGATGACCAAAGAGCAGGTGGCATTCAGTTAAATGTTTGGCTAAGGTTGTGTGCATGTGTGTGGTGCTAATTTTAGTGGACATTGCTTGTTCATATATTAATTGTGTATGTATACAGTTACGGTACTTGACTTTACATGATGCTGCAAATATAATTTTATGATGACATTTTTTGCATTTGAATTGGCATTCATATCTTCCTGTTTATTACATGAGTACTTTTTGCATTATCACTGTATATTGCTACAGAGCTAATGCTAAGGCTGGAAGGCCTGATTTGTTGAATAGAAATGTTATTTTATGAATACCTGAAAAAGTGGAGACCAAAATGTGTGATGTGTATGGTTATAGAGACACACAAAGGTCTCTTGACATTGAGAGTAGCTACTGAGAAAAATAAGGACATTATAAACTCATTGAAAAGAGCTGTGAGGGATTTGAAGAAAAGTAAAGATTCCATTTAGATCCTAATGAGTACAACACTGATTCCCATGAACTGGTTGCATTATTTGAATTTTCTTTGAATATTTCCACTGAGCTGGAACGAATTACCATATTTTACATATATTATACCTTTGAATAGCACAAATCCAAACAATGCTACCATTTCACAGAATTTGTTATTCACACTAATCAAGACCTAGCTGCAGTCCATGTTAGAGTTGGATGAGGTGAAGCCACCCTAGAGGTGTTTTGTCAATTGCCAAGGTCCGTTCTGATCCAAGATAGAAACTCTGAGAACAAAACGATAGAGGAAATATTGGCTTTGGCAGGCATCCCCAAGTAGACACACAGCCTGAACATTCCAATTGCACATTGACAACACATGTGAGGAAGACTGAGACTTTAACAAAAATCTCAGTGGAGTCACTCTATGGTAGTTTCAGTATACATGAATTAATCCATCAGTAATGATGCCAGAGTCTTTATACCATTCTTACTGATGTTTGGGCTGAGAGCCACACACATTTACTTTTGTTTTCATTCTTATTCTTTTTCCTCATTTAAAAAATTGTGAACTTGACAATCATAAAAACCCCATGAACATTTCAAGATAAAAATCGAATAATAGTAACCCTTGCTGGGCCCCAGGGGCTAAAGTAGCCTATTATTTCCCTCTCCATGAGAGAACCCCTCTGCTCTGGACCCATGTATGTAGCATTCAGGTTCAATCCTAGAGGTGCCTGGCCTCCCATGAGAAGTGTGAAGCTGCTTTTCTCACAGACAGTGGCTCTTTACAACTTAATCTTGGATCTCCAGGGAAAATGGCTTAAAGCTTAGGTTTGATTCATGTCTAGGGTATCTCCAACGTAAGAGTAAGAAAGTATTTCTGTAGTATGAAAGACCCTCACCAATTAAATTTATAATAAGGAGCCATCTCAGGGTGGGAACAGAAATTAATTTTGTTCAATTCTCGAGAATAGGGTGTCCTCTGCCAGAACAGATCTAGCAAGTGGGGCAGAGTGCAAAAGGCACAGCACCAATAATTATACTTAAGCAAGAGAATTCTCACCCACCTCTGACCCTTCTCACCATTGGCTGGGAAGCGAGCTTACAATCTGAGCATGAAAAACTAGACAAAGAACTGGGAAATCGAGGCACAGAAACTCCAATTCCCATTCCCTTAGTTAATGATTACAACTGAGATAACATCTATAAATCTGAAGGAGAATAGGATAAGGGGAGGCGGAGACCCTCCCCATTCTTCTACAGTACTTTTACAATAAAGGAAAGCAGGTCACAGTTACTCTATTCTTGCTGAGCAAATCTTTAAACCAGAACCAGAAGAAAGAACAAAAAGTTTCAGGGTAAACTTTCCCAGAGGCTGAGCCATCAGACTCACAGCCTCAGCAGAGTTTTCTACTTCCCTATTTCCCTATTTCTTGATTTTTAAACACTTCTTAGTATAGATATAGATATAGATTTATACATATCTTCCCCGTAATGTCTTCGCATTTTATTTACCTCACACAGTACTCAATCTGGAATATGGATCAGGCATAGGTCAGTTCTTTATTTCCTCTACTCCAAACACACGCAAGATCCACAAACACACAGTGACAGAAAAGGTTAATGAAAAGCAGTAATTTATAAGAGCTATTACAGTCTTCTGGGAGGTTGATACTTAGAACATCAAGATATGATGTAGTTTATAGGGCTGCTGAAGAAACATTTAACACTTTGTTTCAGCTCTGCACTATCCAGTAATTCCCTTTATGTCAAGCCTAGTTAAGGGCTGAACACCTCCCTTTGTTGGCGGTCATTCACTCTGACCCAGAAACTTCCTTTGCCCATCAGTACTGATCAAGGGACAAAAGAACTCTGGACCTGTTGAACTCACAAAGTTACCTCCAAGGCCGAACATCTCCATCTCTGGATCACTCTTTGGTCACCTCTACTCAGGAAAAATATATATAAAACACAAGTAGCATTCAGGGTCCCAAGGCCAAGAGTCAAACTCTCCCAAATCCACATACACACCTTAGCTTCCACATTTTAAAAGTTTACTATTGCTGTGTGTGTGTGTTGGGGAGGGGGTTGTCGATCAAGGCTGGAGGTGGGGAAGGAAGAATTATTTGCCTCATCCAGAGGGTCAATCAGTCAATAAACATTGATTAAGCACCTATTGTGCACCAAGCTCTGTGCTATGCAGTGGGGATACGAAGAAAGGCAAAAGACAGTCTCTGCCCTCATGGAGCTCACAGTCTTAAGGAGGAGAAAGCATGCAAGCAACTACATGCAAACAAACTATATACAGGGTTAATTGGAAATAATTAGTTGAGGGAAGGCAGTTGTGTTAAAGGAAAATCAGGAAAGGCTTCATGTAGAAGATGAAATTGTATCTGGGACTTAAAGGAAGCCAGGGATGCCAGAAGGCAAATATGAAGAGAAAGAACATTCCAAGCATGGGGGGACAGCCTGGGAAAATGCCCAGTTAGGAGATGGAGTGTCTTAAGAAGAAGAGACAAAAGGCTGAGTTACTCTTGTTTTAATGACTGGCTTAGTGAGGTGGAGTTGCACAAAGTTGTCAGCCTCACTCTCCCTTCCACAGTCACGGAAGTCCAGGGGTGAGACAAAAGTCACACAACTAGTCATTGTGTCTTCAATGTCTGACCAAGCTCTAAGTGCTCCACGGAACTTGCTTTAGCCACTTTCATGGCTGTTGGAGTAAATTGTTCTCATCTGCCTATTTCACCAGGAGAAGTCTTCACATGCTTGGGGTGCCTTCCCTAACTCACTGATACATTTGAGGCCTGTTGGTTACTCTCAACCTGGTTCAGCCCGTCTGCTGAGATGTTTTACTGGGGTGTGACTGTTCTGCATGCTACGGCTTCTTGGAGCCACAGATGGAGGCTGGGAGGGTTGGAAGACAATGTTTATACATAGATCTCAAGTTTCTGGCAACTTCTGACTTTTTGGGACATCCTTTGTGGGAGAAATCATGCAGCTGAGATGGGGTGGACAAAGTGGGACTGCACTAAAGTTTCTGTGCTCTTTCTGGTGAGCTTGCTGAGAAAGAGGATGGTACAGGATACCTTTGCTATAGAAAACAGGGAACAGCCAAGGACAGAAGAGAAGTGCTGACTGGGAACAGGGAAGACATCACCACATGAGCCAGCAAGAGGGAAGGAGAGGGGAGAGCAGATCAGGCTGAACCAGCAGACTGAAGCTGGTGAAACCGCTGGAGTCCAGTCCAGGCATGGCACCTTTATTTCCCCAGTTTCCTAGAGTACTGCCTAGCAAAGCCATCCTGTCTAACTACTCTCTTCACATGTTCTACCTGTAGAAGTAAGAAGGGAAAAAATTTCATACCCCTTTTCTTTGATGTTATTTGTATGTTTTATTTTCATGTCTATCTACATGTTGAAAGTGATATTAAGATACATGGCCATTGAAAATGATCTTTGTCTGAGCCTGTAGGTGTTATTGGGATAGGGGAATCTAAGGATAACTAGGTGACACAATGGATAGAGGCCTGAAGTCAGAAAGATTCATCTTTCTTAGTTCAAATCTGGCTTAGACGCTTACTAGCTGTATGACCCTAGGTAAGTCACTTAACCCTGTTTGCCTCAGTTTCCTCATCTGTAAAATGAGCTGGAGAAGTATCTCTGACAAGAAAACCCCAAATAGGGTCACAAAGAGTCAGACATGACCAAATAACAACAACAACAAGGCGAATCTAACCCAAAAAGGAGAGGAGATTCTCTCTAGTTTGTTTTGTAGTTATAAGTGAGCCAAGTAGAGATTTTCTAAAATTTTAGTAAACTCTGAGATCTTGATACCTATTATACTTTGTGGACATGGAGAAACACTTGCCAAAGAAATGAGCAAGTAGCAATGAGAGGTGGAGTTTGCTGTGTTCAGGCAAGCACACAGGACCAATGCCCTCACCTGGCTATAGAAAGTACAGCTCCTGGTGTCTCTCTTTTTTTAAATTGAATTTTTAAAATTTAATTGATGGAATATAACAAGCATTTCCATAACATAGTGCCATAAAAAAGATTATTGCACATGAAATTGAAAATATACTATGATCAACTTGCTATTCCTTTCAAATATACAACAAAATCATCATGTAAATGTCTTTTCCCCCCTTTTTTTCCTCCCTCCACTGCCCATCGTAGGGGTGGCTACCATTAGACACAGATATATATATATATATATGTATGTATATATATATATATAAAGTTGTTGTATGCATACTTCTATTTATCAGTTCTTTCTCTAGATGTAGATAGTGTCTTTTTCATATGTCCATTATAGTTAATTTTTATAATGGTCAAAATAACTTATTCATTTCATATTCACAGCCCCATAAAGTAAGCAGGAGAGGTGTTATTATTCCAATTTGACAAATGGGATAATTTAGGTCCAAAGTAATTAATTGATGTGGCCAGTGTCACACAGTAAGTTAATGGCAGAGACAAAGTTAGACCCCAAGTCTGGGCTCCCAGAGAAGAGTGTTCATTCCACCACCTGACCCAAGTTTAGGTGTGAGAGAGGGGGTTAAAAAACCCAACAGCAGGGTATCACAACACCGGTAAGGTCAGGAATAATTGTGCCAGAAAAGTACTATGTATATGCCTTTTACAAGCAAGTGTGAAGTACCATGGCTTAAGGCTCAATTTTAAATAGCTCCTTTGCCAAGTTCCATGACCCTTAAGTTGCAACCCTCACTCCATACATGAGACTTGGAACAACGCCTCTTCTAGTTTACCATAGGGGCACAGAATTTAGGGTTGGGAGGAATCAGAGATCATAGAATTGTGGATGGAGACCTGGGAGGAACGTTAGAAATCATAGAATCATTATTTTAGAGCTAAAAGTGACTTTTACACATTAGGAGACAGATCCAGAGAGGGGAAGTTTAACCAAGGTCGCATAGTTCAAACCTAGACTCTCTGACTTCAGACTCAATAGTGTACTTTGATAAAGTGCTTTGAACTCTAGAAACTTTAGCACTATGGAAATATGAATTTTTTTGCATTCACATTATTGGGCTTGATTGGATAATCCAGCACCTTGTTCCTCTCTCTTCTCCTGCACATCCCTTCCCCATTAGACCCATCCCTTCTCTTTGGGACCTCAAGTCATCCCCAGGGAAAGGGAAAATGGTTGTCAGCATTTTTGGAAGTCATCAAAATTTAATTCAGATCAAAGCTTTCTCTTTGTTCAGCCACACCCCAAAAGAATCAATATAATTACTGAGACTGGGACTGCACCCATTGGTTTAGCTATAAATGCCAGGCCCTCCCATCAGTCACCTCAATGGCCCCAGCCTTCATCATGAAGTCCGGAAGTCTCTTCTTCTTCATGGCATTCCTTGCCTTTATGTTCCTGACATCTTCTGGGACACAAAATGCTGCCAAAAAAGGTGAGGTCAAGGCCAGGGCTAATCTGAAGGGTGGAAGATTAGGGACTCCCTCCGTCTAAGACTGAGCTTCCCAGAGTAGGCAGCTTTGGCCCTCTGAATGCTATGAACAAAGACAGAAAATTCCAACATTCCCCTTCCTTCCATCACAATCTTCTTACTCACATCCCCCAAATCCTAAGCAGAGATGCTGTTTGAGAAGTTTCTAAGGATCTGGGATCCAAAAGCTTCATTGCTATATTCTGAGTGTCTATCTGAGTCCCTCTCTGACACTCTGTCTCTTCCTCACTCTTTGTCTCATATTCTTTCAGTTTCTCCCTCCATCTCTTCCTGTTTCTTTCTTTTTTCTTACTCCCTAGATCATTCTCTCTTTCCATCATTCTATCTCTGTCTCATCCTCTTATTTTAGCCTTTGACAATGACTCTCTATCCCTGAGGGGTTTTTTTTTTGTTTTTTGTTTTTTGTTTTTTGCTATTGTCATTCTGGTTCTGCCTCTTTCTGGGAGAATGGAGAATTTATTGTTCTTTGAATTAAGAGATCTGAGTTCAAGTCCTTGTTCTTCTACTTATTTAGCTAAGTTACCTAACCTCTCTGGGTCTTGGTTTCCTCATCTACAAAATGGGATAATAATGATTTTAGCAACTACCTAACAGGATAGTTGTAGGGAAAGCCATTTATAAACTTTATGGTTCTATAGGAAGGGGAGCTATCATATCACTTCTTTCTCTTTCCCTTCTGTGATGCCTCTTTGTATCTGTCCCTTTTGCTGTTCTTTGGAAATCCTGACTTTCCCTCCTGTACTATTAAAATAGTGACTCCTCCATGCTTAGGGTTAGGTGATCTGTCTCTTACTCACAGAGCCTCCCTTCTTAGCCCCCATCCACACTGCCTCCCCAACTTATATCCTAGAGCCTTCCCTCAGCTCCAGAGATCATAAAATTTAGAGATGAGAGGAATCTTAGCAAGCATTTAGCTCAAATTTCATTTTATAGAAAAGGAAAGAGAAAGCTAGAGTGGAGAAGTTACTGGCCACAGTCACAGAGGTAGTAAGTAGATGAGTCTGGATTCTAAGAGAACTTCTACCTATGCAAGTGTCCTCTCTTCCTTCCTAAGAGTCTGGCCTCTCTGTCCATGCACAAAGATGGAAACCCAGGCCTAGACTCCATAGTCCAACCTCTGACTTCCTTCTCCAGGTAAAGTGAGAGCTGGGAGCTGCCCCCTAGACAATGCTCACTGTTTTAAGGAAGATCTTCCACAGTGCAACAAGGATGAGCAGTGCCCTCAAAAGCAGAAATGTTGTCATTATCATTGTGGTTTCAAGTGTGTAAAGCCCAGTGGAACAAAGGACTCAGGTGAGGAGGCTCTGGTGCTGGGGCAGGGAGGGGAGGGAAGTTACAAGTACCTGGGGGCAGTCCAACCCTGAAGAAACAGAATGGGGAAGTAAATTACCCAAAGTCACGATGGTAGAGAGATGAGCTTGGATTCTTGGGAACAGTTCCCTGTGGGAGAGCTCTTTCATCTGCCTTAGGAGTTCAGGCTCCCTCTCCATAGGAACTCAGGCTTCATCTATGTCCTCACCCTTTTGGCCTCTTTCTCCAGGAGCCAACAAAACAGGGACCTGCCCCACACCTCATTTCTGTTGTCTTCTTACCGAAGCCAAACAGTGCCACACACAGTGCTGGGCAGTGCCCAGAGAGACAGAAGTACTATTATTATGGATTCATGTGTGTGAGCCCAAAGAGACTAAGGACTGAAATGAAGAATCCCTGACTAGCCCCAGAGACGGGGAGAAGAGAGGACAAGGCAAGGAAGGCCTCTGGGACTGAGGAGATGAAAGGAGGACAGACCAGCCTTAGGGATGGGGAGAAGAGAGGTCAGAAGTACTGGAGGGTGAGGGTGGGGATATCAAGGAGAGAAAGACAGACCAGACTCAAGGGCACGAGCCCTAGTCAACCAAACAATCCATCAATGAGCTATTACGAGTCTACCATGTGTCAGGCTTTGTACTAAGCACTGGAAAGAACAGGGAGGAAGATGGAGCTGAACCTTACCTCAGGAGCTCATACTCTGGTGGGAAAGACGACAATCACACTTAAAAGTATGCACAGAGCATATCTGAAGTGGATTCGTGGTAGATTGGGGAGAGGTACACTAGCTGCAGAGGTGGTCAGGGAGGGCTTCATGTAGAAGGTGCTACTTGGACTGAGTCTTATTGGAGACCAGCAATTCCAAAAGGTGAGAAAGAGGAGAAGGCGCAAAGGCTTGGAGATGGGAGATTTGTGTTGTGTGCCATGCAGCATCACATGCATGGACCAAGGAGTGGGCCCACATGGCTAGACCCAAAAACAGAAGGAGAGGAGTAAAGAATGAGAGTGAAAATGTAGGAAAGGGCCAGGTTGTGGAAAACATTTAGATGTTCAAGCAGAGGTGCTTATATATGATCTTAGGGGCAATCAGGAGCCATTGGGCTTTATTGAGGGGAGGTGGGCTGACATGATCAGACCTTGTGCCTTTAGGAAAGGTACTCTGGTACTCAAGTCTGTTTGGGTTAGGGAGGGAGGCTAGGGATTCTGTCTCACCAGATTGGGAACTGGGGCAAGTCCCCTGGATCCAGAGAGAGGCAGTGCTGGAATTGGCTTGAGAGACTGGATTATTAAATTTTCATTATGAGCAATGTGGTTGTTGTTCAGTGGTTTTCAATCATGTCCAAGTCTTCGTGATGCCATCTTGGTTTTTCTTGGCAAAGATATTGCCATTTCCTTCTCCAGCTCATTTTACAGATGAGGAAACTGAGGCAAACAGGGTTAAGTGACTTACTGGGTCACACTGCTAGTGTCTGAGGCCAGATTTGAACTCAGAACTTCTATGTTCTATCCCCTGAGCCTCAGAAATAAGCAATGCTATAAACTAGGGCTTGAATTATAGTTTTGTTGATTATCTAAACTTAAGAAGGTGATGGAGAAAATGTTAACAATGCAGATTATAAAGTGTGTCTAGTATGCCCCCAACCCCAAGCCTGTTGTTAAACATTTACCAGCATGCCCCTGCCTCTGGGGAGGCTTCTTTTAACTGGTCCAGCTTTCTCTCTCCAGCTCCTTCCAAGTCAGGCAAGTGTCCAAAAGGACGGTGCCGCGTGAAGAGCCCCCCAGCACCTGTGAAAAAGGCCCCCTGAAGTGCCGTAAGAGAATGTGGAGGAGAGTCTGCACCTCGCCAGGAGGTACGGCCTGTGTGCGACCTCAGCATTCCCTCCAGACTCCCAGCATTGGGCTGCCCTCTGTGTCCCATATCCCCTTTCCCCTCAGCAAGGGGCTCTTCTCCTGATCACAGCATGGGTGATCCTACACCAGGGCCTTTGTCCCAAGCCCACCCAAGATCAGCTCAGGCACTGTGGGTACTCTAGACCTTTGGGGGACATTCTCCTCCCAGTTAATTTCAGGGTGTGCAGAGTAGTGTAGTGGGAAGAGCACATAACTTGGAGAAGAAACCCGGAAGAGCTGGGTTTGAATCCCCAGCTAAATCATTGATTGGCCTGGTTTGATAAATAGAGGGGTGTGTGTGCATGTATGCATGCATGTGTGCATGTGTGTGTGTGTGTATGTGTGTGTGTGTGTGTGATTCTTTCAATTAGAATTTTATGAGCTCCATCACTATTTTTAGAGTCTACTGGTGCAAAGTCCCTGAAAAAAGTAATACTTCTTTTATAATTAAGCTCTCCTTCCCAGATCTAGATACAATTAGATACCTTTCCTTTATGTCTTTAACTATTAAGAGTCCTAGTTTCAGAACAACTTGTTCCTCTATTCCCCTTCTCTCTTGTGTAGACAGGCTAAGAATCTGGGTAATTGGGCCTGGGCTTTGGGGGCAGGGGAGAGGAGTGATTTGGAACTCTGAGTCCTAGGTTTTTTCTCCTTAGATTGATGCCCGCTTCAAGCTGAGGTGGTTGGATTCATGTATCTGGACTCTAAGATGGCAGCACTCACTCACCCTCTGGCCCCTGAGAATTGGGGCTATCTGTTAGAGAATCCCACCCATGGGTCGGAAGAATCAACAACAGCTCCTGGATGGTGGAGGGCCTTGTCTTCTTTTTCTTCTTCTTCTTTGTGTTACTGCAAGCAAAATGCTCCAGACTTGGCTGAAGGCCTGGTTACGTCTGTTAGAGCCAAGTTTGGGATGGGACTTCACATGTGGTAGGGACTGACTAAACTCCTGTTGTTGTAACCCTTACTATAACCCTTAGTGCAAAATAAAACCCTAATCGCCACAAGGAGGGGCATGACTGTTTTACATTCAAAAGAATGCAAGTTATTTGGGGGGAAAAGTGGGGAAGGCAAGGAAATTGGGGCTAAGTGACTTGCCCAAGGTCACACAACTAGTAAGTGTGTCAAGCGTCTGAAGTCACATATAAACACAGGTCCTCCTGACTCTAGGGCCGGCGCTCTACCAACTGCACCACCTAGCTGCCTCTGAATGTAAGTTCTTTTATGTCAACCATTGTTTCTTTGCAGAATCCCAGGCACATTGCACATACATGATACATACTCAATGACTGGTTGATTGACTAGGATTTATATATGAACAAGAGTCTCCTAGCATGTATTACTTCTATGGCTCATGGACTTTTGTCTGAAGGAGATGAGAAGGGAGAAATCACCAAGACACTGGCCCATCCCCAGTTGGCTGAGTCAGAGCAGTGTCCAAGGATTTAGGCTCTGGCTTCTCCCTTAAGCATAGAGGATTACTGTAGAGGACAGGGTGGAAACAGTAACTCCTCGCCCTCTTTTTCACTTCTTCAATCATGTCCTTGGGGTTGTTAGAGGTGATTATTGGCTGATTAGTTGTTCTACCTAGGAATCATTTCACCTAGAACCAAAGTGGTTTTGGGAGTTGGAGTAAGGCCTTGCTAGGTAGGTTAGCACAGTCATAGGGAGACAGAAGCCTGGGGCAGGAAGGCAGCTGAGTCATTAGTCTACAGACTGCCCAGGAGAAATGAAGCCCAGTACCTTTTGGTAAAAGCCCCTAAGCACCACACCTCATTACCATTCAAGAAAGAAACTTCAGATCTTAACACCAGCTAAACCAGAGGTGCTCCCCCGATTCACAGAGGGCAGGGTTTACTAACCAAGGAAATCCCAAGTGGGTGAAAAGGAACATTGTGTAGTCTGAATATGGACTACCCCTGCCAAGTCTTGCAGTTAGAGGAGGGCTCAGAGAGTGGTTGGAGGTGGATAGGCAGGTGGAAAGCCTGTGGCAGGGTAGTGGTGGAAAGAGCCCCAGCCTAGATGTCTAGAGACCTGAATTCTAGTCTCAGATCTGCCATTAAGCTTGGGCAAGACCCTCCCACTCTGGGAAACTTAGCTTCCTTCCCTGTAAAATGAACATGTAATGATCTCTAAAGTTGTTCCCAGCTCTAAAGTTATATGTCCTTATGACAATCAAGGAAGGCTTCCAGGAGGGGGTTAGCTTGGAGACAGGTTTTGGAAAAAGAGATGTATATGATCTGGTTAAGAATTTAGGATGGCAAAAGCTTGGACATGGGGCTCTTCTAAGTGGACTGTGGGGTCTAGGACCATCTCTAGGGAGATCAGCTAGACCAAATCACAGTGTTCTTCCCATCCCCAAATCCCTAAACACACGTAGACAAACCAGCATTGCTATCCAGTTAACATGAAGGTAAATGATAAATGGGGAGGCGGGAAGGCAAAGGGGGTCTTTTGTGCTTTGGTCCTAGTGATAGAGATTGTGATGGGATGAGCATATGCATATGAGTCTTAGGGTGGGTTTTTTAGGGGAGTCGTTTTTTGTTTTATTTTTGTTTTTAAACAGCCACAAAAGCCTTCCCAAGTCACTGAGTTGACAGGGAGGCTTGTCTAGGCAGGGATGGCCCAGAGCAGGACACCAGCTCAATAGTGATGTCTCACATCCTTCGCCCACACCCCTCTCTGAAAGCATTGGTTTGATCAGAGAGAGAGAGAGAGAGAGAGAGAGAGAGAGAGAGAGAGAGAGAGAGAGAGAGCATTGGTTGGACCTTAGTGTTCCTCTCTGGCCCTGCCCCCTCAAAACATCACAATCATCTCATAGGAATCAGGACAGATTAGTCCAAGGCAATTTTAGCAGCTGCTGCCAGTAACCAAACAAGAACAATTCCCATTTTTTTTCCTAGGACTTTAACACTTACAAAACACTTACATCATAACAACCTTATAAGACAGTTACTGTAAAATTTGCCCTATTTTATGTGTTGCCCCCCCAGTCCCCCATCTCATATCTACTCCTCAACTTGGTGATCAGAGATTCACAGATTGGCTCCCTAAGGAGGGAACTACTCTCCTAGGTTTTAAAGGGGAATTCTGTGGGTCTACACTCCCCAGACTATAGTTTAGCAATCCCCACCAGTGAGCTTACCTTTAATAATCAGCCAGTAGACCAATGTGGGCAGCTAGATGGTGCAGTAGATAGAGTGCAGGGCCTGAAGTCAGGAAGACACATCTTTCTGAGTTCAAATTTTAGTAGATGTGTGACCCTAGGCAAGTCACTTAACCTTGTTTGCTTCAGTTTCCTCATCTGGAAAATGAGCTGGAGAAGGAAATGGCAAACCGCTCCAGTATCTTTGCCAAGAAAACCCCAAATGGGGTCCTGAAGAGTTGGATGCAACTTGGAAATGAGTGAACAAGAAGACTTTAGTTCAAAACAAAGACATATACAAAAGTGACATAGGATGGTAGCTGTAAAACATCTCCCCATCCACATACCCATGGTGCCTCCCCACACCCACTTTTTACCCCCACAAATATACACAGCATCTATGGAAAAGGAGGCACACACTTAGACAGTGAGGCATGCACCTAAGTAACACACATAGCCAAGGCAACCCATGCCTCTAGTGCTGTAGGGTTTAATATCCTTTATCTTCTCATGTTCTGATGATGTTCTTCATTGGGCACAAAGTCTCTTCTGGATTGGTCCCGCAGATGAGTTTCCCAGGTCTGTTTCTCTATGAAGGTCAACTACTAATTGCCGTGTTTAATTCTCCCTTAAGTCCATGGTTGGCTCTCTTCTCTGCAGCCAGGGGTCATGCTCTTTGAAGCTGCTTTCTCTCTGGAATGCTGCCTCTCTTGTCTGTCTCTGCTCCCTGCTGCATATAGTGTCTCCTCTTGGGTGAGCAGCTCCAAAAAAAGATTGTGGCTTTTGGAATGGGGAGGAGAGAAAATCTGTTACACCCACTGATCCCATCTGGTAAATGTTCTGGAGTCTTCTAAGACCATTCCATACAGATGCACCCTGCCTCAAACTGCTTAGCTATCTGCAACTGACTTCAGGGCTTGGTAGATTTTTTCCCCCACATTAGTCACGCTGTGAAAGAAGAATCAGAACAAAAAGGGGGAAACCATGAGAAAGAAAAAGACAAAAAAAAGAGCAAATAGTATGCTTCGTTCTGCATTCAGACTCCATAGTTCTTTCTCTGGATGTGGATAGCATTTTTCATCATGAGTCTTTTGGAATTGTCTTAGAGCATTGCATTGCTCAGAAGAGCTAAGTCTAACATAGTTGGCCATTACACAGTGTTGCTGTTACTGCGTACAGTGTTCTGGTTTTGCTTACTTCACTCAGCATCAGTTCCTTTAAGTCTTTCCAGGTTTTTCTGAAATCTGCTTGCTCACCATTTCTTATGGAGCAATAGTATTCCATTACATCCACAACTTGTTCAGCCATTCCCCAATTGATGGACATCCCTTCAATTTCCAATTCTTTGCCACCACAAAAAGATTTGCTATAAATTTTTTGTATGTGTGGGTCCTTTTCCCTTTTTTATGGTCTCTTTGGGATACAGATCTAGAAATGATATTTCAGGATCAGAGGGTATGTGCAGTTTTATAATTCTTTGGGCATAGTTCCAAATTGCCTCCAGAATGGTTGGATCAGTTCACAACCCCACGACAATTAATGTTCCAATTATCCCACATCTTCTCCAACATTTATCATTTTCCTGTTTTGTCATGTTAGCCAAGCTGATTTTGTTTTAAAAAAAAAAAAAACAAACCTCCAGGAGCTTGGCCAGTCCTCAGTTGTTCAATGCCAAATTCTCTTTCTAATTCAATCAGATCACTTAGCCATACTTTGTAAAAGGACAACAAAGTATAGATACACCTTTGCATTTCTTTCACACATTAACACCTTGCTGTTCCTGTTATCTTCCCCTTACTTTCAGTGAGTATATCAACTAGGTTGAGGGGCAGAGGTTGGGAAATTGCTTCATAAATAGAGCTGGAGCATTCCAGACCAACACTCATTATATAGAGGAGATTGATGTTCAAAGAAATAATGTGATTTACCTAAGATAACACACTAATGAGAGAGAGAGAAACTTGAATCCAGATCTCTTGACTCTTGGTCTAGAGTTCTTTCTACTATACTACATTGTTTTAATAAACCTGCTTCTTCCTTCTCTGTTCCTCTCTCAACCCCAGTGCTGTCTTGGGGAGCAAGCCCTTTCTTGTCTTCATCTTTTTGCATAGCCCCCTCTCAAAACCAAAGTTTCCAGGGCTCAAGGACCTCAAAATGAAAAGGCAATGCCAAGCTGGCACTCATTCCCAATAAGGCAAGGGAGTATGTTTATTGGTGGCTCCTGCCCAGCAGATTTTTTTTCCTTCAACAGGTACTTAACCCCCTAGGAAATTCTCATGGCTAAGCCTTTTGGGTGACCTAGGAGGAATAGAGATACTGGTGGCCTCATTCCCAGCAGGATGCTGCAAGGGAATCATTCCTCTGGAATACAAGGCTCTGACATTTCATGGCCAGGTGACCTAGGGCAAATCATAGGCTTTCTTTGGGCCTCAATTTCCTCTTCTGTGACAGATAGGGAGCTGCAAGGGTTCAGGGGCTCCCTCTTCCTGAGGGGGGATGGGGAGGGAGCCAATTTTTTTAGGTGATAGGTATTTTCCCCACGATGCTGTGGAATTATCCTCACCATTCATACTTTTCCAGTGGAGGAAGAACTTGATAAATGAAGATTTTAATATAGTGTGAAGTCTTCAGAGGGACCTCATTTCAGAGTGCCTCTGCCTTGATGACCCTCTCTTTATATCATATAAGAAATGACTTCCAATTAATGTTCCGTTTATGTCTTATTGGTTGAAGCCTGGGGCACCTTTGGTTAATCTATCAGCTGCCTGTGTTTAGATGGTTGATAAACTAGATGCCTGTATCTAATAGGTTGGCATCCTCAGGTATCTTTTTATCTATTGATTGAGTTATCAGAGTGTAACAGGGTATATGAATGTATTTCGACTGATTTCTCTATCAGCAAGGAAAAAAGTTCTGAAACTATAACTGGGAATACAGGGAGTTGTAGCACAGGAGAAGTTTTGTTCTCATCCTTGGAGGAGATTTTATCAACAGAGTCAGAGTTCCTCTAAGGCAGGAGCTTTTGTACTAATAGATAAGAGGAGAGAGAAGAAACAAGATGCTGGCAGGAAGAATGGATGATAGCAGCCAAAGCAGCAAGCATGATGGCTTCTCACACAGAGAAAGAAGCCCCCATCAATCTTCGCAATGCAGATTTCAAGGCTAGAGATTATTGTCTGTGTGTGTGATCTTTTGAGTGACTATAAAAGGTAACTTTTCCCCAACCCTACTCTGCTCTATCTTCACCTGCAAATGGCAAGCATTTTATTCTTCAACATATCTGTTTATAACTTCTGATTGAATTTGTGTCCAAAGCCATTTCCCCTTGACCTAAAAAACTATGATTTCTAAATTCTATGTGATGCATATCTGCATATTCATTCTACACTGGGGAAAAGCAATTGGGGGATGAAAGTGAATGATTAGTTGGAAATACACAAAATTTAAGTAGGTCTGAGATCTAAATCTCTCTGTAAAACTAGTTGGAGGTTCTGCAAGATTAATGCAGTTGCCCTTTTATGAGCTCCTAAAATAGCAAAGAGATGGCCCATGTGAGAAAAATTCACCTAGGGCTAAAGCTGAGGGCTCCATTGTCGTAACCAGAGCTGGGTGTCTTAGACCTTAGGTATCTCTGGCAAATCTCTTGACTCTGAACAAGGGGCAGGGTTAAAGGCACAGGATCGAAATGAAGGTCCACCATGGGAAGGAGAAAGGCACAGTCTGGAAGCTTCTTTCAATTATCAAATTCAATGACTCTGGGAATCAACTCCTCCCCTTTTCTTTTGGGAGGAAGGAGTTCAAAAAAAATTTTTTTTAAGTGTTCGGATAAACTTTGCCCCACAGCTACACCTGCTGGTGTGAAGTGGATTATTAACTGCATTATCCTGGACACACGGAATCTGGGATGTGTCTCGCCCTTGTGGAAGTTCTAGTAAGACCTGGGGGTGATTAATGCATGGGCTCACTCTCTCAGGCTTTTTTTCTCCTTCCAGAATGGCTGAGGAGCTGGCCTTTTCCTTGTGGGCTGTGGGATGTGTGTGTGGGAGGAGAGTGGTGAGAACAGATGTAACAAAGCACAAAAAAGCTCCCAGCCTTTTTCAGTCTTTTTCTCCATCACCTCAGAACTCCCAATCAGTGGCAAGAGACATTCAAACATATATTGTAAGAGGGAGATCATCGAGGACTTTAGAGACCCTTTTGTCCAATTTCTTCACTTTAAAGAGGAGGAAAATAAGAACCAGGGAGGAAAAATAACGTGTCCATTGATCTCAAAGCCAGTAAGGGGTAGAACCCCAAATCAGGTCCAGAATCTCTGGAAAGTTCAGTAAATATTCTATTTCAGCACACTACTCCTCTTGAAGTCTCTCTCTTTGAGGTCTGGTCTTCGTTTTCTTTAGTTACCAGTCATTTGTTGCAATAGCCTCCCGGGCCAAATTTTTAGTTCAATAGCAATAAAATTCAACCAAATACAGGCTAGAGGATTAATCAAGGCACACTCTAAATACAGATGTGTTATTACAGGTACCCAGAGCAGGTATAGAGTGCAGCTCACTTGAGCTTAAATAAGTCTTACTTAAAAGTCCACCCATTCAGAAAAATAAAATGTCATATATTATTTTTAAAATGCAAGAATGCATAGGAATAAATAGACCATTATATAATGGTAAGCAGTATCTGTTGACAACCAAGAACTAGCATTACTTGTAAGGGAGAAACTCAGGAGGGCTTTCCAATGAGAATGGGAGGAAAGCAAGACTGTTCATTGACAGCACCACAATTTAATATAGATCTAGAAACAGGACCTGTAGCAAGAAGACGAGAAAAAAATTGAAGTAATAAGTATAAAAAAGAAACAAAATTATTGCCACTTACGTATGATCTGACTTTATCTAGACAATCCTAGGTGTAAAACTAGAAAATATTGCTTCAGTAAAGAAGTTTGACATTAAAAAATAAAGTCTACCCATTCTTAGTCTTATTCTACAGAGTTTACCACATGGGACTGTGCAGACCCATGAGTTTAGTCTACTTTGAAGAGAAAACCTCTCTTCCCTTCCCTTTAATCATTTGGCGCATCTTAGGAAGCACCAGAAACATAGCCCTGGGACTTGGCCCAGGCATTAACTCAGGCATAGTCATGGGCATCGCTTTGGCATCACCCAGGGTGCATCCAGCTCCAGCGCTGCCCCCCTGCCCCAACTCCACAGCCATTCATGGACCCCTGTGCTCTTGCCCTTTTCAGCCTTCTTTAGCCTTAAAGAATCCACAGACCTGGGCTTGTTACAAGGACAGTTCCTGAGGGGTAGGAGAGTGTTCATGGGTTTACCCTCCCAGAAAGGATTTTCTTCTGCTGCCATTGAGTCCAATCAATAACCTAAGAAGAAAAACTGCAGCAGTCCCAACAAATGGTCATCCAGCTAGAAGCTTGAAGACCTCAGCTGAAAGCAGCCCACTGGAGAGCTCTCACTTTGGAAGAGTTCTCACATTTGACATGGGGGCGCTGATATTGGAAGTTATTTAGGTCACTATCTCCCCTCCAACACCACACACACCCCTAACTTATTTTTACAGGTGAGAAAACTCTGGAGAAGACTAGGGAGAGGAAGTCACTTGCTCAAGGTTTCACAATTTGTCCCTGTGATCTTTTTTTTCAAGTCTAGTAAAGATATTTATAACAGCAAAGCAATTTAGACATATAAGCTAATATTAGGACTATTGTGCTTAGCAGACAGTGTGCCATCCTGCTCCTCCCTTTCCCTCTCATCATTTCCGGAAACATGAGGCCTGATGCCCGGGGCCTCAGAGGCCTCCTGGAGACAGGGAAATGGCTCTCACAACTTTGGAATTCTAATGTTCACTTAAGCCCAAACTTCCTGCTTGTGCAACTCCATTGGAAAAACCTGTTACTTAAACTTCACCTGTTTGGGTAGATAGAAATGCCAGCCCCTGCACTGTCTGTCCCAGTGTTCTCTGCCTGAGCTCACCATGAAGTCCAGGAACCTCTTATTCCTTGTGGCGTCCCTTACCCTTGTGACTCCGGCATCATCAGGGACCCTCAAGCCTGCTAGAAAAGGTAAGGTCAGGGGAGTCATCAAGATGGAGAACAGGGGATTTCCCTCTACCCTTCCAAACTGTTGGATAAGTTTTTTGTTGTCCAGGGTTTACACTTCACGCTCATACTCTTGTGGGTCTCTGTCTGAATCTCACTGTCTATCTCTGTCTCTCAACCTTTTTCTCAGTTTTACTTCGGCTTTGGCTCACCCTTTCTCTTCTTTCCTTTCTTCCTTCTTTCTCTCCTTCCTTCCTTCTTTCCTTCCCTCCTTCTCTCCTTCCTTCCCTCCTTCCTTATTTCTTCCTCCCTCCCTCCTTTCTCCCTCCCTTGCTCCCTCCCTCCTTCCTTCCTTCTTTCTTCTCTCCCTCCTTCCTTTCTCCATCTCTCCCTTCTTCCTTCCTTCCTTCCTCCCTTCCTTCCTTCTTTCCTATCTCTTTCTCTTGCTCTCCTGTTCATTCTCTTCATCATTCTATCCCTGTCCATCACTCTCTATCTTATTCTCACTCCTGATACTTTCTCTGTCCCTGGTTCTCTTGTCATCATCTTTCTGTCTTTTTCTCTGGGAGGCAGCATTACACAACACAAGGTTATTTGTTCTTTGAGTCAAGAAGCCTGGATCCATTCCTTACTTCAGTAAGGCTCTTAATGTCGCTGAGTCTCAGTTTCCTCATCTACAAAATGGGATGAAATGCTTTCACTTTTCATCTCACAGGGTTAGTGTAGGCAAAGCTATTTATTAAGTTGAAAGCGTTATAGAAATTGAGCTTTTATCACCTCCCCCCCATTCTCAGTCATTCTTTGCCTGCCTGTGGCTGCCATCTCTGAAAGGCTCTCTTACCTTTCCCCTCCTGTGTTATTAAGGAGAGAGCTGGCTTTGGAATCAGAGGACTTCAGTTTGGATCCTAGCTTTGCCGCTCATGACTTGGGTGATCTTGGAGGAGTTGCTTATCATCTTTGGGCCTCGGGATCCTCGTGTGGAAAATGATCTCTGAGGTCCCTTGGAGCTCTAAATGTTTGATTTTGTGATCCTTTCCCCTTAGAGTTGGTTGCCAAGGTTTCCCTCATTCCCCAATCCCACACCTCACTTCCAAGACCTTTCTTTCTGCTCTTAGAATCATAGAATTTAGAGCTGGGAGGGATTGTAGAGATGCCCTAGTCCATCCCTATCATGTCATAGCAGAGGAAACTGAAATCTAGAATTGGAAAATGACTTGCCCATAGTCACAGACTTAATAAATAGATAAGTCTGGATTTCTGGAGACAAGTCCAAGTGGGAAAGTCCAGGCTCCCTGGCCATAAGCGTGGGTGGGAGCTCAAGCCTAGTCCCTGTCCTCACACCTTTGGTCTTCTCTAGAGACCATGAAAGCAGGGAGTTGCCCCTATGATCCCTTCCGCTGTATTCGGGAAGAGCCCAGGGAGTGCCTGAGAGATGAGCAGTGCTCCAACAATCAGAAATGTTGTTATTATCGCTGTGGCTTCAAGTGTGTGTCCCTAACTAACGACACAGGTAAGGAAGTCCAGTGGCTGGGGTGGGGGAGGGGGACTAGAAGCACTTCAGATCAGGGAGACGTCTCCCAGGAAGGGGTGGCTGCAGCCAGGGCTTCTTTGGAGTCCCACCAATCACTGCAGTGCCCAAGGAGGAAATGGACAACCTTGTGGGTGGAGGCCATAGTGAGAGGACAGATCAACCCCCAAGGCAATGAGCCACAGTTCTAGAATCTTCTAGGTCTGAGATTGCTAGGAGCAGGAGGCAGGGAGGGAGGAAAGGGAGATTTCTTCCTAGTAAGGCAGGAACTGAAGGCTTAAGATGTGGGTTGTGATGAGGTTCCAGATGTTAGCTATGGTAGGCCTCCTAGCGCTGGATAGAGATGCTGTTGGGTCAGCAGGGGGCAGAGGCTCCAAATTTGGATCGTATCAGATTACTCCAGGACTGGATAGGGATGCCCTGTGGTTGGCCCACCTGGTAGAAAGTGAGCTGAGTACTTCAGGCGGCATCTGGACTGGAAGAGATGTTTCCTAGAGACTGACTTGTTCTGGTCTTACCTTTGTTAGCTCCAGTGAAGGCAAGGCAATGCCCACCTAAGACAGACCTGTGTCTGACTCCAAACCAGTGTGAAGATGATGGGCACTGTCAGGACACCATGAAGTGCTGTGAGGGCACCTGTGGGAAGGTCTGCGCAGCTCCAGTGACAGGTATGGAGGCGGCCTAAGCTCAGTTCTCTTCTCTCCTCTTCTTCCTTTATCCATCCTTTTTTCCTAACCTCAGAGCCTGATTCCCAAAGGGAGGGCCCAGTTCTTCTCTTTCTCTCTATATCTCTCTGTTCTCCATGTTCCTATTTCTCTCTCTCTCCTGTACCACCTCCTTCTGCCCCTTCCACTTCCAACCACCAAACCAATTATCCTGGGAAATAGGACTGTCCATGAGAGATGTTTCAGTCTGAGAGTCCTATCCCTGGGACTCCTTCTTGATGTGCCTGGGGCTTTGACTTAGACACAGGATATGGGAACAAAATGTGTAGATCACTCAGCCAGGGCCTGGACTTCTAGGCAGGGGCCCTGGCCAGAGCCACGGATGGAAGTACAAGGCTAGTTTCCATCCTCACACTTTCTCCAGCATCCAAGAAAGCTGGGAGTCGCCTACCTTGCCCTAGTTTCCTTCTGCTCTATTCATGCTGAAACCAATGAGTGCCACAGTGCTGAGAAGGGTTCACAAAGCAGAAATATTGTGATTTCATCACTGCGACTTTTAATGTTTGAGTCCTGAGGGGATCAAAGCCTGAAGTGAGGAAACCTTGGCTGGATCAGAGTTTATGGGCAAGGAGGAACAGGACACAGAGACACCAGAGAGTGAGGCTGGGGAGACCACTGGAGAGGACAGACCAGCCTCAGAGAGGGAAAGAAGAGAGGACAAAAGCATCAGAAAACATGCTGGGGAGACCACAGGAGAGGACAGACCAGGCTCAGAGAGGGAAAGAAGAGAGGCCAAAAGCATTAGAAATGAGGCTGGGGAGATCACAGGAGAGGACAGACCAGCCTCAGAGAGGGAAAGAAGACGGGCCAAAATTATGAGAAGTGAGGCTGGAGGGAACCACAGGAGAGGACAGATCAGGCTCAGACAGGGAAAGAAGAGAGGCCAAAAGCATTAGAAATGAAGCAAGGAAGGACCGGGGTGGGGGTGGGGGGCGGCGGGCAGAGGGGAGATCAGAGTCAAGGAGATGAGTCACAGGGGGATAGCTACACATCCTCAGGAGATATGGAATCTATGTGTTATCAGCCTGCCCCACCCCACCCCCGTCAACCAACAGCATCCAGCTCTCCCCATTGTCCACTCTCCTTGGCTCTCACTCCCATTCAGGAAGCCTGACCCAGATCTCCTTTCCCTTCATGCTCTGACCTGGAAGCTTCCTCTCTGCATCTCGATGCCAGGCTCCTCATCCCAAGCAAAGCCACAACCTCCTGAGCCATAGTTAGGCCAATGCTCCATCTAGAGACTGCCTTCCTACAGTTCATTTAGTGGTGCTAAGAGGAAGTGTCGTTGACCCATGGAATAAACATGGGATCTGGAGCCAGAAGACCCGGGTTTAAATCCCAGCTCTGGTACTTGCCACCTGAATGAACTTCCTCAGGTACTTCATGTTTTTGGAATAATTTTCCCCCTAAAAAGGAGAGGATCAGACTACATTATTTTGAAGATTCCTTCTAGTGCTAAATCCTTTGAAACTGATGACAAACTAAATGACCCTCTGAGAATACCCCAGTGCCTGGTGTTTCCCAGTCTATGCCAGGTACCGTGCTAAGTGCTTTACAAATATTATTTCATTTGATCCTCACAACAAAGGTAGATACCATTATTATCTCCATTTTATAGTTGAGGAACTGAGACTGAGTGACTTGCTTAGGGTCACACAGCCAGTGTCAGAGGCTGGATTTGAACTCAGGTCCTCTTGATTCCAAGGCAAGCCCTCTACCCACTACCTACCCACCTGGCTGCATGTTGACAGGTAACCAGACAACACAGGATGAGGCTATGTTGGCTGGCTAAGCTATCAATTGGGCAGCTAGGTGGCACCATAGTGCACAGAGCTCCAGGCATGCAGTCAGGGACACTTATCTTCCTGAGTTCAAATGTGACCTCAGACACTTATTAGCTGTGTGAAGCCTGGGCAAGTCGCATAGCCCTCTTTGCTTCAGTTTCCTCATCTGTAAAATGAGCTGGAGAAGGCAATGGCAAACTAGTCCAGTATCTTTGCCAAGAAAACTCCAAATGAGGTCACAAAGAGTTGAATACAACTGAAACGAACAAACGACAACAAACTGTCAATCAGAATCTGTCAGTCAACCACAATTTTAATCAATTAAATCGTCACCACTAATTGACAACTAAATTACTCAGTAGAATTGGTTGAAAGAAGGAAAGGAGTGGTAGATTCAGTTTTACATGCTCTAAAACACTTTGCAGGACCTGATGGCCCTAGGTCCCTGCAAGAAAACTCACATCTTCTGTCACTAATTTCTCTTTACCCAGAACTAGATAAAGTTTGATACCTTTTCCTTGTACACTTGAATGTTGGAATGATCTCAGGACGTCCTGTCCCTCAGTCTCCTTTGTTCTCGGATAAACAGGCTAGCAATTGAGATAGCCAGGGCTGGATTGGGGGTATGGGAGAGGAGGTATAGTTTGGAACTTCAAAACCCTCATCTGGTTTTCTTTCCTTAGACTGATTTCTGCCCTTGAGCTGAAGTTGTTGGACCCTGTAGACCCAGATTCCATGAAGACGATGTTCTTTGCCATTGGGACTCTCTCCAGGAAGTAGGGGAGCATCTCTCATACCCAGGGCCTGTCACCAATAACTTCTGGAGATTGAAAGGCCCTATGCTCTTCTCTGTATTTCTTTCAGCCTGAGTACAGAGCTTAGCTTATAGTATGTACTCAGTAAATCACTGTTGGGGTAACCCTTACCCCAAACATTAGTGCAGTATGAAGCACTGGGCCTGTGGGGTGGGTGTGGGGGTGGGCAACTGCTATCAATTGGACTGGTGTTATCTGGGCCAGATAACTCAACTGTGACCACCGAGATTCACTTCATGATGCCTGGTTTGTAGTTCTTACACATTCGCTTATGAAAGGCATGAAAATATATTTGCTTGCTAGGATTTTCTACCTGCGACTGCCATCCTTCCTCTGGTGAATATAAATGAATTAATATTGCTTGCTAGAGAAGACATGCATGTACCTACACATTTGTGCACATGTATGATAACAACCAATTAATAGTCATAATTGAGACCTTTTTCTCCATGTCAGGCTCTTTGCACCTTGGAAGTTTATTGCCGTATCCCTCATAGAATCTGAGTTAGCATCCACATGTGTAATCCTCAGGGGGAAAGCTAGAAGCATGTCCAACCTAGGGCCTTCACTCCTCATTGGAGAAAACAACTCAAGGCCAAGGTCAGCCAATTTAGAGGCAGAATTCCCTGGAAAGACTCATACCCATATTAATTGGTTACTATAATACACACATGTAAAATATATGCACACATACATTTATGTATATATACATACCCAGACATGTAAACATATATATGTGTATGTATATGTATATATGAATACATATTCATATATACATAATGTATATATATAGTCACACATACATATGCATATATGTGTGCAGTTTCAATTTCTTCTTGCTTTCTTTTGCTTTAACCCCTAAAACCAGCCAAGGAAATTTCCCCAGTAGTAAGTTCATGGATAAGGGTCCACCTGGGCACAAATGGCCCCATACCACCTAGGATTATAGCTAAGATTTTCTGCATCTCCTTTTTTTGTTTTACCTTAAGTCAATGGGAGAATCTTCCTAATCTATGATTGGCAGCCTCTTTAATCAATTTGGATATTCAATTGCCCCAAATTTTAGTTCTGGAAGCAGCAATAATAGGAACATACATGTTGATCTAGGAGCCTGCTCCCCACCAAATACCATCACAGAACCACTGAAAACAAGGAGCACTCTAACCCTCATCGGATGAGGGATTTCTCCCATATAGCACGGGAAAGCTGGGCAGTTGTCTTGGGACCTATTATTCTACCACCTCACCCTCCTGTCTCTTGCCTTCTGAGGCCTTGGTGGATGTAAAACATACCCTTTAACAAATCTCATTTTGGAACAGTAGTCTCATGTATGGACTTTCTCTCCCCTAGTGCAGCCCCTAAAACAAAGGTGATGGCAATAGCTAGCATTTATATATTGCTTGCAGATTTAAAATGCTATAATAATAATAATAATAGCTAACATTTATATAGAGCTTACTATGTGCCAGGCACTGTGCTAAGCATGCTACAATTACAGTTATCCCTTCTACACCGAGGGACTTAGGGGTGTGGCGCCCCTGCGATCTCAAAAATGCGCATAAAATTTTTTGGCCCTCCCTTCATACCAGAGAGGAAGTCTGAATTTTTTCTCTGTCTTTTATGGGGTGTTTACAGTACTTATTGTAAAATTTGGGTTAAGTATTTAGTCATAGGCTCTGTATCACTTGGCTTCCACGAAACTCCTCCCCAAATTCCCACTTAATTTCTTATGCAATGGGGAAAGTTGAGATGTGGAAGAGATAACTGCATTATCTCATTTGGTCTTCACAACAACCCTGGGAAGTAAATGTTATTATTACGCTTATTTCATAGATGAGGAAAATGAAGCAGCCAGAGGTTAAGTTCCTTGCCCAAAGTCACATAACTAGCAAGTGTCTGAGGTCTTTGTCACCAAATGTAGGAGCTGATAGGAGTAGGAAGAACTGATCCAGGCTCTCAGAACTCACATAAGATCCCTCATTTGAATTACTGTCATAAATGGTCCTAATTTAACTAGCTATATGAATGAACCCTTGAATTCTGGGGTTCACAAATTCTGTGCTGAAGAGGGTGGGAAGGAAATGCTCAACCACAAACGGCAGCAGCTGCATTCCTAGGAAGCCAGGATGCAGCCAGGATGAAGCAGGGGCTCAGTCCTCAGCTGCTTCTTTAGCCCCCTCCCAGACATCCCTCATTTCTTCAACGACATCCTTCAGGTTTTCACAGAGTAGGTGTTTAAGAAAGATTTACTGAACACACGAATAAGTGATTGAATGAGTAAGTGAGTGAATGAATTTTTTAAAAAAATTTGTTGTGTGCCAGTCACTGTGCTAAATGCTGGGGACAAAGACACAGAAAGAAAGGCCCTAGCTTATAAGAAAAGACAGCCCTTAAGGATGAGTGGTGGCCTGGGAAGGGTGTTTTGGATTGGGAAGTCACTGGAATGATGATTGCAGATTTATGACAATTTATGACAAAAAAGCCATGGCTTTTTTTAGAAATGGGCTGTGTCGATCTGTGTCAAGCAGAGATGGGGGGAAAGGGGCAACTGGATATGGAATGTCGAGGACACTTTTTGTGTAATAGATGAAATAACTGTATTATTAGTTTTACAAAATTGTTTGACTGTGTTACAAGAGACCTCTCAGAAAGCAGCAGTGACCTATAAATGTTTGTAGTGAAAAAACAAGACACATCAATAAAACCTTAGAAAAAAACGAGGAAAGAAAGAGGGTAGAGGAGGAAGGGTCACAGCAGCATCTGGGTTGGTAGGTCCAGTTGAGGCCAGAGGTCTCACCATAAAGGATCCCAGGTTCCACGGGCAGGAGCTAGAGAGCCTAGAAGAAACGAGGAGGAATGGCAAAAGGAAGGTATAATGAACAAGGACCAGGCCAAGCTCTCCCTAGTCACAAAATGCTGAATGCCCCACCCCCACTCACCTCTCAACCTCCTGCACCCCTGGGCTGAGGCTGATTCACTAATGCTTTCCCTAAGTAAGCATTCAGTTTCCCCTTCCCAGCTACCCCCATTTCATTGTTGTTGTTGCTGCTGCTGCTGCTGCCACTTTTGTTGTTGTTCATCCTTCATTCCTAAAGAGGCTGGATGACATCATGAGGGTGATGTCATGGCTCGTATGTGAATTGGGTTTAACTGAGGCAGAGCTGCACAAGGATGATCCTGAGGACACAGATTACAGACAGAGATCATCTAGCTCAGCTCTCTCATTTTAAAGCTGATGAAAACTGAAGGCTAGAAAAGGGAAATAACTCACCCCGAGTCATACAACTTGGAAGAAGTCAGAGTCAAGACCAGCTTATCTAACTTCAGATCTGATGCTTTCTCTCTGAACTATGTTACATCTAAAGAAAGAAAAGAAAAAAACCAAGTGACACCTGAGCGAGCCAGGAGTTAATTGTGAAATGCTGTGATCCGTAAACAGATGCATTGTCCATTGTATGTCTGGCCCTAGCTCTCCATCCTTGTCATGCTCTTCTGGACTGGCCCTGGAGCCCAGAGAATGGGGTGTTACTGGAGCATGCACCCCACTGCACAAAGCACAGAAGTGGAGGAGGGGGAAATTCTTCACAGACAGAGGATAGAACCCTTCCCTCTGATGTCAAGAACTTCCTCGGGTTGTCACCAAGGGGCTTGGTGGTTCGGGGGGAATCTCTTCTATTCTCTGAACCTCATTTGTCTCCTCTCTCCAAAGGTATTAATAATGGGGCAGCTAAGTGGCTTGGTGGATAGACTACTGGCCTGACTCCTGAAACCAGGAGAACCTGGGTTCAAATTCTACTTCAGACACTTAATAGCTATGTGACCCTGGGCAAGTCACTTAACCTTGATTGCCTTAAAACAAAAAAGGTGGGGCACTTCTTCCCTCACAGTGTTGTGGGTAGCATAGAATGAGATAATGAATGGGGATGCTTCATGAGAAGTTAAAAATTAGAACTGAGTGTGAGAGATAATTATGGCCAAGGTTTTGAAGCCCTTTGTATCTCTGCCAGCCCTGACATTTTATGTTCTAAGGTCCTTTCCATTTGAATATCCAGGATTCCTTCATTAGACCATAAATTCCTTGAGGACAGGGGCTGTCTTTTACCTTTCTTTGAATCTCTTGCACCTAGCACAATGCCTGACACATAGTAGGTGCTTAAGAAATACAGCTGACTCATTGACTCCAGGAATTCAAAGGTAGGATGAGATTTCTGATTTGACTCTTAGCCCTGTTTCTTTATGCTCAACTTTCTGTCCTGAGGTTCTGAGGACAGGCCCTCTACATAAGACTCTTTTTTGAACACAGTCATGTCAAGACTGAAGGGGACCTTAGAATCCTGTAGAGGAGAGCACCGAAGTTCCGAGAGGGGGCATGACCTGATTGAGGGCACATAGGAAGTCAGTGCCAGAATCAGGACAAAAACACAAACAACGGAAGGCTCCAAAGGAAATCCCCTGGCTGCTTTTACACGGGATTGTGTCTCTCTGCACCTAGTGCCTGGCTATGAACATGTTGGCCATGCTGATGAGGCCATATTAGGCAGCAAGACCAGGGCTCTTAGCCTGGTCTTGTTCAGAGAAGTTCAGAAAAGTCAAAGATAAGGAGGGAAAAGTGCTGCTTCAAGTACTATAGACCATGCTAGAAGCAAGATGAAGAGCTGGATGATCAAGGTAGACCATAAGCTTAGCAGGAGGCAGGTGGAGAATGTTTGAACTAAGAAGGTCAGGATAGTGCTAGGATGGCAGATCCATGGTGACCTCCCACTCCACTGAACACTAGCTATGTTCCCCATTAAGTCTAGCTTCTGGCTTCCAGTGATGGGAAGAGGACACCAGGGACTCCAATCTTGTCTCTTCTCTACTAAAGAACCTATGGGATTTGAATTTGGGGTCAGAACCAAGTTTCAGAGCCTACCTCTGTGCTTATGGCCTGTAATGACCTTGGACAGGTTACTGGGCCTTGGTTTCTTCCACTATAAATGGTTGTACTCATTGACCTGAGCTAGACAGGATGAGTTGTGGCCAAATTGCCTCAGTTTACATCTGGACTCTCTCCTGCTTATTATTCTGATTATCAATATTATGATGGTATAGCAAAACAAAGTAATGGAATACTACACATGTATATGTAGTACATAGAGGCAAGGGCTATATATAAAGACTCCTTAGCCCCTGACCTAAATCTCATAGCTAAAAGGAACCCCAGAGATCTCTAGTTCAACTCTTCCCTCTGCATCATTCCTGATAGGAGATCTGAAAGGCAGCTTCTATTTGGATACTTTTAGTGATAGGGAACTCAATTTTTTCCTGAGGTAGGCCGACTCCATTGTTGGATAGTTCTAATAGTTAGAAATAACAAAAATGATAATAGCTGACATTTATATCATGCCTTAAAGTTTGTATATCGCTTGACTTACCTTACCTTGAGTCTCACAACCCTACGAGGTGGATATTACAGATGTTATTATCCCCATTTTACAGGTGAGAAAACTGAGTTTCATAGAGGTTAGGTGACTTGCCCATGGTCACAGAGCAAGATGTCAGATGTAGGATATGAACCCAGGTCATCTTTGTGTTAAGGACAACACAGTATCCAAGAAGCCTTTTTATACAGAGCTGAAATCTGCCTCCTTGTATCCTTACTCCCCACTTTAGGCTTTATTTTCACTCTTTGGGGCCAAACAAAATAACTGCATCTTCCATCTAATGGAGCTTTATATATCCAAAGATAGTTCCCTCATGTAACACCCAAGTCTTCTCTTCTCTAGGCTGAACATTCCCAGGACCTTCAATTAATCCTTGTATAACATGGTTTCCAGTCTCTTCCCCAACCTGATGGCCCATCTCTTTTCTATAGCACCAAATCCAGATTTCTCTCTGGTCATAAAAGACCCGCTTCAATCTGACTCTATCTCTTCAATCTGACCTTTAACAATCCTCCAGCATATACCAGCCTGGTCTCCTCAATGTCTCTGTTGGGACTTTCATCTTGCCTTTATTCACACTGCTCTCATGGCCTGCAGATTTTATTTTCAAAACATCTCTTGCATATGTGTCCCTCTCTCTTTTCATACTGCCATCACCCAGTCTTCTCTGGCTCCTCATCCTTCAAGACCTAGCTCCCTGGGTCTTGGTTTTCCCTTTCTTAAAATGATAGGACTGAATTTCATAATTCCCAAGTTCCTTCAAGTTCTGACACTCTATGTTCTAAGGGTTCTTTTAGCCTTAACAATCTATGATCTCCTTACTTTCCAGCATTAGGGTGAAGAGAAGGGGATAGATGTGAGAGATGTGGTGGTTTAGCAAGACTAGCAACTTATTGGATGTGTGAGATGGAGAGAGAGGAGTAAAAGATGTTGCCAAAATTATGACTAACTGAATGCCTACAAGGCTCATGTGCCCTCTACAGAGATAGGGAAGTTTGGAAGATGGCTTTCAGAGGACAAATAACGTAGCGATGTCCACAATGCAAAGTACAATCCATCCAAGCTCACTCATCTTGTGTGATTCCCTTTGTGCCCCTCAAAATAAAAAAGGTGATAGAGACAGGGCTCTTACTCACTAGTCATTGCCCCGGAGCACAGAGCCTGCCCTCTCAAGGAGTACCTACTGAAGCCATGAGGTGATCTTCAGGGCATGGGATGGGGTGGAATGTTCCCCATGAAAGCTGTACAGCTGCTATGAGCAGCAACTATTTTAGTTGATAACTACCTTGAGGGACCAATTCCAGGATCAGAAGAGGGGAGAAAGGGAGCTTGAACAACAAGGGAGGTGGAAGAGTATTGGGGGATAAGGGTAGATGGGCAATAGGCACTATAATTGGTTTTTGGTTGGCTAATGCAGGTACTCTTGGATTTAACCTGACTTTCTACCCTCCAAGGTCAGCTAGGTGGCTCAGTGGACAGAGTGTGAGGCTTGAAGTGAGAAGCCTTCTCTTTCTGAATTCAAATATGGCCTGAGCCCTTCACCCTGTTTGCCTCAGTTTCCTCATTGGTAAAATGAGCTGGAAAAGGAAATAGCAAACCACTCCAGTATCTTTGCCAAGAAAACCCCAAATGGGGTCATGGAGTTGGACTCAACTGAACAACAACAAAATCTACCTTCCAAATAGCTAATCACATGCCCCTAGGGGTCCATCCAGGCCTCCCTCAGTGTAAAGCCACAGTCCAGCAAGAAATGAGCCTCTACTTTGGAGACCACCGGCCTTGGGAACTGGGAGATCTGGGTTCCAGTCTCAGCTCTCCTACCAATCTCCTCTTCCTACTCCATAAACTCTAATGGCTCCCTATTGGTGTTCAAATATGATTTAATCTTTAGTTAACTCTTCTTAAATTTCTATTTTTTAGTTTTATAATATAGATAATTAATAGAATAGTAGTATGTGTATATAATAAATATACATACATTGAATCTTTCACAATTTCCTCCGGGCCCCGGTTTCCTTCTCTGCTCAATGAGGAGGTGACTTCTAAGGTGCTTTCTACCTCTGACACTATACAGCCATAAATCTGCCTCTGCCTCTGCCTTGGACTGGACCTTAGCAAGAGTTTGAAGTAGTAGAAAATACTCTCCAGCTCCCTCTTTCAGACCCCTACACTTTCAATCCTTTCCTGCCAGAACATGGCAAAAAAAAATACTTCAAGGGAATGTTTTCTTTTCTATGATGCTGCCTGCTCTAACACACCTGCTTTCATTCCCCAAATCACAAGCAGTGGGGGCCCTGCCATCATAAATGCCTCCATCATTGACTCTCTCAATGACTCCCAGAGGTACCTAAAATGGCCTTAGCTCTCCTGGCCTAGGCAAAGGATGAAATTCTTCTTATCTTAAAGCAAACCCAGAAAGACACAAGATAATGATAATGATGATAGAGATAATATTAAATATGAGAATGAGAAAACAGGTGCCATCAGCTCAATTGATGAAAACCTCCTCATCAGAATAGAGGAAGGAAGCTTATAGATTCCCTTAACTTGCATAATAAATAGAGATACTTCTGAAGCAAACGGCACTACACAAAGAAAAAGTTGACAATAACTATAAACCCCTGGATATTTGGAAGGTTACCAATAATGGTTTACCTCTGAATGGAATCTGTAAAATGGCTGACATGCAAGAATGGAAGGAAAAGCCCTTGATGGATGACATTGACAAAGAACACAACCGCTAATATGTCAAGAAAGATTGATTGAACAAATGGCTGATTTATGTGTAGTATTTTTTATAGAAATGGAAGGATTCATGGTAGCAATAAAAGACCAGGTCTTTATAAATAGAAATCACAACTAGGTCATCCCCCACGTCCCCATGTCCAATGTGTTTCCAAGGCCTGTTGATTTTATTTTCATAACATCTCTTGCATCCGTGTCTCTCTTTCTTTTCATACTGCCATCACTCTGATGCAGGCCCTCACCATCTCACGCTTAGGTTGTTGCAGTAACTTGATGGTGGGGCTGCCTGCTTTAAGTATCTTTCCACTCCAGTTCATCCTCCACTCAGCTTTCAATGTGATCTTCCTAAAGTGCAGGTCAGATCATGTCACCACCCTACTCCCATTCAATAAACTGCACTGGCTGGCTTTCTTTTTTTTTTTTTAGTTTGCAACACACGGTTCTACATAATTTTGAGTTCCAGATTTTCTTCCCTCTCTTCCCCCCTCCCTCCCCAAGAAGGCATGGAACCCCATATAACTTCCATGTATAACTTGGCATTGAATTAATTTACACACTA
>CM053625.1:156350285-156400464 GCA_028646595.1 Phalanger gymnotis | reverse complement strand
ATTTGGTTTTTAAAATCCTCCTTTAGCTCTTCCAGTAATGCTTTTTGGGCTGGAGACCAGTTCACATTACCTGTTGAGGTATCAGATGTGGATATAGTGTCATTGTTATCCTCTTCCAAATTGGTATTTTGATCCTGCCTGTCTCCATAAAAAGAATCAATGGTCCTCAATTTTTTTGTGTTCTTCATATTGGTTAGCTTTTTCCAGGCTTTACAATAAATTTCTGCTTTGGGGTCTCAGGGTTCTCTGTCCCAGCTTTCTTATTCTGGGGATTGTGAGTCTTATTGCTGGCTTTGTGAATTATAGCCTTCAGTTTCCTGAGGTGTTGGGGAGGGGGTTTGGCTGCCCGAAATCTCCTGTTCCCCTGGGGTTGTTCTCCAGCACTGTTGCTCTTCAGCAATGGTCTCAGCTCTTTGTGGTTTGAGCTGGGTGTCTGGCACTTCCCCTGGGGAAGCAAGAGTACACCTGGCCTCCTGGTGTTGACCCCTGCTGGCTCTGCCCCTCTGGGACTCAGGTACTCCCACTACTCAGCCCCACTTTTGTCTCCTGTCTTCCAGCATTTCTCCCCCTCTCCCCAGGAATTCTCTGGGTGGGGAGGGGGGTGATTAGAGCTGTTTACCTGGCCATTATGTCTCCCAGAAGTTCAAGAAGCGTTTCATACCTTTGGGCTGCAAGCTTCAGGAGTTGGTATCTCACAGGTCGGTGGCATTGCACTGCCTCTCGTTGCTTCCACAGAGTGCCATCCTGTGTTGGGAGGCCTGGGGATTTCCGCTGGTTTTGGGCACCCAGCTTTCTCCCATGTGTGTTTCCCGGCCAGCCGCTTCCGCTTTGGTCCCATCTGGAGCAGCTCCACATGCCAAGCGCTCTCCTAGCCCACAGATTCGTTCCTTCGGCCTTTCAGACTCTCCTGGCTGGGAAATTTGCCCCACTCAGACTTCTCATGGTTTCTAACTCTCTCAGTTCTGCTCAAATTCACTTTTTTATAGGAATCTGACAGAATTTGTGAGAGCTCCAGTGAGTAGCTGTTTTCATGCGGCCATCTTGGCTCCTCCCCCTGCACTGGCTTTCTATCACCTCCAGCATCAAAGATGAAATCCCCTACTTCGTGTTTAAAGCCCTTCATAACTGCTCTCTCCTCTTTCCCATCTTCCAGTCTTCTTATACCTTCTCCCTTCCTCCTCTCCCTCATCTCCCCCAGCCCCCACCCTGGGCATGTACCCTCTAAATGGCTAATCACACACCCCTAGGGGTCAGTCTGGGCTTTCCTCAGTGTAACACCACAGCTCCCCAAGGGATATGGGCCTCTACTTTGGAGACCACTGGCCTTGGGAAACAGGAGAACTGGATTCTAGTCCCAACTTTCCCACCAATCTCTTCCCTCTACTCAATAAACTCTAATGGCTCCCAGAAAGAATACTGATTTAGAAATCAGAAGACTCAGGTTCTGGTCTTAATTTTACTACTATCATATGATTGTGCGACCCTGGGCAATTGCTTTTCAGGAGACTGTGTCAAACCTAACCAAGATACAGAGTCTATATTCAGCCTAACTATGGGGAAGTGCTGGGCCCCATGGGTACAGAGTCCTGGCTCAGACAAGGGTTCCATAGTGGAAAGAAGAGGATTTGATTCATTATTTTAAAATGTAAAAAATTTAATTTTCTTTTTCTCCTACCTTTCTCCCTCCTCCCCCAAAAAGGAAAAGAAAAACAAAACCCTTGTAACAAATATGCATAGTCAGGCAAAACAAATGTCCAAAGATTCATGTGTCATTTTGCATCTTGAGCCCATTACCTGCTAGGAGATAGGTTGCACGCATCATAACCGGTCCTTTGGAATTCTAGTTGGTCATTGTGATGATCAGAGTTTTCAAGACTTTTAAAATTGTTAAATTTTACTATGTTGTTGTAATTGTCTAAGCTGTTCTCCTGGCGCTTCGCTCTTCTCTCTTCATTAGTTCATAGAAATCTTCCCAGGTCTCTCAGAAGTTGCCTCTTTTGTCATTTCTGATGACACTGAAATAATCCATTATGTTCATATGTTATAATTTGCTTAGTGATTCCCCTATCCACAGTCATGCCTTTAATTTCCAGGCCTTTGCCTCTACAACAAGGGCTACTATAGATATTTTTGTATCTATGAGTCTTTTCCCTATTCCTTTTATCCATTTCTGGTAAATAGGCCTAGTTGCAGATATCACTAGGTCAAAAGTTATGCACAGGTTAGTAACTTTCCGGATATAGTTCTCTATTTTTTTTTCCAGAATGACTAGACTAATTCACAGCTCTACAAAAATGCAACAATGTCCCTGGTTTCCCATAATCTCTCCAACACTTGTCATTTTCCATTTTGGTTAACTTTGCCAAATGATGAGTGCAGAGTGGAATGTCAAAGTTGTTTTAATTTAAATTTCTCTAATTACTAGGGAGTTAGAGTATTTTTTTCATGTGGTTGTTGATAGCTTAGATTCTTTCTCTAAAAACTGCCTGTTCATATCCTTTGGCTATTTACAAATTGGGGAATGACTCACTGATTTGACTTAGCTCCTTATATATATTAGAAATGAGAACCCTATCGGAGAAACTTGATATAAAGTGAGGTTTTTTGTTGTTGTTATTGTTGTGAATGTGTGCATGTGTGTGTGCATGGGCGTGCGTACGTTCGTGCCTGCGTTTGTATGTGTGTGTGTGTGTTTTTACCAGTTAACTGTTTCCCTTCTAATTTTAGGTCAATTGGTTTTATTTGTGCAAAAACTTTAAAATTTGTGTAATTACAATCGCCCATTTTATCTTCTGTGATCCTTTCTAAGCCCTGTTTGGTAATGAATAGTACCCCTATCCATAGAGCTCAGACGTAATTTTCCCCTTGCTCCTCTAATTTGTTTAGAATGTGAACTTTCATATTTAAGTCATGTAGGATTAAATTCATTCTACTTGACCCTCCAAGGCAGAACTAAGAATAATGGAGTAAATTGTAGCTAAAAGAGGAAATCCCTTATAGTTATAGCTGTTCAACAATAAAATCAGCTGCCTTGAGAGGTAGAAAGTTCTCCAGCACCAGGGGGGAAAATGGAAAAGAGAGGTGGGAGAGAAGTCTTGTGTGACATGGTATGAAGATGGCAAGGGAACAGCAGTGTGGGGAGTCCAAGTCTAGAAATAGCAAAGGCTCAGCAACCAGAGGCCTACAAACTCAAGGTAGTAGGTAAAATACCAAGTTCAAGGTAGAATCTGGTAACTAGAAGCATCAGGTGAAGATTTCTGGGGAAGAGCAGCATGGGAGTCTGGGTTAGGCTAGCAATAGTGAAGACTGCTTAACCTGAAGACCAGATCCCTAGGGATGTAGGTAATGTGCTGGGTAGGAGGTGGAGTCTGGAGCATAAGCCCACTATCAGATATTAAATTAGTAAATGAGTATATAAATAAATACATAAATTAATACATACTAATAAACTAAAATCAGAGGCAAGATTATAACCTTCCTGACCCAATTTTAAGGAATATTGTGAAATAAGACATCAGAACGCCACAAGAACAGAGAGGTCAGGAATAATCATGCTAAGAAGCCCTATGGCTGTGTCTATGCTCTTAAGTCACACAATAAATTAGTTAAAAATCCACAGAGATACTTCTGAAGCAAACAACACTACCAAAGGAAAAGCTGACAATAGCTATATGCCACTGGATATTTGGAAGGTTACCAATATTGGTTTACCTCTGAATGGAGCCTGTGAAATGGCTGACATGCAAGAATGGAAGGTGTATGAGGCAATGAGCCACAGTCCCAAAGCCTTCTGGATCTGGGCCTGCTGGGCCTGAAGAGGAAAGGAAGATGTCCATCGAGGAAGACAGGACCTGAGCCCAGTGTGTGTAGAGGCAGGAGTAATTTAGAACTTTGAGGCTCTGATCTGACTTTCTCTCTTTAGACTGATTCCTGCCCCTGAGCTGCAGCTGTTGGACTCACATCCCTGGATTCCAGGAGAACAACGTACTTTCTCTCTGAACCCAGCAATCTATCTGCCAAGTGGGAGTATCTGGGAGCACCTCCCCTAGGTCAGATTTATCCCCAACAACAACTTCTGGGTCGTGAATGGTTCTGTCTTCTCCTCTAAAACCGTTGTGATCCCACTGAGGACAAGGCTTGACAGGTAATAAGTGGGTGTTCAGTGAATCCTTTCCCACAGCGGATAGTGCAATGTAGAATACAGGATATATGGAGGAACCAAGCTCTCCCCAGCACCTCTGGCTTCCGCAGTTCATGGATTTGGGTCTGAAAAAGGTGGGAAGAGAGAGCTCATCCAGAGACTGGCCTATCACTAGGAAGCCAAGTCACAGCAGGCTCCGCTCCCTGCTAATGCTCCCTTAGCCCCCAGACAGTTCCCAGTGGGGGAGGATGGGAGACAGACAGAGGCAGGTACTTTTTCCCAGCATCCTTCACTTCTTTAATCACATCCTTCAAAGTCTCACCCACAGTAGATGTTTAATTAATATTCATGGAATGAATGTACAAGTGACTGACTAGATAATTAATGGAATGGGGGGACCAGGCAAAGCTCTCTGGCTTCTGAACTTTGACTGCCCTCCCCCAAGCACGAGGCTCTCTCGCTATTATTCTCATCATCCTTCTAGCTCTCCCGTTTCATAGAATGATAGATGGGATCCTAAAATTTAGAGCTAGAAAAGGCATTAGAGATAGTGTAACATTCCCACTCCCACCTCATAACTTTCAGTGGCTTCCTATTGCCTCCAGGATCAAATACAAATCCTGTCTGGTATTCAAAGTCCTTCATAACCTATTCCCCTCCTACCTTTCCAGTCTTCTTACATCTTATTCTCCGCCATGTAATCTTCCAGCCAGGGACATTGACCTCAAAGAGCTTTCTATTCCTTGAACAAGACCTCCATCTCCCCACTCTGGGCATTTTTACTGGCTGTTCCCTGTGCCTGGAACACACACACCCTCCTCCTCTCCATCTGCTTGCTTCCTCATCTTTCTTTAAGTCCCAACTAAAATCTCACCTTCTACAAGAAGCCTTTCCTCACCTCTTTTAATTCTATTGCTTTCCTATATATCCTATTTACCCTGTGGGCAGCTAGGAGGCGAAGTGGATAGATTGTCAATCCTGCAGTCAGGAAGATTCCTTTTCCAGAGTTTAAATCCAGCCTCAGACACTCATTAGCTGTGCGACCCTGGCAAGTCACTTCATCCTGCCTGCCTCAGTTTCCTTATCTGTAAAATGAGCTGCAGATGGAAGTGGCAAACCACTCCAACATCTCTGCCAAGAAAACTCCAAATGAGGGGCAGCTAGATGGCGCAGTGAGTAGAGCACCGGCCCTGGAGTTAGGAAGACCTGAGTTCAAATCCAGCCTCAGACACTCGACACACTTACTAGCTGTGTGAGCTTAGGCAAGTCACTTAACCCTAATTGCCCTGCCTTGCCCCCTTCAGAAACAAAGAAAACTCCAAATGGGGTCATGATGAATCAGAATCAGCTGAACAACATTTATCCTGTATATAGCTTGCTTGTACGTATTTGTTTGCTGTTTCTCCTACTAGCTCTGCCTTGAAGGCAGAGATTGTCTTTTGCTGCTCTTTGTATCCCCAATGAGTAGCACCCTATCAGGCACATAGTAGGTGCTTAATAAATCTTATTGACTGACTCATCTAGTCCAATCCCTCCATTTTAAAGATCAAGAAACAGGCCCAGGGAGAGGAGATAATCTACCTGAAGTCACACGAATCTTAAATAGAAAAAGTCAGAGTTAAACTTAGGGTCTGTGACTCCAGCTCCTATTTATGTTCTATTAGGGCTCAGTGCCTCTCCACTGAAGGGGAAAAAAGGGCCCAGAGCCAGCCTGGAGCCAACCTCAGAACCGTGCTGTGATCCGTAGAGAGAAGTATTGTTCATCATATCACATGTCCTGTCTCTCTGTACCTGTCACGCACAGCAGCTCTTCTTTGATGGGTCCTGGCATTCTCAGAATGAGTGTTTCCCATGCACTCTTCTCACAGCTGCTGGGAATCCTCCCGGGGTGGGCAAGAGGTTAGAATACTTCTTTCTGCTGTCAGGATCTGCCCAGTTTTGTTACTAATTGGCTTTGGGGCTTTGGATAAGTCATTTCTCCTTCTTATCTGTCAAATGGCGATGATACCATCGATGTGCCTCTCTCACAGGGCTGTGGTTGGGATAGATGAGGCAGCTAAGTGGAACAGTGGATGGAGCACTGGTCTTGGAGTTAGGAAGACCTGAATTCAAATCCAGCCTTAGATACTTACTAGTCGTGTGACCTTGAGTAAGTTACTTAACCTATAACTTAACTTTCCTCGTCTGTAAAATGGGGTCATAAGAGCACTTACTTCCTGGGATTGTTGCAGGATTGAATATTTTTGAAGCTCTTAGCACAGTGCCTGGCACATAGTAGGTACAATACAAGTGCTGGCTATTGCTGTCATCATTACTACTATTATTTCTATTAGATAAGGAATGAGAAAGCTGTGCAAATAGTTATAAACTGGATGTGAATGAGGATTTCGATCCCTGCAATCACAGACTAGAATGACCCCAAATCCAGCGCTCTGCTTGGGAATTCAGTGGAAGGGCCAGATGCCATAATGCTCAGCTCCCATTCTTCTTGCCTTGCTCCCTGTCCTATGCAGCTGAATCTCTACAAAAGCCCCCTAGTTGAACAACGTCATGGTTACTGTCATAGAAGGTCAGAATTCAGAGGGATCTTTGACATCATTGAGTCTTGTTCCTTCGTTTCACAGAAGAGGAAACTGAAAAACATGGCCAGTGGACAGTCACCAGGACTAAAATCAATCATTCGAGAATGATTTATGAAGCACCAAAGGGGACAGTTTATCCAGTAGGAGAAATTGAGGCTGAGAGAGGTTAAAGGTCCCACACCTATCATTTCCAAGTTAGGACTTGAGGCAAGATTCAAACTCAGGTCTTCCTGACTCCATGCCCGATAATCTAACAATGGTACCACCTGTCTGTCTGCCTAGCTCCCTGGGCCTTATTTTTCTCTTCTGTAAAATGAAAGGGTTCACTAGGTGACCCCTCTGGGCTATCTAGCTCCAACATTCTAGGTTCTAAGGCTTCTTCAAGGCCTAACATGAAAATGGACGGTGTCAAATCACAATGAAGAAACTGAGGCAAATGGGTAAGTGACTTGCCCAGGGTCATACAGCTAGTAAGTATCTGAGGCCAGATTTGAACTCACAAAGATGAGTCTTACTGATTCTAAGCCCAATGATCTATCCGCTTCATCACCTAGCTGCCCAAAGATGGTGCTAATAGCTATAGATAATATTAGATGAATTACAAAATTCATGTAATACTTCAAAGTTTATAGTTCATTTGACTTACATTATTGCACTGGAGACTCACAATCCTACAATGTGGAAATTACAGGTATTATTATTCCATTTTATAGTGAGAAAACATCGGAGAGGTTAGGTGATGTGCCCATGGTCACAGAGCAAGTCGGTGTCAGATGTGGGATATGAATCCAGATCTTCTTGGTTGTAGGGACAGTGCTCTATCAAGGAAGCCTCTTTGTATTGAACTGAAATCTGCTTTCTTATAACTTTACTCCCACCTTGGCCCCATGCTTCCCCCTCTGAAGACAGACAAAACAACCTTGCACCTTTTCCCATGTAATAGGGCTTTGGATACTTGCCAACACGCAAGTCTTCTCTTCCCTTGACTGAACATCCCCAGACCTTCAACTACTCTTTGCATGATATCATTTCCAGTTATTGTCTCTCTCTTTCTCTCCCTACAAACCCCCTTCTATTTTCTACAGCATCAAGTCTAAACTTCTCTGCCTGGCTTGCAAGGACTTGCCTCAATCTAATGCTTTCTATCTTTCCATTCCGATTTTCAGCCACACCAACGCACACTGGCCTTCCCATCTATGATCCTGTCCCTTCTCCCACTAGTTAATTCCCACCTTCCTGCCTTTTTGCACAATAATACCCTGCATGGAATAACCTTGCCAATCCTCTTTATCGCCTCAAGGTTCAGTTCCCTTCTCTAATTTTCCTTTTCTATACAATGAAAAGATTGACTAGATAGCCCCAGAATCCCTTAACAGCTCCAGTATTCTGTAGTTCAAGCCCTCTTCAAGTCCTAACATTTTAGGTCCCTATTTTAGGATCCTTTGTATCATTGGCATCAAATCTTTTGTGATCTAAGAGCCCTTCCAACTCTAGTATTGCATATCCCATGTTCTAGGTCCTTTCTAGTACTGATTTTCCATGTTCTCTATAATGAAGTCCTTTGTAGCTCTGGTAGATCTGTTATGTCGTGTTTTAAGCTTCCTTCAATCTCTAATAATCTATTATCATCCTTCTAACCATGAGTCTTGGTTCTGGGCTGGCCCTTGGTCAGAGTTTGAAGTGAGTGAATCTTGTCTCTAGCATCTCCTTTCAGAGTTTTAGCCCTACCAGCCCTTTCCCGGCATGGCCTGTCAAAGAAACATCTCAGGTTGGGGGTGGGGGTGATGGTGAGCCCCAGCCCCTGTCTATTATGCTGTTTGCTTTAATAGACAAAATTGTAATGGTGCAGGCACCCATCTGCCTTCTCTGCCTTCATTCTCTGCCTGGCTCCCTGCACTGACTGAAGTAAGTCCCTTAGCTCTCCTGGTCTAAGCAAAGCATGAAATCCTTCTTCCCTTAAATAATGTCAACATCCTCAGCAAGAGATCCTGGTGAAGATACTGAGGTGGTTTGCCATTCCCTTCTCCAGCCCATTTTACAGATGTGGAAACTGAGGCAAACAGGTCACAAATGGGGTCACAGAGAGTCAGATACAACTGAAGAACAATCAGGGGAACCTCTGAGTAGGTAAGAGCATATGTGAAGGTGCCCTTCTCCGGGCTTGGAGATGACAGCCATGCTGCCTTACCCTAGGCCTGTTGGGTAGTCCTTTTCCCCTCTTGATGAGAGGCAGTGGATTGGATGGGATGCCAGTCATTCCTAGAGGCTGGCTGTTCCACCAGAACGCCAGCTACCTACTAGGAAACTTTTCTAGCCATGGGAAGTTCATTATTTTCCTCTGTTGATGGAGTTCTTCACTTATTAGAAAAAAATGCCTCCTCATACTCTATGGAAATCTCCTAGCCTGTAGGAAATACCAAATGCTAATTTATTGTGTTCAGCTAGGTCATATTTCAGAAATCTTAGTGTAAATGAATGCTTATAGATAAGATCAGGCAAGGCATTGGAATTTCTTTTTTATTTTTAATTTAATTTATTTGTTTTTGGTTTTCGACATTCACTTCTATAAGATTTTGAGTTCTAAATTTTTCTCTCCCTCCCTCTGCTTTCCTCTCCCCAAGACAGCATGCAGTCTGATATAGGCTACACATGTACAATCACACTAAACACATTTTGACATTAGTTATGTTGTAAAGAAGAATTAGAATCAAAGGGAAAAACCACAAGGAAGAAGAAGAAGAAGAAGAAGAAGAAGAAGAAGAAGAAGAAGGAGGAGGAGGAGGAGGAGGAGGAGGAGGAAGAGAGAGAGAGAGAGAGAGAGAGAGAGAGAGAGAGAGAGAGAGAGAGAGAGAGAAAGTAGTATGCTTCGCTTTGCATTCAGACTCCATAGTTCTTTCTCTGAATGTCGATAGCATTTTCCATCATGAGTGTTTTGGAATCGTCTTAGATCACTGTATTGCTGAGAAGAGCTAAGTCTATCAAAGTTGGTCATCACACAATGTTGCTGTTACTGTGTACCATGTTCTCCTGGTTCTGCTCCCTTCACCCAGCATCAGTTCATATAAGTCTTTCCATGTTTTTCTGAAATCCACCTGCTCTTCGTTTCTTACGGAACAATAGTATTCCATTACATTCATATACCACAACTTGTTCAGCCATTCCTCAATTGATAGACATCCCCTCAATGTCCAGTTCTTGGCTAACACAAAAAGAATTGCTGTAAATATTTTTGTATACATGGGTCCTTTTCTCATTTTTATGATCTCTTTGGGATACAGACCTAGAAGTGGTATTGCTGGGTCAAAGGGCACACACAGTTTTATAGCCCTTTGGGCATAGTTCCAAATTGGTTGGATCAGTTCACAACTTTACCAACAATGCATTAGTGTTCCAATTTTCCCATATTTTCTCCAACATTTATCATTTCCTGTTTTGTCATGTTAGTCAATCTAACAGGTGTGATGTGCTACCCCAGAGTTGTTTTAATTTGCATTTCTCTAATCAATAGGGTGATTTAGAACATTTTTTCATATGATTATAGATAGCTTTAATTTCTTCATCTGAAAACCGCTTGTTCATATCTTTAACCATTTATTCATTGGGGAATGACTTGTATTCTTATAAATTTTACTCAGTTCTCCATATATTTTAGAAATGAGACCTTTATTAGAGCAACTGGCTGTAAAAATATTTCCCAGTTTTCTGCTTCTCTTCTAATCTTGGTTGTATTGACTTTGTGCAAAACCTTTTTAATTTAATATAATGAAAATTATCTATTTTGCATTTCATAATGTTCTTTATCTCTTGTTTGATCACAAATTTTTCCATTCTCCATAGATTTGACAGGTAAACTACTCCTTGCTCTCTTAATTTGCCTAGAGTATCACTCTGTATGTCTAAATCAGACCTTATCTTGGTATATGGTATAAGATGTTAGTCTATGCCTAGTTTCAAGGCACTGGAATCTCTTCAATGTACATGACATAATTGTATCCCATGAACTTGTTTTTTAAAATAAAATCTTACCACCATCTTTTGCTACCCAATGTTTTCTTTCCCTCCTCCCTCTCCCTCTCCCTTATGACCAAGACCGGAAAAAAATACCATTCAGTAAAACTAACCAACACATTGAGAAAACACGATGTTCTATTTAATGAATGGTTGGAGGGGCCTTTTCAAGTCTCTGTTTTGGGGTCAAGCCTGGCCATTATAATTGCTCAACATTCAAGTTTCCATTGTTCTGTGGTTGTCCTTTCCATTTCCATTGTTATAGCCATTGTGGATATTATTTTCCTGGTCCTTCCTACTTCTGTTTGTATCAATTCACATAGGTTTTTCAATGTACTGTAAACCTGTATGAGAGATCCAAGTTATACCACTTAACTTGAATTTTATTCAATAGGGACATCATATTCATGCCTTAATTCCCAACGAGTGGGATAGTTGTGTGATTCTGCCCTGTCTATGTGTCCATTCCCATCTCATCCTCTCCTTTTTTTTTTGGAGGGGAGAAGGCAGGGCAATTGGGGTTAAGTGACTTGCCCAAGGTCATACGTCTAGTAAGTGTGTCAAGTGTGTGAAGCTGGATTATCCCATCCTCTCCTACCTCCATGCCTTTGCTTATCCTTTGTCCCAAGTCTGTATTAGACTCCCCTTCCCCCTGCCTCTGCTTATGTGTCTCCCTCTTTTGAAATCCCCTTTCACATGCTACCTCGTCTTTGAAAGCATCTCTGATCCCCTGGGTGAAAATCATTCTCTCCCTCCTCCTGCTCCCCTGCCCTTTTCTCCCTCATATCATAGTTATTTGTATACCTGTCCTTCTTCCCCATTAGACTGTAAACTACCTGAAGGCAGTGTCTGTGTCATCCTTTATTTTTGTATTTGCACTTAATAAATATTTATTAAATTATGTGTGACTCAACTATCTGTGCATGTGCATTCCTTTTTATGTTATATGTAGTTTGTGTGCGATCTGTGTGGTATAGATATGTAACATCTGGTATAGAGATATTTGGCATGTGGTATAGCTCTGTAGTATCTGTACGTGTGAGAGTACTCCTGCATAGTAGGGACTCATTTGCAGAAAGGATTCCTTCATTAAATAGAAGAAATGGAACTAAGCAAGCTCTCAGGTTATCCCCCACCCTGAGAGTCTAGGAATCTACACTGCAGGCATATTCTGAAAGTGAACTCACAGAAGATGTCTTGGGCACCATGCAGGAGATATGGCCTCTTCTCTCTGCTCTCCCAAACACCAGCATGACAACCAATCTGCTCCCCCTCCCTGAGGAAAAAAAAAAGATGAGACAAGGGTGCATTGTACACAGGCAGCACTGCTGGTCGTCTCATTCTTTTTTGTCTCATATCATAATGTCCCCAGGTAGGTGCTGCCCACAGCTTCCACTGGGTAAGCACTGTGGTTATGTGTCTGCGCCCATTACTTTCTGCCCCTGGGACCTGATTAGGGGTAAGCTTTAGGGCAGGTGTGACCTTGCTCAGGTAGTACTAGAGCCTGTACTGGGTGCCCAGGGTAGAAGCTGCACTTGGATGCAAGATGTATGTATACTGCAGATACAATTTATGTGCACATACATATATAGACGCATGGGTATACAAACAGAAATACACTCTTGGATCCATTTTCTCCCTGGGTGATCTTATTTGCCCCCATGAGTTTAATTTTCATTGCAATTCAGATGACTCTCAAATCTATGCATCCAGGCCTATTCTCTCCTCTGCACTCCAAGCCTGTATCACTAAATGCCTACTGGACATGTCCATCTAGATGCCTCCTAAGAATCTCAAATTCAATATGTTCAATATCTAGGCAGCCTCTAGGTCCCCTCTCCTACCAAACCACCCCTTTTAACTTCCTTACTTCTGTTATTTGACCAGCATTGTCCCATTCCCATAAGCCTTAGAGTCATTCTTAACTCTTCCCTCTCCCTCACCCCACATATCCAAACAGTTGCCAACTCTCCACAGCATCCTTCTCATCTATTCTTTTTCTTTGCACTAACACAGCCACTGCCTTGACTCAGGACCCCATCATCCCGCCTCTGCTATTATAACAGCCTCCTAACTCTCAGCTTTCATTCTTTCCTTTCTCCAAGCCATTGATGCAACACTTTTTAAGACATGGGTCTGTCCACGAGTAGGCCATGCACTCTGTTACCTCCAGTATAAAATGCCACTTCTTCAGCATGAGACGCAAAGTCCCTCCTTCACAGTCAGGCTGCCCTTTACATTTCACGTGGTTTGCCTTCTGTGTTCCAGACAAACTGGCCTATTAGTTCTTCCCAGAACTAAACATTTTATCTCTCTCATTTCCACCTTTAAATAAGCTGAATTGCAGAACTGGAGGATATGCTCTCCCCAGTCCCACCTCTTAGAACCCTTACGGAGACCACGGATGCTCTGAAGCATCCTTATCCAGGCTCCCACTCTCACAGAAGAATTGTGTTGCTAAGTCAGGACTCCCCTCCAGGGCTCTTAGAAGTACTCCCAAGGGGCAAGTGGGAGGCATTTTGGTTGTCTCATGCAATGTTTACACACATACATACAGTAACCCACATGTTCAGAGGCAGCCTGGTGTTGTTAGGAAAGACTGGCTTTGGAGTCAGAAGATTTCAATTTGGATCTGGAATCTAACCACTCAGCCCCCTCTGGGGTTCAGTGCCCTCCTCTAGAAAATAAGGCGGTTGGGCTAGGTGATGTCTGGGACCCTTTCTCGCTACAGAGGCAGCTGGCAGTAGAGAGGATAGAGCATTGGGCCTAGAGTCAGGAAGACCTGAGTTCAGATCCAGCCTCAGACACTTACTAGCTATGTGACCCTGGGCAAATCACTTAACAGTAGTTAACATTTGTTTAGTGCTTACTAGGCACCAGGCGCTGTGCTAAATGCTTCATAATTGTTAACTCATTCGATCCTCAAAACAATCCAGGGAGGCAGGAGGTCGGTGCTACTATCATCCCCACTTTAAGTATGGGAAAACTGAGGTAAACAGAGTTTAAGGAACTCGCAAAGCCAGTAAGTATCTGAGACTGGATTTGAACTCGGGTCTTCCTGAGTCCAGACCTGGTGCTGTATCCACTGTACCACTTTGCTACCAATCACTTAATTTCTATTTGCCTCAGTTTCCTCAACTGTAAAATGGGGATAATAATAGCAAGGTTGCTGTGAGGAGAGAATGAGATAAAATTTGTGAAAAGTACTTGGCACACAGTAGGTACTATATAGGTATTTATTCTTTTCTTGCTCTAAAGTTCTAAGGTTCTTTTCAGTTCCAGCACTCTATGCTCTACATTTGCTCTAACATTCTATGTTCTATCTTGTAAGGCCCCTTCCTGCTCCACAATTCCATGTTTTTTGGCCTAATATCCCTTCTAGCCTCCAAGACTCGGATCCTCACTGGGGCACAGAACATTACCTTCTAGATGTTGAGGGGTGAGCTGTCTTGGAACACAACCATGAAGCATGATGTGGAGACAATGAGTATGGCTCAGTGAGGTGGGCAGGATACAATCCAAAGGCGGCTTCCTCTTTTCTGGGTGCCAGCTGGGTCAGGTCCCAGGGTTGGCAGAAGAGCTGCTGTATTCTTTACTCACAGGTCACACAGCACATGACTGTGCGCCCATTCTGGCCTGTGGCCCAACCACTACCTGGAATACAGCATCGCCCACCTCAGTTTCCCCTCACTGTTTGTCCAAAGAGTCAGCAGGGTAGGGAGAGAACAATGCTAAGGGACGTCAGGGTCAGGCATGGGACAGGATAACCTGGGACAGGCCCTCTAGGCTTTGCTCTAATCCTCTTCTCCGCCTCAGTAGAATGTGGTGCCAGCCCTCTCAGGTGCCACAAAAGGGCCATAAATCCTCTGAGTGGGCAGTGATTGACCTCAGCTGCTTTGGTTTCCAGTTTGGGGGGAATTATGAAATATCAAACCAAGAGAACTCAGAGAGGCATCTAGCCCAACCAGTACCTAATTAGGGATCCCCCTTTCCAACATCCCAGAGGAGTAGCCATGCAGCATCTGCTGGAACATTTCCAGGAATGGGGAACTCTCTCTCTCTTCCTCAGCAATTCTTTCCTTTACTGGACAGCTGTAATCATTGGGAAATTTTTTCCTATAGGGAGCTAAAATTTGCTTCTGGAGCCAAACATAACAAGTGTTATCCTATTTCCCCCTCTCCAGTTCTTCTTTCTTCTCTAGGCTAAACATACCTAGTTCTTACAATCTTGCAATTGTCCCATGGCATGGTCTTCAAACCCATCCCCATCCTGGGTACCTTCCTCTGAATGTTCACCAGGAACCTCCAGGGTAGACCACTCAAAATCTTTTGTATCAAGTTCACTTCCCACTTTGGCCACTTCCTTGTAGGCTCTGAGAGAAGACTGGCTAGTTGGGGCTGGGGAGAGATGTGTCTGCGGCAATCCTTCCTTTATTTTTAGTGTCCAGACGGCTGGGCTTGGGGTCACTGTCAGTCAAGGCGCTGGTACTCAGGCCACCTTCTCTACCAATTCCTACCAGATCATGCCCTACCTACAATATAAGAGCTGGTCTTGGATCATAGGATGTTTGGAGGGGCACAGAGAAAACCCATCTCACCCAAACGAATCCTTTGCCCTTGTATACACACACGCACACGCACACATGCACACACACATGCACACTCTCGATTCTGCTAAAATCTCATCAATAGAGGCAGCTAGGTGGCCCAGTGAATAGGCCCCACTGGGCTGAGAGTCAGGAAGATCTGAGTTCAAATACGGCCTCCAACATTTCCTACGTGTGTGATCCCGGACAAGTCACTCATCCTCAGTTTCCTAAACTGTTAAATGGGGAAAACAATAGTACCTTCCTCCCTGGGTTGTTGTAAAGATCAAATGAGATCATAAATGTAATGCCCTTAGCACGATGCCTGGCACATAGAAAGAATTAAATCCATGTTAGCGTTTATCAGTGAGATTCCAGATTTTGAGTTGGAAGGGACCTTAGAGGTCACCTAGTTCAGCTCCTTCACTTTACAGACGGGAAAACTGAGATTCAAAGAGCCCAAATGACTTGTCCACAGTTAGTGGGTAGCAGAGCTAGGATTCAAACCCAGGGCCCTGATTTAAAATCCAGGGTCCTGCCGTTATGACATAGCGTCATCCCTTTGGTTCCAGAAGCCCTTATTTAAATCATTATCAGGGTAAGCAGGTCCACCAGGTGAAATCCTGCCCATTCTTCAAGGCTTATCTGAGATGGACCTGTAATATTCCAGTCTCCAAGTTGGAAAGGACCTCAGAGGGCATCTAGTGGAAAGGCAGCAAGTCACAGGCACTACATTTGGAATTGGAGGAATCAGGTTCAAATTCTAGCTGTGCAATGTGCTAGGGGCAGCTAGGTGGCCAATAGGATAGAATGTCAGGCCTGGAGTCAGGAAGAATCATCTTTCTGAGTTCAAATGTGGCCTCAGACACTTGCTAGCTATATGACCCTGAGCAAGTCACTTAACCCTGTTTGCCTCAGTTTCTTCATCTGTAAAATGAGCTGGAGAAGGAAATAGCAAATCAGTCCAGTATCTCTGCCAAGAAAACCCTGAGTGGGGTCATAGAGAGTTGGACATGACTGAACACGGCAAGGCTACTTGTAGCTGTTATTGACTGGGAAAATCATCAATCCTCTTTAGAATAGTTTCCTACTCTGTAGAGGAGCTCTCTAAGTGTCCCAGTCAGTTCTAAATCATATGGATGACTCCTCCCTAAGCAGGAATCTCCTCTCTATTGCCCCAGGTAGCAGGTCTTCCAACTTCTGCAGGAACCTCTCAGGGTAACCCTTTCCTCTGAACTCAGGCTTACGGAAGCTAAACTCAGGCTTAGGGCCAGAGGTAGGTAGACACTGAAGTTAAACTTTCTTGAATTCTAACTTATCCAGGCCCTGCCCTGATCATGCTCACATGAGAATTGCCTGCTTCCCCCTTACGGGCTGAGCCGGAAGGATGTCACTCCCAGAGGATGCATCTGTCAGACCCAGAAGTCCCCCAAAATAGATTTATATGTAGAACATAGAGGAGGAAACTGAGACTCGGGGAAGGAGAAAGGACTTATTTGCTCAAAGACATATGATCAGGTTCCAGTGACTGTGCTAGGACGCAAACCCCAGGTCTTTGGATTTGGCCTACTCCAGAGCCAGTTCTCTGGGACCCAAACCCCAGGTCTTTGGATTTGGCCTGCTCCAGAGCCAGTTCTCTGGGACGCAAACCCCAGGTCTTTGGATTTGGCCTGCTCCAGAGCCAGTTCTCTGGGACGCAAACCCCAGGTCTTTGGATTTGGCCTGCTCTGGAGCCAGTTCTCTGGGACCCAAACCCCAGGTCTTTGAATTTGGCCTGCTCCAGAGTCGGTTCTCTGGGACCCAAACCCCAGGTCTGTGGATTTGGCCTGCTCCAAAGCCAATTCTTTTTCACTTGTTGCATGCTGCAAGGCAAGGTAGTTCTTACCCCATTCCCAATGGGAGAGCAGTTTGGTCCAGGAAAAAAGTGGATGAACTAAGACATGTGGGAGTGAGTCCCAGGTAAATTCACTGTGTGACCTTTTGACAAGTGACTATACAACCTCTCTAGGGCCCCAGTTTGTTAAATGACAGAGTTGGATTGGATGATATTGTCTAGGAGCCACATGGAATGTATTGAGAGGAAGATGGATAGGATGATGAAGAGGCACTAAATCCCAGATTAAAATGATACTGGGAAATATTTAACAAAATACATGAAGATGCAATAAAACATAAATAATGTTAATATGTGGTTTTCTAAGTCAAGATGCAAAGGGTATGTGTGTGTGTGTGAGAGAGAGATTTAGTATGTTTCCCACTCCCCCACCTCCCTGTTTCTATTTGACTTTTATACCACTGCTCTAAACCAATTAATGTGAGAAAATTTTGAGGGAACCTGGAACATTTTTCACATAGGAGAGAAGACTCAGGCAGGTCATGGTCATCATCTTGCATCATGTGAGAAAGTATGACTTATTTGTTTTGCCCCATAAGGAAGAGAAAGGAAAAGTACATAAAAGTTACTGAGAGATGGGTCTCTGCTCAATAAAAAGCAGAATTTCCTAAGGCTTAGAGAAGTCTAACAATGGGATAGACCTTTGTGGTGGGTCCTGAGCTCCCTGCCACATTTGTTAAGTTGAGGGCCTCTCCTCAGAGGTGTGACTCCTAATAAGGGTGGGCATTGGACTAGACCAGGATAATGAAACTCAAATAGGAACAGGTCCCTGGGCTGCATGTATTGACTTAGAAAACCACATCAAAAGCTAACATTATCTATGTTTCATTTTGATTTGTTTTGTTAAACATTTCCTAATTACATTTTACTTTGGTTCATGCTGTACTCCAGACTTTTGCAGGGCATGCGGACCCAAGTTTGACAGTTCTGGACTAGATGACCAGAAGTCAGACCTTCCAGGTCTAAGTTTATTATAAAGATGAATAATTAAAGATCAGTTCCCATGCTTATGGTGCTTTTGAGTTTACGAAGCGTTTCTCTTACAACATACCTATAAGACAGTGAGGCCAAGCATTATTATCCCCATTTTACAGATGATGGAGCTAAAGCCAAAAAAAAAAAAAAAAGGTCAAGCCCCTTGGCTAAGATCCTATGATTAGCAAATGATGAGTGTGGACTTGAACCCTAGTATTCCAGTGCTTCTCATGCATCATGCTGGGCTAGGTGAGATTAATTGATTTCAAAGGTTGCTTCCTACTCCAAATTCTTTGAAAGAAAAGACTGAAGAAACTACATATAACAAGAAAACATGCAAGTTTCCTCAGCAGGACCCAGGCAAATTCTAGCCTGGAAATGCTGACCCCAGTGAACCTGCTCCTGGAAATTCTTGCCACAAAGGTCAGTGCTGAGAAAGTGATTTCATCAGGGACACATGAACCTGGTCCCGTGACTGTGGCTGGGCCAAGCCAGAGGCACCACCCCATGGCACACCTGATCAGGCAGGTATAAAACAGAGAACCAGCCTCAGCACTCACAGCATCTTTTCTCTGGCATCATGCATTACAGTGGCCTCTTCTCCCTTCTGCTGCTCCTGGTCCTTGGGACCCTGGTGGCTGAGGCCTCAAAAGGTTAGTCAAGGTGGTAGCCATGGGACAAGGCAGACCTGGATGGTGTGGAGGTGGGGAGGAGTTCTAAGAAGTCAACTAAACCTAACTGGGGGCCTGGCAGGAAAGTTAAGCTACGGAGAGACAAAAGAGTAAGTTTAGAGACAAAGCAATGAGGGGGAGGAAAGAAGAGGGGAAGCGATTTGACCAAACTCAAACAGGTAGTAAGTAATAGAATTAGATCCTCTGACATCAAAACTCATACTTTTTTCTACTATCCCACCTTACTAGGCCAGATTCCCAGCTCCTTTCTCTGGGCAGGTGAAACTATGAAAAGCTCCAGAGGAGGGAAATGACTTACTCAAGGTCACATGGATAGCAAGGGGCAAAGCTGGGATTTGAACCCAGATCTTTAGGCTACTGTATTTTATTACTGTAACCTGCCTAGACTTTTACTATTACCCTAAACTGTCTTTTAACTCTCAGTCTTTTCAGAACAGGACCTGCCCTAGAGGTCTCTGAGCCCTCCAGGTCTATGACCTAACCTCCTGGAAACAGATCTAGCTGGTGATAATCTGTCTCCCTTGCTCCTTCTCAGGCCCCTCACACTGGAGGCCTTGGGTGTCTCTGTGGGAAGTAACTGGCATGGGATGGGGGGATAAGGACTGGCAGGTGAAGGCAGCAATCTAAATGTGGGCATTTCTTTCTCTTAAGGTACAACCCCTCCTAAAGGGCATCTTCATCATCACCCAGCCAAAGTTCATGTCACGAAGAGCCTCCCCACCAAGTCTCTTCGTATGTCTAAGATTCCTTCTTCAACCAAGCAATATGGTCCAAACAAAATGTATTCTTCTTCAACCAAGATTCATCCTATACCCAAAAGCTTAGTTTCTTGGAAGTCAGGTACTGGCCCTCATTGTCATCTGCTGTTTTATACCTAATCCCACCTCCATGCCCTGCAAAATGCCAAAAGGACTCTGGCTTTCCTAGGTAGAAGAAAGGCTGCTGGAGATGAAGATCTAGTGAGGGAGAGGGGAGATTTGGGCAGAGAATACGGAGAGGCCTAATGACCTGCTCTCCAAGGAGAAAAGAACAAAGAGAGTTGGTTGGAGACAGGAGATGGCCAGAACAGAGCAGGCTATGGCTGAGGAGGGCTAGGTGAAGAGACCTCTCCTTGAAATAAGCTTGGCTCTGCTACTTACTGCTTAGATATCCTTGGACAACCATTCCCCCAATCTGGGCTTCAATTCTCTCTTTTGTAATATGAGGGGGTTGGGCTGCATGATTTCTAAGGTCTTTTCTAATGCTAAATCCTTAATTGTGTGATCCTGCTACTAACAAGCTATATGAGTTTGGGTTAAAAGATTTCTCTCTGATTCTGTTGATTAATTCAACAAACATTTATGGCCCCAGAGGACAGAACTAAGAACAGGTGGAAGATTTCACTGGGAGGCAGATTTGGGTTTAATATAGGGAATAACTTTTTGTTTGTTTTTGTGAAGGATCAGGGTTAAATGACTTGCCTAGGGTCACACGGCTAGGGAATAACTTCTTAACAGTTATCTGTGTGAAAATAGAATGGAATTTCTTGACAGGTGGTGAGTTCCCCGTAAGTGAAGGTGTTTAAATAAAGGCTGGATTATTCCCTCTCAGGGACTCTCTGTAGACACTTCCTACTTCACGTAGGAAGTGGATTAGATAAACTCTGAGGTCTCTTTCAGTTCTAAAGTGCTATGATTCTATGATTCTGGGATCTCCTTCAAACCTTCACAACAGCTCTGTGAACTGCATCACAATAAGGATTATTTTTCTCCTTGTTGGAGACAGGGAAACTGAGGCTTACTAAGACTGAATGACTCAGAGTCACATGGCAAAAATCATCAGTTTTCCGTGTTCTCAGTGTTCTTAGAGGGCTGAGCCTGAAGTCAAGGAAGACCCGAGTTCAAATCCAGCCTCGGACCCTTATTAGCTGCGCCTGGGCAAATCATTTAACTTCTGTCTCCCTCAGTCTCCTCAACTATAAAATAGGGATCATAGTAGCACCTACCTCCCAGGTTGTTATGAGGATCAAATAAAACATTTTTAAAGTGCTTAGACATTTAGAAAGCGCTTAATGAATGCTCTCGCCCTGCCCTTCCCTTTCCAGTCTTTCTCCTGGACAGTAGCATCTCTGGGAAAAGGCTAAGCCCTTGAAATTGGGCCAGGGACCAGGTGGGCAGCTCTTTCAGGGTTTGTGTATGTGGCAGGTGCTTTTTACAGCAGGACACACCGGGTCTGGCCCCCAGCGCTCTGTCCCTGGACTAATCTTTTTATCTCTCCTCAGAATAAATTTTATATGAAGACCGTGGAGTGCTAGAGCTGAAGTGCTCATCCTTCCCTCAAGTCCCTGCCCTGAGATTTCTCCTTTGGCCCTCTGAGTGGGAAAGATTGTCTCCCTTCCTGGGTTTTTTTTCCTTCTAATCACCAATAAAGACACAACATCCCTCTGCATTTCTGTTCTGTGTTTTGTGACTAGGGAGGGGGTTTCCTAGGAAGTAGGATGGAGGGTGGGAAGGAGAGGAAGCCCCAGGGCAGCCCCTACAAGCTTTTCTTGGGAATAATTTGAAATGAAGGCACACTCTTAGGGAGTAACACATTAGCCCTTCCCCCCCAACCCTAAGAGAGGGTTGGCATGGTCGAATGGGCACTGGCTTAGGAATCAGATGACCTCGGTTCAAGTCCTAGCTTCGACATTAGAGGGCATTATTATTATACTTAGGGTTTGGGTTCAAAGCTCAATATTAATCCCCACCCCAGTTGTCTTCCAGCTTTTGTGACCAAATCTCGCTTTTGTCTTAGAACCAGCAGTAAGGTCTTTCCCACAAGCTCCTACCAGTTCCCAGTCAGGTCTCCACCTGCTTCTCTTGTGAGCCCTTCCCTTGAACATCTTATTCCCCAGTATCCTTTCCCAGCTCTCTTGTAGAGAAGAGTCACCCATGAGGGACTCCACAGTCCCCTTCTACTATTGTCCCTTGGTCCTTCATTTCAAGGTGACTTCATCTTTTAGCACAGGGGTGGGGAACCTCCTGTTTTAGTAGATGATCTTTGAAAGGTGCAGGATACACCACTCTCTGCAACCTCTCTGCCAAGGATGGTTAAAATTCCTTTGTCAGCACTTAAAGGATTACAGATTACAGCTCTGGAGCTAGAAAAGGACCTTAGAGACTATCTAGTCTGTCTCATTTTACTGATGAGTAAACTGAGGTCTAAGGAGGTTAAATAACATGCCCACAGTTCTTTGGGTTGGACATCTCCCCTCCTGGATCCTCTGCCACAATGTAGATCCCAGGGAAGTAGAGAACAGGTGTCATATTCAATCCCTTGACATAATGATGAGAATGAGTTTATAATAAGAAGAATATCTCAGTTTACATCAGGTGAACTTGTTCTGAAAAAATACTTTGGGGGCAGCTAGGTGGCGCAGTGAATAGAGCACCGGCCCTGGAGTTGGGAGGACCTGAGTTCAAATTGACCTTAGACACTTGACACATTTACTAGATGTGTGACCTTGGGCAAGTCACTTAACCCCAATTGTCCTGCCTTCCTTCCTGCAAAAATAAATAAATAAATACTTTGACAATTGTATTTCAACTTAATTGGTTTTCTTTGCAATACCATGTATTTTATTTTATATATCTTAAAGCTGCCTTCCCAGAAGGGTTCTATAGACGTCACCAGACTGTCCAAGGGGTCCATGATACCCACAAAGCATTAAGATGCTCTAGTTAAGAAGGTTTCAGAGAGGTAAAGTAAGTTGTCCTAGGTCACATAGTTAGTAAGTAGAGGAGTGGGGGAATATGAGGATAAGTACTAAAAGGAGGGGAAATGCATAGAAAAGAAAATCGAGCACACACTTTTCTGATTTTACTATTTTGCTGAAGCTTCTGTCTGCTTTTCCATCCTGGTTGAAAGAGAATTCTCAGGTAAGCCGACTGCCCCTGTAGGAGCAAGGCAGTACTGTACTATGCAAAGAGCAGGGGTCTTGAAATCAAGAGATTTGGATTCTTGTCTTGGTCTGCAGCCTAATCAGTCCATAAGTATTGATCAAGTGTCTCCCAGGTGCCAGGCACTGGTTGTGCTTGGGACCAGAGATACAAAGATAAAGAAGGATGAAACAATCCCTGCCCCAACTGTGAGACCTTGAACAATTCAATTAAACAAATATTTGTTGAGGACCTATTACTGAGGACTTATGAGAATTAAAGAAGTAACCTCTCAGGCTTCTAGGTGACTCTCCAAGACTTTAAATTGTAGAGAAAGTGCTGACCTGCATCAGTCCAGGGAGTCTCCTAATCAGAGAGTTCCCTATTCCGGTGAAATCCCAGGTTTAGTTCCTATCACTATTTAGATTTAACATGGTAGGAGTAGCTTATCTCTGACCCCTCCTGAACTGCCTTCTTCCCTCTTCTGTCTGTTTTTGAAATGTTTCATTGACATTCTTTTCTTCCCTTTTTTATATCATTATCATTACCTCTCACTCCCCCCGCCCCGCATAACTTCCCCTATCTCCAGCAAAAACCATCTCTGAATCAAAGAAATATATTCAAGCAAAACAAATTCCCACATTGATGATGCCTGAAAATGCAAGTCCCATTTCCTACCCTGAGTCTTCCCTAAGACTCAAAGTTACAGCACCCTTCTTCATTATCAAAAGGAATTTCTTTACTGGGAGTTCCCTATGCCAAAGAAATCAGAGGTCAGCCTCCACTCTGCCCCACAATGGCTAAGACCCTGTGCTAGGTTCTGGGGATATAAAGACAAAAAATCAACAATTCCAATTTCCTTCAGAAATCTTTTTAAATTAATTTTTTTCAATCACTGAAAATTCACTTTCTCTCCCCTCCCCCCATTAAGAAAGAAAAATAAAATCCCTGTTACAACATGCATAGTCAAGCAAAACAAATTCCTTAATTGAGCATATCCAAAAAGAAAATTCCTCAGTCTACACTCTGAGTCCATCATCTCTCTATCAGGAGGTAGGCAGCATGGTTCATCATGAGTCCTTTGGAATTTCTAGTTTTATCTCCAAAAATTCACAATTTGCTGGGGGTGGGGGAGGGATATGACAAACACAAATAATTGTTACAGGGTTACTGGTTATGAGTATAATACAATTTAGTATCTGATGGAGACAAAGTAACACTCCAGACAAACTGTCCTTCTAGTGAGCCTCAGTTTGTGGACTCAATGATTTCTAAAGTGCTTTCTTGCTTCGGGATCCTATGGTCTTCATCCTAATGGCCCTTCCAATGTTGGCATTCTATGTCATATCATTTTATTCATTACAACATTCTATGTTCCAGGGTCCCTTACAAACTGTTACATTTTGTTTTCTATTTTAGGCTCCAAAATTTACTACCATCTCGTGTGACTCTTAATATCTTCTCTTAAATGAGAGAAAGCTGCCTATTTATAACTACCAAGCTAGATATCATCAAGAGATGCAATTTCAATACAGAAAGAATGACAGGAGGCATGCTTAGTAATTGGGACTGGAGGAGGGAGAGAGGGCAGTCCCCTCTGCGATATTATTGGTGCGAGAATGCTCTCCAATGCCAATGATCAATTCCTTTGAAACTTTACAATTTGGGGGATCATTAATGTACTATTGGTGGAGCTATGAATTGGTCTAGCCATTCTGGAGAGCAATTTAGAACTATGCCTTAAAGTCACTGAACTGTGTATACCCTTTACTCAGCTATACCTCTATACCACTTGGGCCTAAATTCCAAAGAGATGAAAGAGAGAGGAAATGTACAATATATACAAAAGGCATCTTATACACAGGAGGAATGAGAAATATGTATAGAAATACAAAAAAGATATGTACAGAAATATATAAAAGAAATACGTACAGCTCTTTTGGTAGTAGCAAAGAGCCCAAAACAAAGGGAATACTACCTATGAGGAATGGCTAAGCAAATTATGGTATGAATGTAATGGAATGTGATTGTGATATAAGAATGATGAAATGGATGGTATCAAAGAAACTTGGGAAGACTTGTATGAACTGATACAGAGTGATGTTAGCAGAACCAGGAAAACAATCTACATAGTAACAAAAACATTATAAAGAAATAATTTTGGAAGACTTGAGAACTCCATTCAATGCAATGGCCAACAACAGTTGCAGAGGATTGATGATAAAGCATGCTACCCACCTCTTGATATAAAGATGATGAACATAAAATGCAGGAAAAAATCCATTTTTGTACATAGACAGTGTGGGGAAAAGTTTTGCTGATTTTGTATATCTGTCGGGGGAACAGCGTTTGTTGTTGTTGTTGTGTTCTTTCTGATGGGAAGATGAGGGACATGAGAGAAAAGTTGGAAGAAAGAAAAAAGAAAGAGAGAGAAGGAGTAAGGAAGAATGGAAGGGAGAGAGGGAAGAAGGAAGGAAGAGAAGAGGAGGAAAAGAAGAGGACAGAGAGAGGAAGAAAGGGAAAGAGAGAAAGCCAGAAGAGAAAAAAAGAAAAAGAGAGGAATAGAGGAAGACAAAGAAAGAAAAAGAGGGAGGAAAGAAGGAAAGAGAAAAGAAGGGAGAAAGGGGGAAGGAAGGAAAAGAAAGAGACAGAGAAAGAAATAGAACAAATGGAATGAAAGAAAGGAAGGAAGGAAGGAAGGAAGGAAGGAAGGAAGGAAGGAAGGAAGGAAGAAGGAAAGAAAAAGGAAAGAGTCATAGAGGCATCTTTTTTATGCAGAAAACAGGACAGAAAAAAAATCACAGATAAGCATGCTGTTCATAATAGACTTGCAGTTTCATATCCGATCCTCTTTTTCAGCTTAACTGTGTATATAAAAAGGCTGATTTTCTTGGTGTTTGTTAAGTTCATAATAAAAATACATTTAAAAAAAAAGAAACTCTATGTTATTTCCAGAGCACTAAGAGGCTAAGAGTCTTGTCAATGGTCATATAGATAATCAATGGTGAAAGTTGAGCCTGAACATGAATCTTTCTGACTTCAGGCCTCTATTCATTATATTGCACTGGCTGCCTCTTACTCAATATAGAATAATAGAGCTGAAAAAGATTTCAAAATGCCATGCAAACCTCTCATTTTATAGGCTAGAAAAGGAAATGTGACTTGGCTAATGTGCCATAGAGGCAGAGCCAAGATGTGAACCCAGGTCCTCAGGAGCCAAGTTGGAATTCTTCTCACTCACCCTACAGTCTCTCTGCTAATAATGGGAAGCAAGCCCAGGAAAAGGATCAGCAAGAAAACTCATCACTGGGGCTTTCGCCCCGCCCCTTCTCCCTCCAGTTTCCCGCGGTCCGCCGGCTCTTTTCCGGCCTCCCCTCCCCTCCCCTTCTCTTCCCTCCCCTTCCCGCCGCCGCCACCGCCACCTCCGCCACCTCCGCCACCTCCACCTCCCGCTCCTCCTGCTCCCGGCCCGGGCGGCGGCGAAGAGAAGAGAGAGGAAGAAGAGGAGTGCGGCGCTCGGCGTTGCGGCTCCTCAGGGCCCGTGGGCTCCGGCCTCTCCCGATCCCCGGCCCCCGGTCCGGCCCCGCCCCGCGCTTCGGCCCGCCCGGCTTCGGCCGGGTCCCGGCCCCAGCAGCCCTGAGGGTGCGTCGGAGGCGGAGCCGCTGAGCCCTAGGCCCGGGCCCAGGCCGAGCCCGCCGGAGCGCCATGACCATCCTGCCCAAGAAGAAGCCGCCGCCGCCGGGGCCGCCGCCAGCCGGCTCGGATGCCGACTCGGGCCCGGACGGCGAGCCTGGCGGCGGGCCCGGCGGCCCGGGTGGCGGCGGGGGCGGTCCGGGAGCTGGGCCGTCGTCGGGCGGCCGCCCGCGGGCCTCGCCGCCGCCGCTGGCGCGCTGGGCCTCGGGCGTGGGCCCCGCGGCTTCGCGGCCGCGGGCCTCGCCGCCGCCCCCAGGCCCCGGGGCACCGGCCTCCGCGGGGGCGGCCGACGCGCTCGGCCTGGGCTTGGGCCTGGGCGCCGTGGGTGGTCCCGGCGGCGGCCCCGGCAGCGGTTGCTGCTCGGGCCCAGGCCACAGCAAGAGGCGGAGGCAGCTGGCAGGCCCCGGCGGCAACCCCGGTGGGCCTCTGGGCGTCGGCGGCATGGGCCCGGGAGCGGGGGGCAGCCCCGAGCGGGACGAGGGCGGAGCCGGCTACAACAGCGAAGATGAGTACGACACGGCGGCGGCCCGAGTGGAGGCCATGGACCCGGCCACCGTGGAGCAGCAGGAACACTGGTTTGAGAAGGCCCTTCGGGACAAGAAAGGATTCATTATCAAACAGATGAAGGAGGATGGGGCCTGCTTGTTCCGGGCAGTGGCGGACCAGGTGTATGGTGACCAGGACATGCATGAGGTTGTCCGGAAACATTGCATGGATTATCTGATGAAGAATGCCGACTACTTCTCCAATTACGTCACTGAAGACTTCACCACCTACATCAACCGGAAAAGGAAGAACAACTGTCACGGGAACCACATTGAGATGCAGGCCATGGCTGAGATGTACAACCGGCCTGTGGAGGTGTACCAGTACAGCACAGAGCCCATCAACACGTTTCATGGCATTCAGCAGAATGAGGACGAACCCATCCGGGTCAGCTACCATCGCAACGTCCACTACAACTCAGTGGTGAACCCCAACAAGGCCACCATTGGTGTGGGGCTGGGGCTCCCCTCCTTCAAGCCAGGATTTGCTGACCAGTCCCTGATGAAGAACGCCATTAAAACATCAGAGGAATCCTGGATTGAGCAGCAGATGCTGGAAGATAAGAAGCGTGCCACGGACTGGGAAGCCACCAATGAGGCCATTGAGGAGCAGGTAGCCAGAGAGTCTTACTTACAGTGGCTTCAGGACCAGGAGAATCAAGCTCGGCAGGTTAGGGGCCAAGCACAGCCCCGAAAAGCCAGTGCCACTTGCAGCTCTGCCACAGCGGCGGCCTCTAGTGGTCTGGAGGAGTGGAGTAGCAGGTCACCCAGGCAGCGGAGCACCGCCCCCTCCCCTGAGCAGCAGGACCTTCACTCAGAGCTGGGCCCCAAGTCACCCTCGCCAGGCCATGCCCTCACTCTTGCCAAACCCCCCTCACCCTGCGCACCAGGTCCAAGCAGCCAGTCAGTGACGGGAGGAGACCGAGCCACCTCCCCCCTCGTGTCCCTATACCCTGCTCTGGAATGCCGGGCCTTGATCCAGCAGATGTCACCTAGCGCCTTTGGCCTAAACGACTGGGACGATGATGAAATCCTGGCTTCTGTCCTTGCTGTCTCCCAACAGGAATATTTGGACAGTATGAAGAAAAACACAGTACACAGAGACCCCCCACCAGACAAGAGTTGATAACCAGGGACTGGAGCCCCCTGTCTGCCCTCTTGCCTTTCTTCTGCCTTCCACTGCTCTTCCCTCCCCTGGCCGGGCCTGGCCTGGCCTTGGGGGATTCTCGCATTCTGGTTCAGCCTTGGCTGCCTCCCACCACCTCACCCCCAGCTCTCTCAAATCATGTCCTCCTTCTTCCTTGAGCACCTCTGCACCTAAACTCCAACATGGATTCAGTGGCAGAATGAATGTGGGCAGGCCCTGAGAAACACCCAACCACAGTGGCCCGTTAGACCACCATTGTCCCCACAGTCTTTCAGATACGCCTGTCAAAGGAGGGAAATTGTGCCCACCATCTCTGTTGCCCCCTCTTCAGGGGGTGAGTGGTGGGGTGGGGGAATCCATAGAACAACCCCCCCGCCCCAGCCTGAAGGACGTCCGAGTTGTCAGTGTTTGGGTGTCTTTACCCCTTCTCCCTTTATTAAAATGTAATTTTATCTTCTAAAAACAAAAAAAGAAAACTCATCACTTCAAGCTCTAGACAGATGCACAAAGAATGGGAACAGCAAGGTGAACTAGAGATTCTAAAGCAAAGAAGCAAGTTTGAGATCTGATGGGATGGAACTGGAACGTGGCTCTGCAAGGCTGTACTTCATTCAAAAGGAAGAGAATATGTCAAAAGAGGTGGAGTAGAGAAGCATCGTGCATGACAAAGATCTATTCATGTAAAGAAATGGATCTTGTAAAGCAGGGCTGTCCAAAATGTGGCCCACAGGCCACATGCGGCCCGCCTACCAGCATAGAAATTTACATAAATGCTTTAGTAAAGGAAGCCGAGCTACCGCAGAGCTTTCACTAAAATGACAAATCAAAATACATTGTCTGCTGTTTCAATAAAAACCTAAGGTTGGAGAGCCCTGTTGTAAAGAAAGGAATCTTTTGACTGGAAAGGAATGGGGAGTTGAAACTCTAAGTAAGGAGATAGTAATAACTTTGGCAAAGTGCTTTACATATGTTCTCTAATTTTATCTTCGCTGTAGCCCTGTGTGGTGGGTCCTAAGATATTGTTGCTCTCATTTTACAGATGAGGAAACTGAGGCTTAGAAAGCTAGGTGCCTTGTTCATGATGACACAGTGTCAGACTAGAAACTATCCAGGTCAACCCTCTCATATAGATGAAATAATATTATAGATGAGGAAACGCCACCACAGAAGCGACAGCCAGTAAATGTCTGAGGTAAGATTTGGACAGTAAAGGCTCAGTGCCAACTTGGGGAGCTGTCTACAGGAGCTCATTAGAAATGACATTTGTAAATGATACAAAGCTGTGAGGAACAGATAGCATGTTGGATAAGAGTCAGGATCTAAAAAGATTTTAACAGACAAGATAAGTGAAATCTAAAAAAGATAAAATTTAATAGAGTTCAATGTAAAGTCTTACATTCAAGTTCAGAAGATCAACTTCATCTGTATACAATGAGGGGTATGTGGCTACGTTGACAAAAGGTAAGAGGTGACAATAGATTGTGTGAAAAAGATCTGGGAGTTTTAGTAGACTGCAGGCTCACTGTGGCTCGACAGTCTGTAATCAGAGTGAAAATATTCCTAATGCATTCTTGGGCTGCATGAAGAGAAGACCAGTGCCAAGGGTCAGGGTGGTGAGAGTCCTGCTGTCCTCTGACTTGAACAGATGTTTTTTAGATTGTAAACTCCTCCATTGGATTCTAAGCTCCTTGAGGGCAGGGACTGTCTTTTACCTCTTTTTGTATCCCCAGCACTTAACACGGTGTGCAGCACACAGAAGGTATTTATTAAATGTCCATTAATTGATTGAAGATACCACTTTTAGGACAGACATTAAGAAGTCTAGAGAAAAGCGAAGAAGGGGCCTTTGAGGCCATGTCATATGGGGATAAGTTGAGGGAACGGGAAAAGTTTAACCTAGAGAAAAGTTAAGAAGGACATGGAAACTGCCTTCAAGTATCTGTAGGCATTTCACGGGGAAAAAAAGATTAGATTTATTTTTCTGGGCTCTAGGGACAAGAATTAGGAGTAATGTATGTTGTAGAGAGGAAGATTTAGACATGGTACAACTTGGTAGCAATTAGGGATATTCCAAAGTGTTATGGTAGTACAGTGGATAGAGTGCCAGGCCTGGAGTTAAGAAGCACTGAATTCAAATCTGGACTCAGATTTGAGTTTTGTGACCCTGGGCAAGTCACTTAACCCTGTTTGCCTCAGTTTCCTCATCTGTAAAATAAGCCAGAGACAGAAATGGCAAATTACTTTAGTATCTTTGCCAAGGAAACCCCAAATGGGGTCACAAAAGTCAGACACAACTGAACAAAAGGTGGTATGGGCTACCTTGGGAAGGAGTGGGTTCTGTCCTCTCTCATTGAAGGGCTTCAAACAAAGATTATATCATAGCTGTTGCAAGATAGTTTCTGTAGGGATATAGGAACAAGAGGGGATGTTGCCCTACAGTATCTATGGAGGCATGGGAATGCTCAGGCATGTTGCAAGATGGTATCAGAGCTGTATGAGCCACGTGAGGCACGAGGCAGGATGTCCCCGTAAAGTATCAAAGATGTTTCATTAAGTAAAGTAACAAAGCATTGTGTCAGGCACTGGTTCAAGAGCATTAGGTAATGGCCAGCTGGATCCCTCCTCCTGGGCTTGAGAGTCCTTGGTGGACAGACTCTGCCTGCATGTGTAGGACGACTACAGGGGCTGCTAAGGGCAGAGGTCCTCCCTCCGGGCGCCTGCCGTTCCAACTCCTACTAAGCTTGTCTGGTTTTACCCAGGAAACAGGCCAAGTGCTAGGGTCCTAACTGCCCCAGGGTCAGCACCAACCCCTTACACTTTCTCTCTGTTGAGTGTCTCTAATCTAACCAGGATATAGCTTGTTTGTACATAGCCATTTGCATGTTTTCTCACCCATTAGATTATGAGCTCCTTGAGAGCAGGGATTGCCTTTTGTCTTTCTTTGTATCTCCTACAATTAGCATGGTACCTGGTACATTGAAGGCACGTTATAAATGCTTACTGACTGACTGATTGTGAGAGAGGAGTTAAGAATGACAATGAGATAGGGAACCTGGATGACTGGAGTCATTGGCACCCTTAGCAGAGGAGTTTGGAAGGGGAGAGGATTTTTCTTGGGGGAGGGGGGAGGTAGGTTCTGTTTTGGACACGTTGAGTTTGAGGTGCCTAGTGGAATACATTTCAAGATGTCCAAAAGTTAGGTGGTGGTATGCTACTATTCCTCAGGAGAGAGATTAGGGTTAGATGTCTAGATATAGGAACCATCTGCACAGAAGTAATAATTGAATCCATTTAGCTGGTGAGAATGCCAAATTAGATAATATAGGGAATAAATGAAGGAGGGCTCAGGATAGACCCTGGGAAGATGCTACAGCTGGTGGGTCTGATGTAGATGAAGATCTGGTAAAGGAATAAGGAGTCGCCAGGTAGAAGAAGAAACAGCAGAGATCAGTGTCAAGTAAACCTAGAAATAGAATATGCAACGTCAGATGCTGCAGAAAGGTCAAGAAGGATGAGGATGAAGAAAAGCCAATGAGATTTGGCAGGATAGGAGATGGAGAGGAGGAGAAGTCTGCTGGAGAGGTCAGGAGGAGATGCAATCCAGGGTGCATGTAGAGGGTTTGGGTTTGGGTTTGGCAGGAGAAGGGGCATCTTTTCATGTGAGATGGGGTGGAGGATGAGATAGTTGGGAAAGATGATCTGAATGATTAAGGTGAGGGGAAAAGAGGGAACTCCTGATGAATAACTTCAGTTTTTTTAGGGAAATAGAAGTCAAAGTCCTCAGCTGAAAAGGTTGAGGGGGGAAGGTGTCATGGAAGACTTGAGGAGGGATGAAAAGCTATGGAATAGCATCTGTAGTGAGTGAGAGACTGAATCCATTAAGGAAGTTAAAAGGATTGCCTTTCTACAGTGAGGGCCCATCTGAACTCATGTAACAAATTTTTAATGGTTCCATTCATCATGATTCTGTGACTTCCTCTGGTTCTGTTCAGCAGCATATGAATACTGAGGAAAGATGGTGGGAGTTATCTAAGGTTGGAATTTGGCAAGGCATGATTGGCAATAGGACAAGGGGGCAAGGGATTTGCATGTGGATTATAGCATCGGATTGAGTTGATTCACCAAGGACATACAGGAAATAATAATGATTTTTGTGGTTGTTCAGTTGTTTCAGTCGTGTCCCACTCTTTGTGACCCCATTTGGGGTTTTCTTGGCAAAGATACTGGAGTGGTTTTGCCATTTCCTTTTCCAGCTCATTTTACAGATGAGGAAACTGAGGCAAGCAGGATTAAGCAACTTGCCCAGCTAGTAAGAGTCTGATTTGAACTCAAGTGTTCCTGACTCCACAGTGTGGCACTCTATCCACTGCCCCACCTGGCTGCCCATATAATAATAATGGCTAGCATTTATATCACACTTAGGTTTGCAAAGTGCTTTACAGATGTTAATCCTCACCACAACTCTGGGAGGTAGGAGCTATTATTATCTTCATTTTACAGATGAGCCAACTGAGGTTGTGAGAAGTTATGACTGGCCCAAGAGCCAAAAAACTAGGAAATGTCTGAGGCTGGATTATAAACTTAGGTCTATCTGACTCCAGTTCAGAGCTCTATCCACTGGGCCACCTAGTTGTCTAAGGGAGAAGAGAACGGCCAGTTCTGGGGTGTTGCCCAGGAAAGAACAGAGTGGGTAGAGATACTGGAAGCAATTGTGAGGACAAAGAACCAAGTAAGGCAGAGGGAAATATCCAGATAAGGGATTCGGATCAGATAGAGGATTTGGGAGTCCCTAAATATGGAAGTAGAACGTTTACAGTTGATGACAATATTAAGGATGTAACCATCTTTGTATAGCTGAGGTGAAGTGGGCTGTTGATTGATATGGGGCCCCCGGGTGGCAATGGCTAGCACATTGGTGAAGATTCAGGACTGGAACTCAGGAGACAGCTGGTAATTTACTAACCATAGCATGAGGGAAAAACCAACTGAATGGGACCCCCATAGATAAAATGAGTGATTTTGGTGCCAGGACACCAGAAATGAAAAATGTGCTTGTGTCCAAATGCATATCAGCATCCTTCTTAAGCTGTGGTTTGCAGACCTGAATGCAACGTTCCAGATGAGATCTTACTTTCCTGTTCCTGGAAGCTGTGCTCCTTTTAATGCAATCTCAAATCACATTAGTGTTTTTGGCTGCCACATTGCACTGCTGATTCATCTTGAGTTTGCAATCCACTAAACACTCCAGATCTTAAAAAAAAAAAATATTCAGAGTAGACACAGAGCTACAGCTAGGAATTCTAGGCTCTAGGGAAAATTCAGTGGAGGGCGTGTATCCTAGGCTGCGGCTGACTTGGAGTAGTCCCTTGGCAGGTCATACCTGGTACTGGAACAAAATGAAGCACTCATAGTTAATTCAACAGTAAAGGAAAGGAAATTTACTTATCCATCGCATGAGAAAGATACTCAATGAGGATACTATGAGATGATTCAGCTAGGCAAAGCTCCTCTGCCTCTGAGTTGCCAGGGTGGTCTACCAGCCAGCTACCAGAGATTCTCTTGAGTTCCTCGTGGTTGCTTCACATCCAGGTGATGAGGAAGCGATATCAATAGCCAAAATCTCTGGTTCACTGGAGCCCTACCTCAGGACCATCACCATTGTTGGACTATCTTCTGGGGCAAATTTTTCATGATATCTTCCCTGCCTTGTCTGTCTGTCTGTCTGTCTGTCTGTCTGTCTCTCTCTCTCTCTCTCTCTCTCTCTTCCCCCACCTCTATCTCTCTCTGACAAACCTTTCATGATATCTCCTCTGCCTTCTTTCATTCCCTGAGAAACCTTTCATGATATCTTCCCGCCTTCCCTCTCTCCTCCTCCTCCACGACAATAAAGGTATTCTAGTCTCCTGATTGGGCTCATGCCTTCACTTGCTCTGGCCTGTGTGAGGTGGGCCTCTTGGGGTCTCACAGAACAAAGTATAGCCATCTGCCAGGAAGTTGAATCTCAAGGGAGGACCTTAAGCAATCTAATCTCATGCCTCCCTCAGCAGATCTCTTTCCAACCAGTGATATTCTTCCTGGACTCACTCCTCAATAGTTAGCATACTCGTGAAGAGTCAAACACAACTGAAATGACTGAACAACAACACTCTTCTCTTCCATCTTAGACACACAGAGAGATGATTTTATCCTTGATCTTGCCATCACCCATACATGTTCCACTTTCTTGTTCACAAACTTGGAAATCCTATGATCTGATTATAACAATTTATAATTCAATCTTTCCCTATGTCTTATGACCCATAACCCTGGTCCTCATCCTCAGAGTGACCTCCATTCTCTCCACTCCTCTATTAATTCCCAGACCATCACCTCTGTCTCCTCTCTACTCTCCTCCTTTCCCTGCCTTGATTCCTTGAGTAACAAAATACAATTCTACACTATCTTTTTCTCTCCAATCCCTTATCCCCTTGTCCTACCACCAATCCCAACTTGCCAAATACCATCCCTTTGCTTCACTCCCACCATCCACCTCCTTCACAACATCTCTTATACAGTATATATCTCCTCTTCATTCACACAGCCACCACCTAATTCAGGCCCTTGTCACCTTTCACCTCGACTATTGTGATAATCTAATTGGTCTCCCTTTCTCAAATCTCTTCCCACTCCAATCCATTCTCCACTTGGTGTCCAAGTGATTTCCCTAACGTGCAGGTCAGATCATGTCACATATTCTCTTCTACTCAATAGACTCCAGTGGTTTCCTGTTAGCTCTAGGATAAAACAAAAATTCCTCTGTTTAGCATTTAAAGCTATTCATAACCTGGTCCCTTCCTACCTTTAGTCTTCTTACACTCAACTTACCCCTGTGCTCTCTATGTTTCACTTCACTGGCCTACTTGTAAGTTCTTTGAATGTGACATTCCCTCTCCCATCCTTTGCAATGGCTGTCCTCCATTCCTGGAATACTCTTCCTCCTTATTTCTGCCTTTTAGTTCCCCTGGCTATCTTCAAGACTTAGCTTAAGTCCTACCTTTTGCAAGAAGTTCAAATGCCCCCAGCTGTTGGTACCTTCTCACCAACTACTTAGTATAGATTCTTGTATGTGCCTTATTATTTACATGTTATCTCCCCATTAGAATGTATTCTTCCTGAGGGCAAGCTTTATTTTTGCCTTTCTTTGTATCCTAAGCACTTAGCATAGTGTCTGTCATATAGTAAGCACTTAATAAATGCTTACTGATTGCCTGACTGTAGGAGACAGGGAGAGAGGCCAGCCTGGTCAGTGTGTGCTCCCTTTGCCACTGATCCCCACCTTCTAGCTGATCCTTGGGGGGTCCCAGGTAGACTAGATTCCAAGGCCAAGTAGTGAAAGTTGGATGAGACACAGCCAGCTTCAATCTGGTGGGATCTCAAGGGTATGAAGATCATGAGACCCAGGGGAGTTTTGGTCTGAGTAAGGAAAAGGGATAGGGCTCATTGGGTGGCCAATGTTGGGTGAAGAAATGCAACCCTGCCCCCAATCCCAAGAGAAAAAAATCCTAATTTCTGGGAACAGGATATTGGTGTCTGAAGTGAAAATATATACCCTCCGGGGTAGGGACAAGGAGGAGATGAGCTGAGATGTGGTAGTATGGGAAAGGAAGTCATTTGGTAGCTTCCGATTTTAACTAATTAGTTTTGCTAATTAGATGCTAAACTAAATTGTTTCTGGATTATTGAAGGAGTGAAAGTGTTATTAGCACCTTCTAATTTTCTGTGCCCTTGGGCGAAGCCCCAGACACCATTGCTATGGCTCCACTTGATATCCTGGAGTATGTAATGACTGAGATTGGTGAGGGGATAATGACAGTTTTACCATCAAAGGGGAGCCATGGGAATTAGTGGAGGATAGAGGCAGCTGGAAATTCTGCTTGGGCATCCATCTGGGTCAGCAAATAACTTCAGGCTGCACTGAATGCACACTGGGCCCCAGTCCCTTAGTCTTATCCCAATATGGCAGAGAATAAGGCACCTTTAGAAGGTACCCTGCATGTGGATCTCGGTCTTAGTTCCCAGTCACTGAGTCCTGGGATACAAAAGTTTTCTAGAACCTTTGGTATCACAAGGTACCCCTGATGGATCTACTCAGGTTCTCAGATGCCTGGATCCCCCTTGTCAGGGGTGGGGAACCTTCAGCCTCGAGGCCACATGTGGCCCTCTAGGTCCTCAAGTGGGGCCCTTTGACTGAATCCAAGCCTCACAGAACAAATCCCCTTAATAAAAGGATATGTTCTGTAAAACCTGGACTCAGTCAAAGGGCTGCACCTGAGGACCTAGAAGACCACATGTGGCCGAGGTCACAAGTTCCCCAACCCTGGAACAGACCCTCTGAGACCTCTTGATAAGACTTACGCTATACTTTCCTCACAGGTTTGTTGTGAAGAAAGTGCTTTGTAAAGCTAGAATTTATAAATTTACAGCATCACCAAAAGGTGAGTTGTTGTTACTGTCTCCTACTTTTGAAATTCTGTGTGCCCAGATCTCTTACAACTCCAAGGAAGGCAGCAATTGTGTTAATGCTAGGAATACAGGATCAAAATTTCCCAGGTCTCCCTCCTCCACCTTCTTTTGATCTTGCTAAGTGAAGCTCTCGGGGGATCTGCATGGCCTATAAGGGGCAAGATGGGAGCTGGAAAGAATCAAAAGGAATTTTTCCAACCCAAATCTGATAGTAGACTAAGATCAGAGAGAGGATGGTGGAGTTTGTGCGGTGGAGGCACAAACAAAGGAGTTTAAAAGGCAGACTTAATATGAAACCAAGCGTTCCTCCTGGCTTTTTGTCTGTCTGTCTGAAGGTAGGTGTGGGCCAGAATTCATTAAAAAAAAAAAAAAGAAAAGCCGAAATAGCTCAAGGCTATAGCTAGAAGCCCAAAGGCCCCTCGCTGTGGTTAAGAAGCCACAACACAAGTGAAGTTCAGCAGAACCCCAGCAGAGAGCAGCAGACAACCTGGAGAGAGCAGCCCAGTGGAGAGAGCCCTGTGGGAGATGCTATGAGCAGCTTGCCGCACACCAGCCTGCTTCTAGTGGGCATGACTAGAGCAAATGATGCATCAGCAGCCATCGGCCAGGGTCGACGTCAGAGACAGAGGGGTGGTTTGCTGGAGATGCTATCTGAAGAGTGTGTTCCCTTGGCTTTGCATGATCCTAGAACAGGGGTGGGGAATCTGTGGCCTCAAGGCCACATGTGGCACTCTGGGTCCTCAAGTTCGGCCCTTTAACCAACTCCAAACTTCATAGAACAAATCCAGGATTCAGTCAAAGGGCTACACTTGAGGACCTAGAGGGCCACATCTGTCCTTGAGGCCTCAGGTTCCTTACCCCTGTCCTAGACAATGTCTGTTACCTTTAGGGCAGCTAGGTGGTGCAGTGGATAGAATGCTGGGACTGGAGTCAGGAGGGCCTACATTCAAATCCAGCCACAGACACTTGTTAGCTGTATGACCTTGGGCAAGTCACTTAACCTCAGTTTACTCATCTGTAAGATAGGGATAACGGAGCACCTACTTCTAAGGGGTTTTTGAAGATCAAATGAGATAATATTTATAAAGGGCTTAGCACAGTCCCTGGCACATGGTAAATGCTATATAAATATTAGTTGTTATGTGTCTTCTCAAGAAGAGTTTGCTTTGCTACTTGTTCTGTACATATGTTCCTGTTCGCACTGGTGGTATAATCTGGGGGTGGGGGTGGGATGAGCACACCCTTGTATGTATAATTCTCCTTGTTATTTGGCTATTCTGTTTTAATTACTTTTTCTTTGAAATAAAGTGCCTTTTGCTAAAGATAACTATGTGGCATAGTAGGTAGATCATTGGGCTGGGAGTCGGGAAGATCTGAGTTCTACATTCAAATCCAGCCACAGACACTTGCTAGCTGCATGACCTTGAACAAGTCACTTAACCTCTATCTGTCTCAGTTTTCCCCCTATTTTTCAAAATGGGGATCATAAGAGCACCTACCTCACAGGATTGTTGTGAAGATCCAATTAAATAATGTTCGTATAGTGCTTAGAACAGTGTCTGGTGCATAGTAGGTACTTATTAATGCTTATTCCCTTTCTGGTAAAAGGAGCATTAATAGGGTATTGGAGCTACCCCAGATTTCTGCCGATTTACAAAGCGCCTCGTACGCATTTCATCATTTGACCCTTACTATAGCCCTGAGAGGTAGATGGTGCAAATAGTTACCTTCATGGAACATGGAGGCTTATGGAGATAAGGTGAATTGTTGGAGTTATGAAATGGCAGAGCTAGGTCCCAGGGCCTCTGATTCCAAATCTGGTGCTTCTTCTGTTACAGGCTACTGCATTCTATGATACCTTCCAGCTTTAGCGTTCTAGAAAGCAAGGCTTCTCCCCACCCAGCTCCATTCCCTGAATGCCCGAAAACCCTTCATTCCTGAACTAGGCTGAGAGACACCACCCACGCTGTTGAGAGAGGAAAGGCTACACCCAGAAAATGAGGACAATCTGAATCCTACTCATCCTCACACCCCTCAGGAAGCATGCCATGGTTTATGATATGGTAGGGAAAAGATCCAGTTCTGAAATCAGAGGAACCGATGCAAACGTCATTTCTGAAGATGATTACTATCCATGTGACCTTGGACAAGTCACTTAATCTCTCATTGTTACCTGCACAACTTCAGGCAAGATGAGTAATCTCTCTGGGCTTCTGTTTCCTCCTCTCTAAAATGTGAGGGTTGGGCTAGATTTCCTCTGAGGTCCCTTCTAGCCCCAGATCCAGGGATTCCCTTGGGCCCTGTTTTACAGCTGAAGAAACCAAAGTTTCCTCAGACAGATGTTAAGTGACTTGCCCGGGGTCAATGTCTGAGGCTGGATTTCAACTTGGGCCCTCCTGACTCTAGGTCCACTGTGCCACTTAGATGCCTCAGAGGAATCTCAGACCCCCAAGGAGTAAGCCAAGGGGACCCCATTGTTCTTTCTTTACAAACTTCTTATTCTCTGACCCCTTCTCCACATTGGACCAATAACTTATCATTTGAAGGGAAGGTTGGCTTATTTCTTATTTGTTTATTATTCATCTTGAGAGGGAGCCGAGGAAAGCTAGTAGAAGGATTATTGGTCTGGGGAGTCGGGAGACCCGGGTTTAAGACCTAGTCAGACCTTAAAGCCCTCTGTAAATGTCAGTGATATTTACACACACACACACACACACACACACACAGCCTTCATATCTCCCTTGTAGTTATAAAAACTATGATCCATGATTCAAATGTTAAGGCACAATGTCAATGTGAGTCATTATGTGAGGCTGGGCGAGCAACTTCCATTGGGACTGAAATTCCTCATCTGTGGCTGGATGATCTCTCTTCTGCCCTGTCATCTAAGATTCTTTCCAGCTCTAAAACTGACTCAATTCAGTCTAGGAGGTCAACAAACCTTAGATGCTTTCAGTGTACAAGGGACTGTGCTCAGGAGCTAGAGACAAAAATGAGAAACAGTCCCTGTCATCAGGGAGCTTAAACTCTACAACAATCTAGACATAATCATTCTGCGGATGAGGACCAGAAAAGTTAAGTGGCTTACCCAAGACTGTAAGCAGCCGGGATAGACTTTGAACAGGTCCTCTAAACTCTAAATCCAGATTTTTTTTCCTATCTTGGCCCCAAAGAATATTTCAGCACTCTAACCTCCTATATCCCTTGGGCATTTGTCCTCTATACTAAGGTTATTGGTGCTCTTTCTGTGTATAAGTTTTTTCTCTTCAAAAACAGTCCAAGGGCAGCTAGGTGGCACAGTGGGTAGAGCACTGGCCCTGGAGTCAGGAGGACCTGAGTTCGAATCCAACCTCAGACACCACTTGACACACTTACTAGCTGTGTGACCTTGGGCAAGTCACTTAACCCCAATTTCCCTGCCTTCCCCCCTCCAAAAACAGGCCATTTCCTTCACCAGCCTCATACGAGGCATCCCTGACCACCAGGGAGAGGTCTTATCTTTAGCTCTGAACAATGGTTGAACACCTAGCACACACTTAGGTGGTACTGTCCAGCAGGTTGGTACTGTCCAGCAGGTTTAGTCAGGTACCAGGCTGCCACCAGAGCCTCTGTTTCCTTAACCCTTTCTGTCTGGGTTGAAACACTGCCTTCATTACTTCATTCCCCTGTATAACATTGGGTGAGTCACTTAGATTTGCTGGGCCTCAGTTTCTTCATCTGTAAAATGAAGAGGTTAGACTAGCTGGCCTCTGAGGTCCGTCACTCCTAGCTCCAAATCTATTGTTCTCTGATTCAGGTTTTCTCAGGGCTCTCATCCCTCTCTCTGCCTGGCGGGGCTGATTTCTATCACTCCCCTCCCTTCTTCCCCCACTTTGGGGCCAGCACCTTTATCCCATGGGAGAGTCCAGCACAGGGCAGCCAACTAGAACTTTGATATGAAGGATTTTTCAAAGTTAAAATATCAGAGCTGTAAGGAACCTTAGAATATAGAATGTTCCCAGAAGATACATATAACATCCACAACACAAAATGTATAGTAGCCTAAAGAGGGATCTTCACATGTGTTCATCTTTGAGTGATGTCCCTGGTTCAAAGCCTATTTGGGGTATGCCACTACTAAAAACTGTAACTCACAATGCTCTATTAATATTCCTTTTACTCAAGGTTAAGTGACTTGTCCAGGATCCCACAGCTCATAAGTATCTGAAATAGGATTCAAACTCTGGTCTTCCTGACTCCAAGTCTATATGTAAGCTTAGCTTCTCACTTGAAAGAAATAGTAGTCAGGAGGATATGAGTTCAAATCCAGTCTCGGAAACTTACTAGCTTTGTGACCCTGGGCAAGTCACTTAACCTTGACTGCCACTCCCCCCTTCAAATATGTGTGTGTGTGTGTGTGTGTGTGTGTATGTAAAGTGCTTTACAAACTTTCAACTGCTATATAAACGCTAGCTAATATGATTATCTGAGATCCTGAGGGCTCCAGGTCTGGGGGTGAAAGTAAATTTTTCTTTTCAGGATCCTTCAATATCTAAGGAAGGGATCCCAAGGGAAGGATGAGAGGCAGCCTAACTTGTCGTCATCAGAGTCCAGCCTTGTTGACACTCACAAAACCTCTAAGGTTGGGGCACCTGAGCCCCACATACATAATGGAAATGATCCTAATCTCATGTGTCCTTTGGAGAGCTGGTCCAGAAAGAAGGCATTTCAGGGTCACCTCTGTGGGCTACCACTTGGCATGGCCTTAAGGTCGAGATCTCTAAGACAGGCAGGGGGCTGGAAGGTGATGTGGCTACAGATACAGTGGAGTTCTCACTTCCCATTCTCTTCCTACAGCTGGCAGGTGGAAGATCTACCTCCTACAGCCCAGGAAGGAGGGGAGAATTCCAGAGCTTTGCCTCATTCACTCATTCAAGTCTGGCAGAAGTCAGTGTCAGGAAGTCCCACCCGGGGTCTAGCTGGAATTTCTTGTAGTGCCATCTAATGGCTCACAATGACATATATAATATTTTAAAGTCTAGATCATATGTCATAGGATTTACAAACAGAAGAGAGACAAATACACATGTGTACATGACCATGATACATTAACAGCCCTTTGAGGCACAGATATTATTTCCACCCCTTTTTAAAGGGGAGGAAATTGAGTCTCAGAGAGGATTGCCCATAGTTACACAGCTAGAAAGTGTCACCAGCAAGACTCAAATCCATATCTGCCTGATTCCAAGGGCATCACTATCCACTAGAGGGTCCTATACTATATTTAACAACCAGCTCTCTACAAAAAAAAATGTAAGCATGTCATACTTTTAAATTTTAATCTGCATTACCAACATTTTCTTTAGGCAATCCATAAAACAATAAATCAAGCCCTGATTTATAGTGTTTGCTACAGATACTCATGCTGAAGATTTAACAATTGACCCTCGTGAGCTGGGTAAGAGCCGGCTCCTAACATGTCATGGAGTCCAACCTTCTTATTTTATAGGCCCAACCTCGCCCAGCTATAAAATTACAACTCAAAATTCAAACCCAGGCTCTCTGACTCTACAAATATGATTATTCTTATTTTATAAAGGAAGAAACTGAGTCCTGCCTCATTGTCACCTAGCTAAAACATATCAGAATCTAAATGGGAACGGGAGCCTGCTGAACCCGAGCCTAGCACACTTCTTGCTGTACAAATTACCTTAAGCTCCTCTACTAATTTCTTTCTATTGTGTCCTTTGAACAGATGGATAAAGGGACAAGGTGGCCACCTCCTTTGGCTTCCAAACCTCTGGGATCTGCCATCTTTTGACAGAGGTCAGGGGTAGTAAGAATGGTGACAGAAGCAGAGAATGATAGAACTGGAGGGGATGGTAGAGGTCATCTGGCCCAATCCCTTGTTTTACAGAGGAAGAGAAAGAGGAAACAAAGCCTAGAGAAGGCAGATGACATGGTCCGACTGTATAGCCCAGGGCCCCTGACCCTTGATCCAGAGTTCTTTCCAGGAGGCCAGACTAAGAACCCTCTTCTGTTCACATCCCCTTTTTCTTCCTTATTTCACTGTGCCCCCTCCTAAAGACTTTCTCTTCCAAGCTAAAAATCTGGGTTTCGGGCGGGTAAGAGGTAGCTCTGGGGAAGCCCTGGAAGGGGTGGAGTTGGGACCAAGCTGCCTGTGGCCACATTCCCAAAGGCTTGTGTAAGTCCCTACTCCTCTGGAGGCCCAATATTGATCTCAGGTTTGGGGGTGGGGTGGGGCAGGGTGTATCCCAGAAGGAGGAAGGTAGCATGTGCCCTTCTTCCCACTCCCCCTCCCTTGACTCAGCCACAAATCTAGACCCGAAGTTCTTTATTACCAGACACCCCAGGCTTTGCTTGACTCAGGCTGTCTCCCAGAGGGCAGCATGAGGGCCCAAGGCCTTCTTCTCTTGGCAGCCTTGTTGGCCCTAGGCAGCCAGCTGCCTGGTACAGTAGGTTGGAAGAAGCATGGTAAGTTTGGGCAGCTGGGGGCTGGGGGAGGTGGTAGAGGAAAGGGCCATGCCCAGCTTTGCCCCCATTTGCCTTCCCAGCCCTAGTCTTGGGGCTCTGATGGCTTACATTGGGCTACAAGACAAAGTGGCACTTGTCCCCTTGAGTGGAAGCCATGCCAGAGTATGTGTACATTTGGGTGTCAATGCATTGTGGTCCTATGTATTTTTGTATGTGATTATATCTTTGTGTGTGTCTGTACATGGAGCCTATACATATGGGACCCTGTATATATTGATTAATGTATGCGTAGATCTGTGTTCCTCTGGGTCCTTCTCTCTGTGCTTGGGCTTATATGTTGCCATGTGTCAGGGCATATATGTGAATGTGTGTAGATCTGGAGGTGGAAGGGGGAGATAGAGACATGGGGGGACCTCAGGCCAGAGACACTTTTCCAGGATGCTCGGTGGAGGTGCGGGGGGAGGAGAGACTGCCCTTTCTGGTGGAGGTGGGCCAGAGAGGGGGAGCCTTGGATTCCTTGCTCAGATCCTGATTTGTGCCCCGGGGGCTCTCACAGGATTAATCATGGAGCTCTGGCCGGTGTCTGGTGGGGGGGAATATGGGGTATTCTGTGGCTCTTGTAGGTTTCAGGGAGATTAGTCTAGGGGGTGTGGGGATATCAACAATTCATCAGTGATTCTGCTTGGGGGTTGTGAGAAACTGAAGGATGTTGAGGAAAGCTGTGGGAGAATCGGGGACTCCGTTTGCCAACTCAGGAATCTTTTGAAGCTGTGGGGTATGTCTCAGAGGTGAGGATAGAGGAATCTGAAGGCTGGGGACAAATTAGAAGGTTCTGTCTAGGGCCTGGGAGGGAAGGGTGGGAAACTCTGTTTGGGGATGATGATCTGGGAACTCTGGCTGGTGGAAGGCAAGAGGTGAGGAAGCTTTCCCTGGGGACATCAGGAATATCATGGCTGAGAATTGATGGGGGCTGTGAAAGAAGATTTGAGTACTCTATCTGAGGCCTACTCTGGGGATTAGGAATGGGGGATGACTAGGCTGGAGGCTGCAGGGTCCAGTCAGTGCCTAGACCAGACAGGGCATCCGGCACAGCTAGCTGCCAAAACTTTTGGGGCTAGGGAAGTTGCTTGGCAGGTGACTCCCTCTCTGTATAAAAGTTGGTATCCAAAGCTTTCCACACCCTCTTAGGATAATCTGACCTATATCAGAGGCTCCCAGAGCCTGAGCAGCACAAAGCCAAGTCTAGCCCCTACCCCACTAGGCCAGGGAACCCTGCACAATTGCCGACTGGAGTGGGGGGAAGGGAGGTACTTCACTGAAGGGGACAGAAAAGCTCAGAAACTGAATGGCCGATACCCAGTGACTGATGAATTAGGTCATTCTCTAGGGTTGTGAGGAGCCCAAGGGATGGGACATGGCATCCCTAAGGGGGATGACAGGTCTAGCATCCCTCTAAATCATTTGTGGCATCTGGGATATCCCTAGAGAGTAGAGGATGGAGCTTGGGGCTTTCCTAAGGTATATGAGCAGCCTTGAAGTAATAGGAGACTGCAGCCATGGCCAGCTTCTATCTTGGTCCCCTCAGCAGACTGAGTGGCTTTGGATGCCTGGATCCTCATCCTTACCCTGGGTGAGTATGGGAGCCAATGGTGCCCTTTGGAGGCTTTAGTCCATGTCCTTCAAGTGTCAAGGAGAAGCCCAAAGGTGAAGGGAAAAAGAAGGATGGAAGGGAAAGGATACAGCCTAAGGCTGAGTACCACTGAGTAGTGTCTAAGCGTGGAGTAATCATAATTAGGACAAACCTGAATGGCAGCCAGCTCTTCTTGGAAGGCAGGTCTGGTGCAGCATTAAAAACAGAACCAGGGACAGTGCAGGCTGATTGACTGAGCTTATGCTACTTAGTGCCCTGGAAGCAAATTTTGTTCTGGACATCTGTCTCTTCACTGTCATCCGTCTCACCCTCATACCTGTTAATGCAGTCAAACTACTCCAAAACAATGTTTGCATTCCCTCAGGAATCTCTGAAAGAACTAAAGGAATGTATTTCTAATGATGAAATGCCAAGCACCACCACAGGCCGGTGGGGGAGAATTTTGTCCAAGGTTCTCTGTCCAAGGTCCCTAACATCCTACTGCACAGACCACGGTATATGTGTCTGTGGTCATATATCATAATAATCTTCTAGTTGGTCCCCTTGCCTTCTCTGGTCCATCCTTCATATGTCTGTCAAAACAACCCTAATTAACAAATCTGCTCCAAAACCACCAGCAACTCACTATTGCTTTTAGAATCAAATAAAAACTCCTTAGCCTGGTATTTAGTGCGTTCCACGATTTAGCTCCAACCTATCTGTCCAGACTCAGCTCACTCTATTCTCCTTCATACTCTTTTTTCCAGTCAAATTGAACTATTTGCTTGTCCCTAAACTCAGCTTCTATGGTGCATCTTGGTGCTTCCTCTCTAGCCACTCTCCATGCCTGGAACGCACTCCCTCCTTATTTTTGTCTGTTGTTATCTTCTCCTCCTTCAAAGGCCAGTTCAAATGCCACTTCCTTCATGAAGCCTTCCCCTATGCCTCCCAGATGAAAGGGATTGCTCTCTCAAATTTTCCCAGAGCATTCTGTCTGGATTTCTCCTTTGCTCCTAGTACCCCTAGGTCACGATTAAAGTGAGTTCAAATAAAGCAAAATTAAATTTAGCATGAATTATAAAATGATATCAGGTCACATTCAATGCAAACCAAAACAAATTCAACTACTTGGGCTGGTTGAGGGTTTCAAGACATCAGTTTGTGCTTGCTTATCCACCAGTATGGGTGTGGTGTGCTGCTGCATGCCATCTTACCAACAGTTGTGTTAATTTTTTTCAAAAATAGCCCTAAACTCATGATGAAAAATGCCATCCATCTCCAGAAAAAGAACTGGTGGAATCTGAATGCAGATCATAGCATATTAATTTTTACTTTTTTTTTATTCTCAGGGGGAGGGTGTCTGTGTATTTTTGACAACATGACTAATATGGAAATGTTTTGCATGATTGCATATGTATAATCTGTATCAAATTGCCTACTGTCTCAGGAAGAAGAGAGGGAAGGAGAGAATTTGGGACTCAAAGTTTTTTTAAAAAAAGAATGTTAAAAATTGTTTTTGCAAGCAATTGGGGAAATATTAATTTTTTAAAAAAATAACTTTTAATAAAATGGACAAAAGGAAGAAAAACTCAGATGGAAACATTGCCAGTGCAAAAAAGAAGAGGCTTGTTATTACATTAGAACAAAAATTGTATGTAATTGAACAGCATGGACATGGTCATAGTAACTCTAAAATAGAATGAGATGTCAGAATTCCTGAATGTACAGTAAGGAATATTATAAAACACATGGGCAAAATAAAAGAAAAAAACGTAAAGTTCCATTAGCTTCTTGTGGTTTGCAAACAACTATGAGGAAGAGAAGTGCTATTTCAATGACAGAAATGGAGGTCTTTTCACTGTATGGATTGGAGATCACAATAAAAATGCACTCCTCTTAGCAGAGCAACCATCAAACAAAATCTTTAAGTTTATTTAAGTGAAAGAGACTGGTAGTGAATTGGATAATGAAGAAACTTTCACTGAGGGCACTGATTGGTTTGATCACCTTAAAAATAAATTTTGATTGCCTAACATTAAAATTTATTGAGGCAGCTAGGTGGTGCAGTGAATAGAGCACTGGCCCTGGAGTCAAGAGGACCTGAGTTCAAATTTGGCCTCAGACACTTGACACATGTACTAGCTGTGTGACCTTGGGCAAGTCACTTAACCCCAATTGCCCTGCCCCCCCAAAAAATTACTAGGGCATCTAGGTGGCACAGTGAATAGAACACTGGCCCTGCAATCAGGAGGACCTGAGTTCAAATACCACGTCAGACACTTGACACTTACTAGCTGTGTGAGTTTGGGCAAGTCACTTAACCCCACTTGACTTGCCTTCCTCCCTCCAAAAAAAAATTACTAGAGAAGTGCCCAGTGCAGATGAGGATGAACTAGCTAAGTATCTAGATGTTCCAAAGACAATAATCAAAGAAGGTAAATACACTGATCAAGGGATTTTTAATGTGGATGAAACAGGCTCATTCTGGGAAAAGATGCTTTCCAGAATTTACATTTCAAACACAAAAAAAAGCTCAACCTCAATTTAGAGTGTCATCTAACACTTGAATTGGGAAGTAATGGAGAAGGGGATGTGAAGTTTCAAAAAATGCTTGTTTGTTCTCAAAATTCTCCCACTTTGAGAGGCTACAACTTCCTAGTTCTTTGGTGGCCAAATAAAAGTATGATTGACTAAAGCTGTTTTTGAAGACTGGTTTTTAGTTTATTTTAGTCTAGCTCACAAAAAAATCCTAAGTACAACAACATCACATTTAAAACATTTAAAACAATGCCTCAGATTGTCCAACTGTATTGGGTTCATTTTGTGAGAATGGCAGTATGCTCTCCAAGGTGTAAGCAGCTAATTATCAGTTGTTTCTGTCATGTCTGACTCCCTGGGACCCCATTTAGAGTTTCCTTGGAAAAGATACTGGGTGGTTTGCCATTTCCTTTTCCAGTTATTTTACAGATGAGGAAACTGAGTCAAACAGGGTTAAGCGACTTGCCCAGGGTCATACAGCTAGGAAGTGTCTGAGGTCAAATTTGAATGCAGGCAGAGGAGTCTTTCCTTGAGAATAGGGACTATAATTTTTTACCTTTGCATACTCGATCAATCAGAAAACATTTATTGAGCCCTTACTCTGTGCTAAGAACAGTGTTAGATGCCAGAGATACAAAGGCAAAAATGTAACAGTCCCTGCCCACAAGGAGCTTACATTCTATGTACCTATACAAAGACTATATATGCAGAGGGTTTTCAAAAGCAGGGGCTTAATGTTCATTAAATAAAATGTGTTTATGTATATATGAGACTGAACACTGAACCCATGTGTGCATGTGTATGTCTATAGAGACAGCGTGGTGTAGTAGAAACAGCAAAGAGCTTAAAATCAAAGGTCCTGGGTTCAAATCCTCATTCAGCCACATGGTGCCTCTGTCACCTTGGGCAAGTCATTTAACCCTCTGAGCCTCAGTTTCCTCTCTGTAAAATGAGGCAGTCGGGTTAGATAAGACCCTATGATCTATGTTTCTGGGACTGTACATAGGGATGAACATTTGTGTGCCTGTCACATATGGCTCCTCAATCAGACCAAGGCTGTGTGACATTGAGCGGCTCTTTCCTTCTCTGGGACTGTTTCCTACATGGTCAGATGTGAAGACCGAACTAAGTGACCTCTAAGGATCACACTCTTCACCACTTCTCTCTAGCTCTAATTGTCTGTGCTTCTCTTGCAGAGAAACTAGGGGGCTGCCCACCAGATGATGGGCCATGTCTTCAAGGCAAACCAGACCAGTGCAAGATAGACTCTCACTGCCCATTCGGGAAAAAGTGCTGCTCTCGGGGCTGCTTCCTCCGGTGCCTACCTAAAGTCAAGGGTATTTCTGCCCTCTGCCTTCTTTTGATCCCCTCCCTCTCCTTGTTCCCCCGTTTGGCCTGGCTTGTTAGCTCAAGTCTTTCTCTCTGTTGTGTTTCAGTAAAGGGAGGCCAGTGCCCCCTAGATCCACTGCAGTGCCTCAGCCCCATCCAGCACCTGTGCAACCTGGACAATGAATGTTCTGGCAACAAGAGATGCTGTCCCACAGCCTGCGGCCGAGACTGCAGGAGCCCGGACAGAGGTGCCTATTCCACCCCGTAGGGGAGAAGGGGTTCTTTGCCTGGTTACTCCTTGTGAGAGCTGTTAACAATGGCTGGCCCAATATGGTAGCAAGGATAAATTTTCTCGCAATCTGGGTGGGGGAAGGGAGGGAGCAGTGGTGGGGAGTGGGATTTCTCTTGGGGGCAATGAGACCTATGTCAAGAAGCCTGGGATGGGGGAACCTGAGCTATTAGCCATTGGTGAAGCCATAGCTTGAGTTCCTGGGCCCTCTTATGGTGGAACAAGCGTGTTGGGTGGGTTGTTGAAGTTCTCTTAGACTCATTTCACCTTCTTTTTCTGAAAAATGAGAGGGTTGGGTTAAATAGATTGCTAGGGTCCCTTCTAGTTCTGCTATCCTGGAGCTCTGCCAATTGCAGATGGGTCCTGCCTACTGGGGAGTCAGGGCTAGATTTTGCTTCAACTCAAGTTACCTAACTTTTAATGAATAGCCACTATAGGTGGGACCCTATGCTAGGCACTTGATGGGGAAGAATGAAGGGAGGGTGCTATAGTAGGCACTGGATTTAGAGTCAGAGGATCTAGACCCTGCTAATTCTTTTTTTTAATATTTTTTATTTTTAGTTTGCAACACATGGTTCTACATAATTTTGAGTTCCAGATTTACTTCCCTCCCTTCCCCCCTCCCTCCCCAAGAAGGCATGGAATCCCATATAACTTACATGTATAACTTGGCATTGAATTAATTTACACACTAGTCAAGTTGTGGAGAAGAATTATGACCACTGGAATGAATCATAAGAAGAAACACAACCAAAAAAATAATAAAAAAAAAACAACAACAAATACAAAAGAGAGAAAAAAAAGGAGGGGGAAGAAAAAGGCGAGCATGAAGTGTGCCTCAATCTGTATTCATACTTCATAGTTCTTTCTCTGGATGTAGATAGCACTCTCCATCATGAATCCTTTGGAGCTGTCTCTGCATATTGTGTTGCTGAGAAGAGAAAAGTCTGTCAGGGTTAGTCATCACAGAATCAATATATCTGTGGTTGTATATAATGTTCTCCTGGCTCTGCTCCGCTCACTCAGCATTATGTCATGCAGGTTCTTCCAGGTTGTTATGAAGTCCATATCATCCCCATTTCTTATAGCACAATAGTATTCCATTACCTTCATATACCACAGCTTGTTCAGCCATTCCCCAATTGATGGGCATCCCTTTGATTTCCAATTCTTAGCTACCACAAAAAGAGCCGCTATAAGTATTTTTGTATATATGGGTCCTTTTCCCACTTGTGTCATATCTTTGGGATACAAC
>CM053625.1:156275221-156349785 GCA_028646595.1 Phalanger gymnotis | reverse complement strand
TAGGGACTTGATTTCATCAGTGGATTTTTTTTTCCATTTTTTCCATTTTTTTTTCCATTTTTTCTTTTACCTCCCTAATTTGGTTTTTAAAATCCTCCTTTAGCTCTTCCAGTAATGCTTTTTGGGCTGGAGACCAGTTCACATTACCTGTTGAGGTATCAGATGTGGATATAGTGTCATTGTTATCCTCTTCCAAACTGGTATTTTGATCCTGCTTGTCTCCATAAAAAGAATCAATGGTCCTCAGTTTTTTTGTGTTCTTCATATTGGTTAGCCTTTTACTGCCTTTACAATAAATTTCTGCTTTCGGGGCTCAGGGCTCACTGTCCCAGCTTTCTTATTCTGGGGATTGTGAGTCTCATTGTTGGCTTTGTAAATTATAGCCTTCGGTTTCCTGAGGTGTGGGGGAGGGGGTCTGGCTGCCCGAAATCTCCTGTTCCCCTGGGGTTGTTCTCCAGTACTGTTGCTCTTCAGCAATGGTCTCAGCTCTTTGTGGTTTGGGCTGGGTGTCTGGCACTTCCCCTGGGGGAGCAAGAGTACACCTGGCCTCCTGGTGTTGACCCCTGCTGGCTCTGCTCCTCTGGGACTCAGGTATTCCCACTACTCAGCCACTGAAGTCCCACTTCTGTCTCCTCTATTCCAGCGTTTCCCCCCCCCCGAGGAATTATCTGGGTGGGGAGGGGAGGGATTAGAGCTGTTTACCTGGCCATTATGTCTCCCAGAAGTTCAAGAAGCGTTTCATACCTTTGGGCTGCAAGCCTCAGGAGTTGGTATGTCGCGGCTGGTGGCGTTGCGCTGCCTCTCATCACTTCCACAGAGTGCCATCCTGTGTTGGGAGGCCTAGGGATCTCTGCTGGTTTTGGGTGCCTGGCCTTCTCCCAGCCTCTCTCCCACGTGGATTTCCCAACCAGCCGCTTCCGCTTTGGTCCCGTTTGGAGCAGCTCTGCACGCCAAATGCTCTCCTAGCCTACAGATTTGTTCCTTCAGCCTTTCAGACTCTCCTGGCTGGGAAATTTGCCCCACTCGGACTTCTCGAGGCTTCTAACTCTCTCAAATCTGCTCAAATTCACTTTTTTTATAGGAAGCTGACAGAACTTGTGAGAGAGCTCCAGTAAGACGCTGTTTTCATGCGGCTATCTTGGCTCCGCCAACCCTGCTAATTCTTAGCCAGATATTATTGGTCAAGTCAGTTTTTCTCAGTTTTCCCCATCTGTGAAATGAGAAGGTTGAACTAGATGACATATAAAGCCCCTTCTTGTCCTAAAATACTATGTCAAGTATGTGTGCTGTCCATGTAATACGTGCATGTCCATATGGATTGTCTAAATGTAGCTTGTGGAGAGGCTTGGCTAGATATCTCAGGGATCTGGCCAATCCTTCTCCAAGGGAGCCTTTGATTCCTGACTGGAGAGGAACAGCAAAGGGCTGGCTGCTCAGCTTTCCTCTGGGGGTGGAGGGGTGGGGTACTGGACATCTATCCTGTTGGTCTGGCTTCAAAAGGAGCAAAGCCACTGACTTTATTGGTTGCTAATGCTTAAAGGAAGGTAACACAAATATACATCTGCGGGCTTAATTCTTCTCCACCAAATGCTAGTTAAATAAATAGTGAATAGTGAGTAACCCCATTTATCTAAGTAGATAGCAAATAGAAATAGAACTTCTATAGATCAGTATATACCAGAAAATCCTTAAGTGAAAGACCTTAGATTGGAGCAAACAGATATCTCACTCAACCAAGAGAGAGGTCCTGGTCTCATCCAAGGGGAAATTCTTTGAAGTCTCTAGAGAAGCAAGCTGGAAATCAAAGCTTTTTTGAGGGGTCAGCTTCCCCTGTGTTTGACACTTTCAAAGTCATTTTTCTCTCTCCTCCCCATAGTTGGTCCCAAAGAGACTCTGGAACTGTATGTCCTCCCTCAAAACAGGAATGAAGAGTCTCCTCTCCAAAACGATTGTACCAGCCCCTCCCCATTCATCTCCCCTAGCACTGAGTCACCATTCTCTCTGTCAATTAGGAGGATCTCATACAAAGTGCACCAGGCTTGAAATCTGCATTCCAACTCTGAAATTTCTGTGATCCTATGTTCTCAGAAAGTCATATCATACATACTTGTTTACTTACATGTCCCATTATTCCCCCAGCCCCCACATACATACCAGATATAAATTCCTTGAGGGCAGATACTATATTGTTTTTCATTTTTATATGCCCAGTGATGAAAACAGAACCCTGTATAATACTAATTACTTTGGATTACTATGGATTTTTACCACTGTGCATATTTGTTGAGTAGTCTGAAAGAGGTATATGTGAGAGGTATATAACTGTGACACAAGGCAGAATGTAATAAGTACATAAAAAAGCCCCAAAGTCCAGATGGGATTCAGAGGAGAGAATGATCCAATAGGAGGATCAGGAAAGGCTTCATGCAGGAAGTGGTATTACTAGGGCTCATCTTGGAGAAAATCTAGAGTCACATAGAGTTATAGAATGGCAGAAGGAAGTTCAGAACACAGAATGCTCCAGATGAAAGGGTCCTTAGAACAAAGAATGTTAAAAAGTTAGGAAAGACCTTAGAACAGGGGTGGGGATACCTGCAGCCTCGAGGCCCCATGTGGCCCTCGAGGTCCTCAAGTGTGGCCCTATGACTGAATCCAAACTTCACAGAACAAATCCTCTTAATAAAAGGATTTGTTCTGTAAAACTTGGACTCAGTCAAATGGTCACACCCAAGGCCTAGAAGGCCTTGAGGTCTGCAGGTTCCCCACCTTTGCCTTAGAACATAGACTGTTAGAACTAGAAAGAACCTTATAGCTTCTAATGTTATACCTGGAAGGCAACTTAGAAAACAGAACATAGCATGTCAAAGTTGGAAGGAACCTTAGAACATAGAATATCACCCCTACTTAATTCCAATCTTAGAACATAGAATGTCAGAATTAGAAGGGCCCTTAGAAATCCTCTAGATAAACCCCTTTCTTTTTATAAAGAAGAAAGTGGAGGCCTTGAGTCTTGGGCTCTTTCCCCAGACTTCCCAGTTGCCTTGAACTAGCTATGCAATCCTGGGCATTTTATCAAACCTTTCTGGCCTTTAGGGTCCTCCTCTGAAAGATGGCTAGAGCTGGTCTGATTATGGCCAGTTCTGTTGAGGCTACCCAGATTCTATTCAGGGACTAACTCCTTCTTTATTTCCTCAGGCTAACTCCTTCTCCTTCTCAGGACTTCAGGACTGGGCTCGAGGCAGGACCAAAGGCAGGGCATGCTCAGCCCCTCCGCCAGCACTGCCAGGATCAGACAGCAGCTGCCCTGGGCATTCTCCACCAGGGCCTCCCTACATGCCACCTCTTGGGAGTGGAGGGACCTATCACCTGGGATCCCTTACCATCTTCTGAGATGGAACTGCCATTTTTTATACCCTTAAGTGGCTCCCTGATGAGTAGTAGGAGAACTAAAAGGACCCAGAACAGGGAATGGAAGGTTGTCTTCCCAACTCTCCCTGTAAACTCTCTGTGAGACTTGGGGCAAGTCCCCGAACCTCACTGAGGCCTAGTTTTCTCCACTGGAAGATGGGAAAATTCTTTCCTCTGTCCACTGCTACAGTCTTGGGGCAGGGTGTGTGTGTGTGTGTAAGTTTGAGGGCTTTTTAACCTGCCCATACTGTGAACTCAATAAATTCTGGCACTGTTTGTATCTCTGACTATGGATAATAAGCTTTGATTAAGAACCTGTAAGTAGAATGAGGGTGAAGAGGTGGGAGGCTGTGGGGGGGGGGATGAACCCTGAAATTGGGAGTCCAGACACCTTGCTTCCAGGCCCACTTCGGCCACTGATTACCTGCATGACTTTGGGCAAATGATAACAATAATAGACAGCACTTAGGCTATGCTATCAAAGCACTTTAAGGTTTGCAAAGCTCTCTAGGTGGGTCATCTGATTTGACCCTCAAAACAACCCTGTGAGACAGGTGCTATTATCAGGAAAATGGGACTTAGAGAAAATTAGACTTGCACAAGGAGAGGGTTTCAGCTCTGACTTTCCCGCCTCCTCTTCTAGTGTTCTATTGATTCTGCCACCTCGCTTTCTTTCCTTCTTCAGGTCTCAGTTTCTTGATCTGTAAAAATGAGGGCCTAGGGCCCCAGAACTGAGATTTGCAAAGAAGGTGAGAGAGGTGGGGAGGGGACTGGCATTGGGGCTGGAACTGAAGTCTAGGGCTTTGACCCACCTCTCTTCTTGCTATCCCTCAACAAGGAGAGCCAGATGACACTTCATCATGGCACATTCCCCCCACACTTCTCCCACTGTGATGTGCTAAGCCCTTGGAGGTGAGCAGATATGTATGTAGTTTTGCCAGTTCTCTTTTTAGTCAGGATTTAGCCAGGGAGGCATCTAATAAAACACAGCATAGTATACAATAGCAGATTAGAATCATCTGCTCCAACCCTCCCATTGTACAGATACTAAAACTGAGGCCCAGGAGAGGGGATATGTTGGGACTAGAACTTGGGGCTGCTGCTTACCTGGCCAGAGTGCTTTCTTCCTGGAATCTTGCTACCTTTTTTCCCTCTCCTAGTCTTCTCTAGGACCCAGCAGATAGATAAGCAGATGCTCAAACCCTGCACATGAGGAAAGAGGATGCCCAGTGAATGCTACCTATCTTCTTTCAGCCTCCTAGGCCTGGGATGTCCACAGTGGGCATAAGGGCAAGTGAGAGGATGAGAGACTGAAGCTGGGGGTGGACAGAGAGGCAGGGTGTGCTGTAGCCAGCTTCCAAAAGCTGTTAAATTTGGGGTGTGGATATTTATACCTCAGATACCAGCAAAACATAAATCAAGGTTTGATTATTTTAGTGATTGTTTAAACTTGAGAAAGTAATGGAGAAAATACCAATATTGTAGATTAAACCAGAGAGCCAGTTGTTAAACATTTTCCAGCATATCCCATCAAAGCGGCCCTCCTTGGGTTTTAGGGGATCTCTGATGCTTACTATTTTGGTAACCTTGAGCAATCCACTTAGCTTCTCTGGGCTTCAGTTAGCTCATGTGTAAAATGAGGTGGCTGGACTAGGGGACCTCTGAAGTCCTTTCCAGCTTTAAATTCTATTAATCTACTCAAGGTCCAAGAATCTCTCCCACTAACCACGCCCCCACAAATCAAGGCTCCCTCCACATTAGGCCAAGACATGCTCCAACTAATTCAGGTAAAAACTGGTTAAATGCCTAAGATATACAGAGTACTAACCATGCCCCTAGGACACACACACACACACCTATATACATGTAACATACATATAATAGCATATATGATATCAAATTATAATACATTCCTATATGCATACACACATCCATCCATATTTGTGTCCATATGTGTGTGCGCATGTGTATATTTATGTAATACACATATACACACATATCTATCTCTCTATATGTCTCTATATATCTATACATATAGATATACAGGTATAGATGGATAGAGAGATAGAAAGATAGATGGATAGAAAGATAGAAAAAGAAAGATAGAAATGATAGTTACATAGATATAGATGATAGATTAGATAGATGGATAGATAGATATAGATGACAGAGAGAAAGACAGATATAGATGATAGAGAGATAGAGACAGACAGACAGACACATAGAAAGATAGATAGATAGATAGATAGATAGATAGATAGATAGATAGATAGATAGATAGATAGATAGATATGCTGAAGCATTGAACAGTTAAATCCTGCTCAGGCATGTGGACATAGTTTGTCCTTGAAAGCTAGAATTGTTTTCTTACTGTTATAAGAGACCTCTCACCGAAGGGGAGGGGTTAATCTATAAATATTTGTAATATAAAAGCAAAACATCAATAAACAAAGAAGAAAAAATAAATTGTGTCTGTATAAAAGATAAGTTAGACTCCTGCTTCAAACATTTTCTAGTTATGTGACCCTGAGTGAGTCCCTTGTGTCCTCTGGGCTTCAGTTTCCTTATCTGTTAAATGAGTGGGTTGGATTCAGTGGTCTCTCAGGTCCCTTTCAACACTGAGTCTAGGATCTCAAGATGCCAAGCTCGATGCTGGAAGCAGAAGGTTCCCTGGGAAGAACTGGAAGAGTCAGAGGGGATATACCAGATATGCTTGTCCTGGGAACTGGGCTTCTTATAAGGACATGGCACATACCGGGGCTAGCTAGGGTGGACCAGGCCAGAAGAGCTGGGAGTCTTGATAGCCTTGTCTACACAGCTAAGGCCAGTGAATCATTGGGTCCTGCATCCTTCTCCACCATCCCATCTCCCACCCCTAGTCTCTCACCTCAATTGACTCATCTCTCTCCAGGGCTCCTTGTGTCAGCCACTGTCTGCAAAATGCCAGTCATGACTCAGCAGCCAAGACATGTCCTCCTCTTTTCTGATGGCCAGCTGCTCCATTTTGTTCCCTCTTCCCACAGCTACCTCTCAGGGTGGTGTCTAGTTCTCAGCTCTGTCCCTCCTTCCCTGAAGGCCTTGGGGCTAGTATCTTGTAGATTCCCAGAGCTCTCTGAGGAATGACAGTGTTTCTATGCAAACTAGGAGACCAGACCCTGACACCAATCTCCTGTGACCTGTGAGGATTCAGCCAATAATTCACTTGATGACTCTGAGCAAATCACCTTTCCTGACATCTCCATCGATCAAGTGAGGTTTAAAAGATTTCTAAGTTCCCTTCCTGCACTAAAAATCTAGCCCAAAGCTACTGCATGTTTTGGGGGTGGGGAGAGAGTCTAGACCTGTGATCCCATTGGTGTGGGGAACCTTCATTGTGGAAAACTCTCTCTCCAATGCAAAATAGCAACTCAATTATTCTGCATTGATTTCTTTCCACCCCCCTCCCCCTAACCCCACCCTAGCAGCTCCCAACTCCCATTCCACTCCCAAAATTACCTTGTATAGGGTAGAGACTGAACCTGTGATCTCACTGATAAAGGGAACTCCCAGATAAGGAAATTCACTCCAGTAGTGCAGGTCAGCACCTTTTCGAGAGTTGTCTAGAACATTTACAAGTTAAGTAGTTTCATCCAGGGTAATAAAGCTAGCAGGGACAGCTAGGTGGCACCTAGAGTACTAGGCCTTAATTCAGGAAGAATCATTTTCCTGAATTCCCTCAGATACCTCCTAGCTGTGTGACCCTGGACAAGTCACTTAACCCCATTCGCCTCAGTCTCCTCATCTGTAAAATGAGCTGGAGAAAGAAATGGCAAGCCACTCCAGGCTGGCCACATAGTAGATACTTAATAAATACTTATTGATTGGTTATGTGTAATTTAAAGGCAGAGTATTATCTAGGGCACCGAGACTTGTCCAAGGTCACATACCTGTATCAAAGGCTGATTTTGAAATCAGGTCTGTTGCATTTCAAAGGCAGATGTCTATCCAATATGTCACGCTACTTTGCATATAGTAAGCATTTAATGAATGACTGGATTTTAAATTGGATTGAGTCCTAACTTCTCTCCAGCTCTAACATTCTATGACATGTTCTCAGGTCCTTTCCAGCTCTAACAGTCTTGGAGTTTTTTCTTTCTAATTTTAAATTTTTTTTTTTAATTTAAACAGCATTTTATTTTCCCCCATTACATATTAAGAAAAATTTTTAGCATTCATTTTTACAAGATTTTGAGTTCCAAATTTTTCTCCCTCCCTCCTCTCCCCTCTTCTGAAAATGGTAAGCAGTTTGATATAGTTTATACATGTGCTATCATGTAAAACATATTTCCATATTCATCACAGTTGTGGGAGAAGAAAGAGATCAAAAGGAAATAAAACCATGAGAAAGAATAAAGTAAGTGAAAAAAATATGCTTCTATCTGCTGAATCTGTCAGTTCTTTTCTGGATGTGGATGGCATTTTTTCTTCATGAGTCCTTTGTACTTCTCTTGGATCATTGTATTGTTGAGAGGAGCTGAGTCAATCATAGCTGATCATTACACAATGTTGCTAATACTATGTACAATGTTTTCCTGGTTCTGCTCATTTTGCTTTGCATCAGTTCATATGAGTCTTTCCAAGTTTTTTCTGAAATCTGCCTGTTCATCATTCCTTATTGTACAATAGTATTCCATTACATTCATGTACCACAGCATGTTTAGCCATTCCCCAGTTGATGGGTATCCCCTCAATTTCCAATATTTTGCCACCACGAATAGGGACGCTATAAATATTTTTGCACATGTGGGTCCTTTTTCCTTTTTAATGACCTTTTGGGGTACAGACCTAGTAGTAGTATTGCTGAATCAAAGGGTATGCACAGTTTTGTTGCCCTTTGGGCATAGTTCCAAATTGCTGTCCAGAGGGGCTAGATCAGTTCACAGCTCCACCAACAGTGTATTACTGCCCCACTTTTCCCACATTCTCTCCAACATTTGTCATTTTCCTTTTTTATCACATTAGCCAATATGATAGGTATTAGGTAGCATTTCAGAGTTGTTTTAATTTACGTTTCTCTAATCAAAAGTGATTTAGGGCACTTCTTCATATGCCTATAGATAGCTTTGATTTCTTTATTTGAAAACTGCCTGTTCACAGCCTTTGACTATTTGTCAACTGGGCAATGGCTTGTATTCTCATAAATTTGACTCAGTTCTCTATACATTTGAGAAATAAGGCCTTTATCAGAGACACTTGCTATAAAGATTGTTTCCCAGCTTTCTGCTTTCCTTCTAATCTTTGCTGCATTGGTTTTGTTTGTACAGAAGATTTTTCAATTTAATATGATCGAAATTATTTATTCTACATTTTGTAATGCTCTCTATCTCTTGTTTGATCATAAATTCTTGCCCTCCCCATAGATCTAACAGATAAACTATTATTCCTTGCTCTTCTAATCTGATTGCTTCATTGTCTATGGTACCTTTTAGCAAGATGTCATTTTCTTCCTTATCTCAGGTATATTTTTGCTTTTACTTTGTCTGAGATCAGGATTGCTACCCCTGCTTTTTTTACTTCAGCTGAAGCATAACAGATTCTGCTCCAGTCCCTTACCTTTATTCTGTGTGTGTCTCTCTGCTTCAAGTGTGTTTCTTGTAAGCTAAGTATTGTAGGATTCTGGTTTTTGATCCACTTTGTTACCCACTTCTGTTTTATGGGAAAGTTCATCCCACTCACATTCACAGTTATGGTTACTGCTTATGTATTTCCCTCTATCCTATTCTTTCTCCTGTTTGTCCTCTCTCTCCTTTCACCTTTTCCCACCTCACCAGTGTTTTGCTTCTGTCTACGACTTCTCCTGATCTGCCCTCCCTTATGCCAGTCCCTCTCCCCACCCCCTTTACTTAATCTCCTCCCCTCCTACTTCCTTGTTGGATATTCAAGTGATTGTGTATATTATTCCCTCTTTGAGCCAGTACTGATGGGAGGAAGGGTCAAGCAATGCCCATTGCCCACCCTCCCATCTTTCCCTCCACTGTAATAGGTCTTTCTCACCTCTTCATGTGAGGATTCTACTTCTCCCTTCCTTCTGTACACTTTGTACTCCCCTTTCTCATCCTTTAATTTTTTTATGTCATTCTCTCAAATTCATCTTATACCCATACCATTTGTCTATGTATATTCCTTTCATCTGTACTGTTAGTGACATGATTTTTAAGAGTTACCAGTATCATTTCCCCATGTAGTGATGTAAACAGTTTAGCTCTATTGAATCTCTTATGTTTTCTTTTCCCTTTTTACCAGTTTATGCTTTTCTTGGGTTTTAATATTGGAGGTCAAATTTTTGGTTTAATTCTGGTCTTTTCCTTATGAAGGCTTGAAATCCTTCTATTTCATTGAATGACCATTTTTTTTCTCTTGATGTCTTATGCCTAATTTTGCCAGGTAAGTGATTCTTGGTTGTAGCCCTAGCTCCTTTGCCCTCCAGAATATCATGTTCCTTGACCTCCAATCCTTTAATGCTGCAGCTGCCAAGTCCTATGGGATCCTGATTGTGACTCTCCAATATTTGAATTGTTACTTTCTGGCCACTTGTAGTATTTTTTCCTTGACCCAATAGTTCTGAAATTTGACCACAACATTCCTTGGAGTTTTTATTTTGGTATCTCTTTCCTGAGGTGATTGGTGTATTTTTTCAATGCCTATTTTGCCATCTGGTTCCAGGACATCAGGGCAGTTTTCTTTAGTAATTTCTTGAAAGGTGTTGTCCAAGTTCTCCTTTTGATTATGGCTTTCAGGTAGTCCAATGATTCTGATATTGCCTCTCCTGGATCTATTTTCCAGATCAGTTGTTTTTCCCATGATGTATTTTGACATTTTCTTCTATTTTTTCATTCTTTCAAATTTGTTTGATTGATTCATGACATCTCATGGAGTTGTTAGCTTCCACTTGCTCAATGCTAGCCTTTAAGGTGTTGTTTTCCTTGATTAGTTTTTGTACTTTTTTTTTTCCATTTGGCCAATTGTACTCTTTAAGGAGCTATTTTCTTCAGTAGATTTTTGTATCTCCTTTTCCATTTGGCCAATTATACTTTTTAAGCAGTTTTCCAGGCTGTTGACTTTTTTTTCCCATAATTCTCTTGTGTCACTCTCATTGCTTTTCCCAATTTTTCTTCTATCTCTATTATATGATTTTTAAGCTCCTTTTTGAGCTTTTCCATGAGATCTTTCTGGGCTTGAGACCACTTAGCATTTTTCTTTGGGGTTTTGCCTGTAGGTGTTTTGACATCATTGTCTTCTTCTGAGTTTGTGTCTTGGTCTTCCATGTCACCGTAATAACTTTCTATGATCAGATTCTTTTTATTTTTTTTGTTGCTGTTTCTACTCATCCTTTTTTATTTTTTTGGCCTTTTTCCTTTCTTTTAAATTTGAGCTCTACTCTCAGGGTAGAAAGTGCACTGTCTCTGAATGCTTGTGCTGGTAGCTGCAGACCCTGACTGTTTACCTGGTGTTGCACTGATGTTGCTCTGATGAGGCCCACAGGGACCCTCACATCTGGTGCTATGCTTCAGGTAGGATGGGGGTTGGTTAGTGTTGCTGGAGGCTGTAGGCGTCTGGCAACTTACCTGGTGCTGAGCTGGGGTCCTTCCTAGTGGTGGTGTCTGGTGTGTGCTGGGGTGCATTGGGGTGTTTCTGTGCTTCCCAGTGGTTACACTGAAGCACTTGTGGTCAGGCCTCTGGAAGCTGCCTGTTTGCCCTGAGCCATGATGAAGCATGGTGGGATAGTGTTGGCTGGCAGCTGCCTGTTTGCTTAGAAACCCGTACAGTTGGCATCTACCTGTTTGGCCTGGGCTGTGCTGGAGCACGTGGAGGTCTGGCCTCTGGAGGCTGCCTGTTTGCCTGGGGCTATGCTGAGGCATGGCAGGGTAGGACAGTGTGGGCTGGCAGCTACTGTTTGCTTAGGCACCCATATAGTTGGTATCTACCTGTTTGGCCCAGGCTGTGCTAAAGCATGTGGAGGTCTGGCCAGTGGAGGTTGACTGTTTGCCAGGAGCCATGCTGAAGTTCACGGTAGCTTTTGAAGCTGGAGTCTGCTCTGCTAAGGCACATGGGGGTTCCACATGGAGGGTGGACCATTTGCCTGCTCTACCACACTGGGCTCAGGATCTCTCACTGATTTGTTGAGGTGGGGCTTGCTGCTGTCTCAGTGGGAAGCTTCCTGGGCTGTACTCCCTTTTCACCCAAGTGAGATGGACCTTTCTTGTGGATCCTCTAAGTTTCTTGGGCTAAAAGATTGTTTGACCCCAACTTTTTGCTGGTTCTGCTGCTCCAGGATTTGTTTCGGGGCTCTATTTTATGGTTGTTTGGAGGTGAGTATGGGAGAGTTGCAGCGGTTTACTATTTACTCTGCCATCTTGGCTCCCAGAAGTTCTCCCAGCTCTAAAAATCTCGGAAGGGATTTCATTGTGATTTCATTGGTACAGGGAACTCTCTGGTGAATTTCTATTTGATCCTTTACTGATATTAGATGGAATCTTCTTTGCAACTTAAAATTGCAACTTCTGTATCATTTAGAGAGTTGCCTACAGCATAAGAAACAGCACTTGAACCTAGTTCTTCCTGGCTTCAAGACTGGTGCGCTCTCTCTCTCTCTCTCTCTCTCTTTCTCTCTCTCTTTCTCTGGTAGATGCCCTGCTGCTTCTCAGCAGTCTTGAAAAGAGGCCTTAAGTCAGGAGGTAAGGATTTTACCCCTGACTTTGTTACCAACCTGTGAAGGGAGTGTTGGAGAGACTTTCTTTTGTCATTTCCCAGACAGGATCCTATGTGGTCTGTACCATTCGCCAGTAGACTGTGGGTCCTAAAGCTGAGGTTGGGTACTCAGGAATATTCTGCCACTGTGTATGGAGGGGTGATGGACAGGGCAGGCCTGGTCTCTCTTCTAATGCTCCAGGTTCTATCAAAGAGGTAGTGTCCTTGCAAAGGCCAACCCTCCCCAGCCTCCACCATTAGGGCCCTTGATATCCTGTCTCCTCTCATATCCTTTGAGTTCGCTCCTTCCTTCAGTCAGCCCTTCTCTCTCTCTCTCACCTTCTACATCTTTATCTCCTGGCTTCTTCTTTGATGCCTACAAACGTGGCCAGGTCTCTCCTATCCTCACAAAACCTTCACTTGACTTTGCCTTCCTCTCCAGCTGTCTTCCTATATCACTCCTACCCAATTCCAAGAAAAAAGATATCTATGCTCACAGCCTCCACTTCCTCACCTCCCACTCAATTCTCAACCACTTTCAATCTAGCTCCCAGCCCCATCACTAGACTGAAACTGCCCTCTCCAAGGTTGACAGGGTCTTTTTAAGTGCTAAATCTCATGGGCTTTTCTCAGTTCTCATCCTTCTTGACCTCGAGGCAGTTTTGGATGCTGTTAACTGCCTCCTTCCTAGATATTCTCTTCCCTTAGTTTCCAAGATGCTGTTGGTTCTCCATTTGGACTGCCTTCCCTTCAGTCTCCCTTGTTCAAATCACTAGCAGTGGGTGTCCCCAAAGTCCTATCCTATCCTCTTCTCTACATCCTCTTTCAGTGAGATCATTGACTCTCTGAGGTTCAGTTATCATTGCTATACAGATTAATAATAATAATAATAATGATAATAGTTTATGTGGTACTCTGAGGTTTGTAAAGCACTTTACATGTTATCTCATGTAATCCTCATAGTCTCAAGAGGTAGCTGTCATTACTATCCCCACTTTTACAGATGAAGAAACTGAGGTAAATGACTTGCCCATAGTCACACAGCTAGTGTCTGAGGCAGGACTTGAACCTAGGTTTCCCTAACTCCAACTCTAGGCTCTTATTTGCTATGCTATCCAGTTGCCTGAGTCTCTATATTCAGCCCTAATTTCATTGCTTAACTCTAGGTCTGTTTTGTCAGCTGTCTGTCTGACATTTGTACCCAAACATTCATGGCAGCTCAAACTCAACAGGTCCAAGCTAGAATTCATTATCCTTACCCTAAACTCACCCATTCTCCAAACTTCCCTATTTCTTCTGAGGGCACCACCACCCCTCCAGTTATCCAGTTTCAAAAACACCTCTGACCTGTTGGTTCTATGATCTAAGGTCTCTCCCAGATCTAATATGTTCTAAGGTCCCTTCCAGCTCTGACAGGATATGCTCTGGCCTTCCCCTTCCCTAGTCATTTGCCTAGTCTCATTAAATCTACCTTCATATTTCTCCCATAACTCCTTCTCTCTACCTACACAGCCTTAATCCCAGTCCAAGTCCTCATTATTTCAATCAGTCAACAAATATTTATTAACACAAATTTATTATATGCTTACCACTATATGTCAGGCATCAAAGTAGGTGTTGGGACACCAACAATGCAATACACAAATACAATACATAAAACAATATCTACTCACAAGGAGCTGACATTTTAACCAAAGAGACAAGGACACACAAAAAAATATATGCAAGATATATGCTAGAAGGATAAATACAAAATAGTTAACCACAGGATTGTTTGAGAGGAATGGCATTAGCAGTTGAGGGGTATAGGAAAGTCTCATGGAGAAGTCTCATGGTCTTAAAGGAAAAGAGGTCTCTGTGAGATGGGGGCCAGGAGGCAGCAAATTCCAGACAGGTGCAAAGGCATGGAAGTGGGAGATGTAGTATCCGATGGGAGATACTGAGAAAGACAATCTGGCTGAACTGAAAAATGCAAGAGGGGAAATAATGTACAATGAGGCTGGGAAGATGGATTAGGATAGTTGTGAAGGGCTTTAAAACCTCAATTGAAGAGTTTATATTTGATTCTAGATGCAATCAGAGCCACTGAAGTTTATAGACAAAGGGAGTGACAAGGTACAATCTGCCCTTATGGAAAATCACTTTGCCAGCAGTGTAGAAGAAAGACTGGAGTGGAGAAAAATCTGAGGCAATTAGGAAGCCATACTAGGCAAAAAGTGATGAGAGTCTCATCTAAGGTGGTAGCTGTGTCACTCAAGAGGGAGTCAGACTCAAGAGAATATGCAAGGAGAAAGGGCAACATTTGACAACTAATTGGATATGGGAGATGAGGGAAAATGAGAGGTCAAGGAGAATAACAAGGCAATGAAACCTTGAGACTGGGGAAATGGTGCTGTAATAGAAATAAGGATATTTCAAAGAGGGGAGAATTTTGAGAGGAAAGATAATAAGTTCAGTTTTGGACATGTTGAATTTGAGTTTGTATCTAGGTTATCTAGCTTGAAATAGCCAATGGGCAATTGGTGATGCAAGATTAAATGTAGGAAAAGGCAGGCTAGGTATATAGATTTGTGAGTCATCTGCACAGAGGTGCTAACTAATCCTATGGGAACTGATGAGGGCACTGAGAGAGAATGCAAAAACAGAATAGGGGACCGAGGGCGGAGGCTTGGGAAACACCCACATTTAGGAAGGAAAGAAAGAAGGAAAGAAGAAAACAGGCATTTATTGAGTACCTACTGCATGCCAGGAACTGTGTTAGGGCATAAATATTATCTCATTTGATCCTCATTATTCCCATTTTACAATTGAGGAAATGGAAACAAACAGAGCTCAAATGATTTGCCCAGGCTCACCCAGCTAGTAAGTATTGGAGGCCAGAGTTGAAGTTGGGTCTTCCTGACTCTAGGCCCAATGCTCTATCCACTGTGCCACTGGCTGATTAGGAAAGCTTAATCTGCATGACGAACTGGCAAGGGAAAATGAGGTGCAGGTAGCAGGGGAGAACCAGGAGAGACTAGTGTCATGAGAGCCCAGAGAATGGAACCTATGAGAACAGGGTGGTCAATAACGTTCAATGAAACAGATATGTCAAGAAGAGTGAGTATTGTAAAGAGACCATCAGATCTGGCAATTAAAAGAACATTGGAAACTTTAGAGAGAGCTGTATCAGTTGAGTGATGAGGTATGAAGTCAGACTATCAAGGCTTGAGGAAAGGAGAAATAGAGGTAGAGAAGGCAGACAGCTTTTTTTTTTTCTAGTTTGGCTCAGAAAGGGAGGAGAGATCTAATATGATAGCTTGTGGTAAGGTCCAGTTAAGGTTTTCTTTTTAAAAGACGGGATATTTGGGTATATTTGAAAGCCTTAGGGAAGGAAACAGCAAATTGGGAAAGACAGAAGATTAGCGAGAAGGGACAGCTAAAGCTACAGTCTGCTGGAAAAGATAGGAGAGAGTGAAATCAAGGGTGCACATGGGGGGGGGGATCACCTCATTGTCAGAGAAAGGAAGAGAGCTGGGATTAGGGTTAAGGGGTTTTGAGATGAAGAGAAGAAGCAGCCCACATTGAACAGCTTCATTTTTCTCTGTAAAGTAGGAGGTGAAGAGAGGGACAAAGGTGCTGAGTTTGAAGAGAGAAGAGGTTTGGACAAGCTTTTGTCAAGAACGACACAGAGAAACAATGAGCAAGGAATACCAGGATGGCTTTGCTGCAATGAGGGCCCAATTGAAGTTGGATTATATGCAATTATAATGTACCCAGTAGGCACAGTGTTGCAACTTCCTTCCACTCTATTTAGGAGCACACGAATTGGAGAGAAGTTGGGAGTAATCCAGGGTGGAGGTTGCAATACCTTCCTAATTGGTCTTCTTAGCTGCCAAATTGACATTCCCAAGATACAGGTCAAACAATGTTACACCCCTGCTTAAAAATCTTTGTGGTTCTGTTGCCTTTAAGATAAAATAGGAATTACTCAGCATTGTATCCAAAGCCTTCCACATTGTGGCCCCAGCTTACCTTTCCAAACTCATTTCCCATTGCTCCCCTTCACGAACTGTACATTCCAGCCAAACAGGCTGATTTGCTGTTCCCTGAACTCCACACTCTATTTTCTCCCTCCACAACTTTGCACGGGCTCACCTCCAATTTTTAGAATCCTTTGCTTTCTTCCAATCACCCCAGGGGTTACTGCCTTCCTCTTTAAAATACCTTTTATTTACTTCAATGTGGTATGCTGCATTCCCTGGAAGAATATAAGCTCTTAGAAGGAAGAGACTATTTTCTTATCTTGGGTGCACAGCCCAGTGTCTTGTATAGAAAACGTGCATACTAAGTGTTAATTGAATTGAATAAACTTCTCTCTATTTTATAACCTAGACAGTGTTCTTTGAGCTCTAACTGTGGACTGCCACAGTCCAAATCATTCTTTCTCAGGTTTCCCTTCAAACAGATTCATGGCTTAGACCTAAAAGGTGACATTATAAACAAATCATAAAAAGGAGGAAGAAATTACCTTTTAGATCTAAGAAAGGGGGAAGAATTCATGACTAAACCAGGGAGAGGATCAAAGAAGGCAAAAGTTACAAATTCTATTATATAAAATTTGAGTTTTTGCACACCAAAAAAACCAATGAAGTTATAATTAGAACGGTAAACTGGGTGGGTGGGAGTGTGTGTGTAAATCTTTGTAGCAAGTTTCTCTGCTAAAGGTTTCATATCCAAGATTACATATGGAACTGATTCGAATTTGTAAGAACAAGAGGTCATTCCTTAATGGATAAAATGGTCAAAGGATATGAACAGGAGGTTTTCAAAGGACGAAATCCAAGCTATACTTAGCTTGGGAGGGTAAAAATTGGGAAGGGTCCCTCGAAAGCTACCCATACTGTAGTGGATAGAGCCCTGGACTTGGGGTTCGGGAGGCTGTTCTCTATTTACTAGCCGTGTGACCCTGACAAAGCCATTTCCCCTCTGTAAGCCTGTTTCCTGTTATCTGTAAAATGGGGATAAAAATACTTGGACTACTTACCTCCTAGGGCTGTTACAAGGAAAATGCTTTGTAAATTGTAACAAGCTATAGAAGTGAGCTATTATTCTCCTATGGAGGGTACAGAGTGTGTTCTGGGTCTGCCTGATGCCTCACCCACGGCAGGAGGGAACCTTGGCCAGGTTTTCTAGCCCCTGGCCGAGGATCTTCATCATGGGTAAATTGCCCTGAATTTTGCACCCTGGATCTAAGGGGGTCCCTGACCGTCCGATTTCCCAGTCACAGACATTGGGCAGGAGGTATTGGTTAAAGTGAGCATCTTCCTGAAGCCAGGACTCCTTTCAGCCCCGGCCAAATCAGAAATAGAAGCCGCCTGCCTTCCTCCTGTCATCTCTTCCTTCCCCCGCAGCTTCTTAACCAGCAGCGATCGATGCGGCCCAGGCGCGGGCTGCCCTTCCCCTCCCACTCCCCCTTTCCCTCCTTGCTGCCCGGCCGGGGGCGCGGGGGGGGGGGGGCGCCGGGGGCGCGGTTTACGCAGCAGCCGAATAGTCCATTAAGAAGGCGAATTGGCTTCCCGGCTTGGGGAGGCGGGGCTCGAGCTCTGCTCAACCCAGGGAAAAGGCTGAAGCAGCCCCAGCCAGAGCGCACAAGGAGGCACCGGGCATCCCATCCCTCCTTTGCAAAGTCGGGGTGCCCTCACCTCGCCGAGAGCACACAGTAAGCAGGGAGGTCAGGGTCCGGTTTAAGCATCTTGGAACCAGTCAAAGGAGAGGGCACTGCACGCTGCTCTGGGGAAGTTCCCAATGTCAAGGGCGAGGCTGTGAGGAGTTTGCTCCGGTTTGGACAGCGGTAAGGGGTGCCGGCTCCAGCAACTGGGGCAGCACTCAGGGAGGTGGCTTGCCCCAGGCTAAGTCGCCTCATCCCATGGGGTTCAAGGGTGCAGGGGAGATACTGGCCAAGGTCTTGGGGCCACACAGCGCCTGTGCGGTTATGAAAAATCCCCGACGGCACAGGTGGAGCTCCTGGAAGGGGGCGGTGGCCACAGCTGCAGTGAGAAGTTTGACTCCCTGGGGCTTCAGTTACTTTTCCGCTCAAAAACTCCTTTCCCTCTTCAAATATCCCCGACTTCTGGGGAAAGCCCTTGGGATTTCTAGGGTGAGGGAAGAGTGATGGACGCCCTGGCCTCCAGATCTCTTTCACCGCGGGCGCCCAGCTTTCCTCCAACCGACAGCTTCCAATGAAGGGAAGAGCTCTAGATTTTGGAACCAACAGTTATCGGTTCGAATCAAGGCTCTGACATCTAACCTTGGGCAAACCTCTCCGGACTCAGTTTTCCCATCTGTAAAACTTTGAAAGAGCCGAACAAGACAAAGTTGGAGGTCCTGTTCAGTACTAGCTCCTATAATCCCAAGCAAGGATGTAGGAAGTGGGGGCCAACTTGCCCATGGAAGGCTCTGTATGGGAGGTGGGGGTAGAGAAAAGGCCCTCGGGTGAGGAGTGTTGGGAGCGCGGCTGCGTCTTGGAAGGCTTTCTTCCCCCAGACTCAGGCTTTGTCTTTCTCTTTCCTCTGTCTCCAGGCGCACGCGGCAGTGCGTTCAGGGGCCACCATGGTCAGTGAATCTCCCGGAGGCGTCTGGAGGCCAGGGCTTCCCGGGGGGGCACTCAACGTGAATGTGGGCGGCGTGCGGCGCCGGCTAAGCCCGCGGGCTCTGGCTCAGTTCCCCGACACGCGGCTGGGCCGCCTGCAGGCCGCTGCATCGGAGGAGCAGGCCCGTCAGCTGTGCGATGACTACGACCCCAGCAAGCGAGAGTTCTACTTTGACCGGCACCCGGGCTTCTTCCTGTGCCTGCTCCACTTCTACCGCACCGGGCGGCTGCACGTGCTGGAGGAGCTGTGCGTCTTCGCCTTTGGCCAGGAGGCCGAGTACTGGGGGCTAGGTGACTGCTTCCTGGCAGCCTGCTGCAGCGGCCGTTACCACGAGCGGCGCCTCGAGCGCCACCGGCGTAGTTGGGACGAGGAGAGCGACGTGAGCAGTGTGGACACGTCCCCCGACGAGATCTCCGACTTCAACCAGGACCTGCAGCGCTACCGCGCAGTGCGCTGCGGCCAGCTGCGTAAGCGCCTCTGGCTGACCATGGAGAACCCTGGCTACTCCCTGCCGAGCAAGCTCTTCAGCTGCGTCTCCATCGGCGTCGTGCTCGTCTCCATTGCTGCCATGTGCATCCATAGCCTGCCAGAGTACCAGGAAAAGGATGAGGACGTGGCCGTGGCCCACCCGCTCTTGTTGCGACTCGAATACTTCTGCATCGCCTGGTTTAGCTTCGAAGTGGCCTCCCGCCTGATGCTGGCCCCGAGCCTGCCCCGCTTCTTCCGGCATCCGCTCAACCTCATCGACATTGTTTCCGTGCTGCCCTTCTACCTCACGCTGCTTGTGAGTGTCATGCTGGGCCGGTCCTCGAAGCTGGGCAGTATGGGCAAGGTGGTGCAGGTCTTCAGGCTCATGCGCATCTTCCGGGTGCTCAAACTGGCCCGCCACTCCACCGGGCTTCGATCGCTGGGGGCCACACTCAAGGTAATACTAATGTTATAATTAGGTAGAGGCAGCCCGGTGTGCTGAATAGTCGTGCACTTGGAGTCGGGACAACTGAGGTTCAAGCCTTCAGCCTTGACACTAGCTATATGTGATCAAAGGCAAGCCTTTGACACCTCACTTTAGAAGTCCCATAAATGAATGAGTTGTGTCAGGTGTGGGATAAGTAACACAGATGGGCTTTAATGTGTTGACATAATAGGATTTAGCACTGGAAGGAGCCTTAGGAATTTAATTCAACCAACAGTTGAATTTCTTTCTACTACATACAAGGCACTGGACCTATGATTTCACCGAGATGGGGAACTCTCAGATGAGGAAACTGCCTCCACCAATGCAGGTCAGTAACCTCTGTAATTTAAAGTCTTAGGGAGTTGCTTGGAGCACTGAGACATTGCTTTCACTTGCCTAGGGCTACACAGCTATCATGTAACAGAGGTAGGACTTGAACCCAAGGCTTCAAGACTGGCTCTGTAGCCGCTAGATCAGGAGACAAAAAATGCAAATAGTCCCTGCTCTAAAAGAGCTTGCTTTATATTGCAGTATATTGTTTAGTCATTTTCAGTGTGTCTGACTTGTACCCCTTTAGGGGTTTTCTTGGGAAAGATACTGGGGTGGTTTGTCACTTTCTTCTCCAGCTCTTTTACAGATGAGGAAACTGAGGCAAACAGGGTTAAATGATTTGCCCAGGGTCACACAGCTACTAAGTGTCTGAGGCTAGATCTGAATTCAGGTCTTCTGCCTCCATGCCTGGCACTCTATCCACTTCACCACCTAGCTTCCCTACACTGGGATATATACAGGGGTAATTAAGGAGAGGATAATATTAGGAAGGAGAGAGCGCTGACAGTTTAGGGGGGCCAAGAAAGACATCCTGTTAGAAACAGCATCTGAGCCTTGAAGGAACTTGCAAGGATGGTGGTGCCACAGTAGCAGAGGAAAGAGTGTTTCCTTATGGACATAGTGAACTCGAGATGCCAATGGCACATCCAAGTAGAGATGCCCAGCAGGAAGTTGGTGATGTTGGGCCAGGGAGCATAGTGAAAATAGGGTTGGATATATGGATTTGAGGGTCATCTGTTTAATGACGAGAATAGAATCCATGGGATTGGTTGAGATCACAGAGAAGATAGAAGAGGAAAAAAGGCTTTGGGGACCCCCCTGGTTAGGAGGTAGGAAATGCATAATGATCCTAATGAGAAGGAGCAGTCAGAACAAAAAACCAGGAGAGAGTATTCCAGAAGAGGAGATGGAGCAGGGAGAGCTGCCTATTAGTCTGAGAAAAGACTATCCCGTTTAAGGCCACTGGTAACCTCAAAGAGAGCAGTTTTATTTGGTTGGGGAGAGGGGTCAGAATCCAGATTGTTGGGAGTTGGTGAAGTGAGTGGAGGTAGTGAACAGAGGTGCCTTTTCCTAGGATTCTGGATCTATTAGAGAGGCCCTTGAAGCCAAGACGTTGGGCTCAAGTCCCACATCTGCCATATACTAGCTATGCAGCATCAAGCAAGTCACCTTATCTCTCAGTGCTCTGTGAAATTTGCCAAGACTAAGTTGCAGAAAAGTCACTTGCCTGCATTAGTAAAGTGAGTTTCCTCATCTGGGGATTCCCTATGCCAATGAAATCAGAGGTCCAGTCCCTGACTCTTGTTTTTTTTTTTTTGGTTGTTGTTCAGTTGTTTCAGTCATGTCTGATTCTTCATGACCCCATTTGTGTTTTGGTTTGGGTTTTTTTTTTGGCAAACATACTGGAGATGCTCCAGATCATTTTGCAAATGAGGAAACTAGGCAAATAGGGTTAAGTGACTTGCCCAGGGTCACACAGCCAGCAAGTGTCTGAGGACAGATTTGAACTCGGGTCTTCCGGACTCCAGACTCTATCCACTGCACCACCTAGCTGCCCTGTTTTTTTTTTTTTTGTTTTTGTCTTTTTGTTTTAGGGAGGGTGAACATAATGATTGCTTGAAGAGATAGTGGGGTCAAGTGAAGATTTTTTAAAGGAAGGAGAAAACTGGGGCACTTTTCCAAGCAGCAGGGAAAGAAAAAAATAGGGAATGGAAAGAAGCATTTATTAAACATCTGCCATATGACAGGCGCTGTGAAAGGAAAGATTGAAAATGAGAGAGAAGGGATGAAAGAAAGAATAAACTTCTGGAGCAGTTGGGAGGGGATGGAATAAAAGGCCTAAGTAGAGGTGTCTGCCTTGGCAAGGAGAAGGGTGACTTCTCCATCAGAGACCGAAGGAAAGGAAGAGAAAATGAGAGATGATACAGAGGGCTTTTCAGGTGTGCTGTAAAGGAAGAGGGTAGGTATGGCCTCTTATTTCCTTAGTAAAGTAGGAAGTACAGTCTTTTGTTCAGAGGAAGGGGGGAAGTTTGCATCAAATGTTATAGAGAGTGTGATAGTCAATGGTGGAGAGAGGGAGGGAAAGGATTGCCATGCAGCAGTGAAGGCCCAGGTGCTTTTATGTCACATAAGTCTGCAGTTGTCTCAGGCAGCTTGGTTTTATGACTTCCTCCATTGATGTTCAGCAGAAAAGGCAGATGGTATGGGTAACCTAGGGCAGAGCTTCAGTGAGGCATGAGCAGTGTGGAAGGACAAGGCATCCAAGGGTAGGACACAGTAGATAGTTTATTAATTAAAGCGTTTAGACTGTGAGGCCAGAGCAAAAGTGATGGCCTGGGAAGGCAGGTGAGTGGGTAACACAGGGAGAAGGAAGAAGAAGCTTGGGAGAAGTCAGACAAAGGGAAAGATGGAAGGATGAGGTTATGGTTAAAGAGAAGAATTTCAGAGTTCGAGATCATGAGGTAGCCCATCACGGTCTTAGGACTCATGTTCCAGGGGGTGCAGAGACAGAGCTGGAGGACCTATTAACAAAGCTTTTTAACAACCTTTGTCATGGAGCCTTGTGGCAGTCTGGTGGAGCCTGCTGACCCCTTCTCAGAAGATTTTTAAATACATAAAATAAAATACAAAAAATTATAAAGAAAACTAGTGATATTAAAACACAGTTATCGAAATATTTTTTAAAATGAGTTAGTTTATGGATCCCAGGTTAAGAATTCCCATATTAAAAGGTCACTCCTGTATTAATGGATCACAAATGAAGCCCAAAAAGGGCTTTAAAGGTTGTCAATAAACCTGCTATGTGCCAGGCACTGTGCAAAGTGCTGAGGATACAAGGAAAGGTAAAAGGGTCCTTACTCTTGAGCTCACAGTCTAATGGGGGATTCCTTGTCCCCAAACTGAAAGTGGGAAAGAAAGGAGTCATCACTGGAAAAAAACAGGGCAGCTAGGTGGTGATGGTGAGAGGAATGACCATTTTTTATGTGTGGATGAGGTGGAATGAAGGAGTTGGTCATAGGAATTGAGAAAATTGATGAAATGGGTGGCCAGGATGTTTGAGGGGATATGACAGCGTATTTGGAAGTCCCAAGAGTAAGGACAAGGGTAGGGGGTGGAGAAGACTTCGAGCCAAGTACTGAGCTCTGTGAAAAAGGAAGGAGAGCTACTGGGGCTTAACTGGATAATTGTGACAAGGATTTGGAATTCATGCTATAGACCACTGGATCTCAAATGAGGAGAGGTTGCTGTGTGATGGCAACAGATAGGTCTGGAAGGGGCACTTAAGAACAAGGAATAATCATAGAGAGCATTTCTATGGTGCTTACTATGTGCCAGACACTGTTAAACATTTATAATTGTTCTCATTAGATCCTCATTACAACTGTAGGAGGTAGGGGCTGTTATTATCCCCATTTTATAGATAAGGAAACTGAGGCAGGTAGCAGTTAAATGGCTTGTCCAGGATCACACAGCTGCTACGTGTCTGAGGCCAGATATGAGCTCAGGCCAGGCATGTTATCCTCGCTGCCTAGAATATGCCCATTCCTCCTATTTGCTCATTTCATCGGGAGCATGAGAGAAGGTACATTCAATACTGGAGAGTGGCCAGGGATGCAGTGTCTTTGGGGGGAAGGTCAGGTTTCCGTGATTTAAAGGTGGATAGTGTGTGAGAGGAAGGGACTGAAGATGAAAGAAATTTAACAACAGAACAGGAGATCTAAAGAGCAAAATGGAAGGTGAAGGAAAATGGGAAAACTCAGGATGGAGAGGGCTAAGATGGATGGGGATGGAAGAACAGTGGTAATAGGGAAATGGGATTTTCACTCCAGCAAAAGACAATTTGATTCACAAGGATTAGGAGAGGAAGAGGTAAAGGTTTGCTAAGCCATGTGAAAACACCAGTTCAGCAGGACTCTTACCCTCAAGGAGTCCTGTGATGAAGGAGATTGGACCATTTTGTTTAATACCAGCAAGAAGTGAAGTTGGTTAGGGCTTCTGGATGAGTATACCTGGAGATCTGGCTGCCAAGGGCCCGATGGAATCACCATCTAACCCACCCTCCCTGAGGGTGAGGAGGATGAAACATGTCCAGAAATGGACAATGGCTGCGGCTAGTAATTAGTAGTGTTGGGATCCTTGCCCGTTATCCTCCAATGACAAACCCATCGATCTCCCTTCCTATTACACTGAGCTGCAATGAGAGCTCACATTTTTTCTAAGGTGTGAGGTTGACAAAGTGTTTCCTTCATAAGAGCCCTGTAAAGATAGTACAAGAATATGATCCCCTTTTACGGATGAGGAAACTGAGGCCATAAAGCTAAAGTAACTTGTCCATAGGTACATAGCTAAATAATTGTCAGAGCCAAGTTGTGAACTTAGCTTTCCTGACTCTAAACAGAGAACTTTTATCAGTACATCCTGATAAAGTAGCAGATACCCCACCTCCCTTTTCTCCTTCTCCTTTAATACATAACTGGGCTTTGATGAGGAGGAGAGGGAGGAGGAAGGAATAGGAATCTGAGGCTGGAGTTGGAGGTTTGGGAAGGAAAGCACAAGGGAAAGGGGACAGGGACCATCCATCTTTAAAGCACCTATTATGTGCCCAGCACTGTGCTGAGCACTGGGGATATAAAAAAAAGGCAGAAGACAGTCGCTGCCCTCGAGAAGCTCACAGTCTAATGGGGGAGATGACAAACAGGACTGTGTGAAGGTACTGCCACCCCTCCCCTCAGCGGGAGTTTGGAACAGCTTCCACTAAGTAGCTGAAGAGCTGCTGGAATGCAGCATACCTTGCCCTGTGACCTTGTACCTATCGATGAACTTGGAGGAGCATAGATTTAGAGCCGGAAGGAACAGCTAGGCCAAAGATGAAGTGACTGAGGTCAAGAGAGTTGGGGAAAGGCTAGTTTACACATAGAATAAGTGGTCTGATTGGAAGGAAGGAAGCAACTACTATGTGCCAGGCACTAGGCTAAGTGGTCTCCGGATGTTATTTCACCTGATAGAACAACTCTGGGAGGTAGGCGCTGTTATTCCCCCCACTTTACTGTTGAGGAAACTGAGGCAGACAGCGTTTAAGTGACTTGTCCAGGGTCAAACAGCTAGGAAGTCGAGGCCATGGTTGAACTCAGGTCTTCCTCACCCTAGGGCCCAGTGCTCTATCTACTGTACCACCTGGCTCGCCTCTGAGAGCTCAAGGCCTTTGATTCCAAATCTGTGCAATTTCTGCTACATCATGATGACTCAGTCTTTCCCCATAAAATGGATGGGGGTCGAAGATCTAGGGCCCTTTTCATTTCTGACATTCTATTCAATAAACATTTATTAGGGATTAGGGTGAGAGCTAGGTGCCGAGGATATCAAAGAGAAAAATGAAAGTCCTCACCCTCAAGAAGCTTCCATTCTATTTTAAGGATGTGACATGGTACGCAGACAAATAGGTACAAAGTAATTTGGGCCAGGATAGAGTACTGAGGAGAAATCACTCTTGGAATCCCAGAAGGATTCTCATTGGAGGCAGTCCTTTAGAGTTGACCTTGAAGGAAGATAAGGATGTTGAAAGGCAGAGGTGAAGAGAATGCATTCCAAGCATGGGGGTCTAGCCTACACAAATGCATAGAGGTGGGAGATGACATGTTAAGTTTCGGGGCTGGTAAGTTGCCACTGTGCATAGTGATAGAGATAACAATACACTACTGACTTCAGAATGATTGTGAAGAAGCACTTTGTGAACCTGTGAAATGGCGTTAGATCACAGACTTCTTTAGTTTTATTCAGCTGTTTCAGGGGTGTCTGATTTTTTGTGACCCTATTTGGGGTTTTCCTGGCAAAGATGCTGGAGTGGTTTGCCATTTCCTTCTCTAGCTTATCTTCCAGATGAGGAAACTGAGGCAAACAGGGTTAAGTGACTTGCCCAGGGTCACCCAACTAGTAAGTGTCTGAGGCCGGATTTGTACTCAGGAAGGTGAGTCTTCCTGTCAAGCCCAGGACTCTATCCACTGCACCACCCAGCTGCCCGTTCTTTTTCGTCGTGCCTTCCCGAGGGCACCTTGAGAAATTTCAGGTCTACATTTCTCAGCATGTGATGTTTCTAACCTCGATTCCCTTTTGGATCTCATAGTCTTCTGTGTACTAACTGGACATTCCATGTGATCTCTTGCTGCACCTTTGGGCCTGGAGCCTGGCATTATTATCTTTCTACCCCCTCTACACAGAGAAGGTTATATATCTGGAGGGGAGAAAGGAGATAAGTACAAGGTTTCTTCCCATCCCTTAGAGCAGAAAACAGAAGGAGGGCCAGAGGAGTCACTGACAAACAGGACATCTGTGGAAGCTTCATGTTGCATTTAATGTATACTTTAGAAGAAAAGCAAGCTTTCCATAACAGAAATTCACAGTTTCGCGTACAGCTCTTTCTTGTTCTATAATGTATATGGAAATGCTTGCTCTATTTTGGTATTTGCTGAATTCAAAATAAAACCAAAATGAAATGAAAAATAAAATAATTGAAACTAGAGACCTTCTAAGTTTCCATTTGGTTCTAAACCTATAAACCTATGACCCTCCATGAAGCCAAAGCTCTTTCCCCTTATCTGAAAGTGATCTCTGCATATTTATTCAACACTTTATCCAAATCCTGCCCCACTTTGCCCTAATCATACTTATTTGTGTACAATTTTATTCCCTCTGTTAGATTGCAAACTCCTTGAGGTGAGGAGTAGCTGTGTCTTTTTTTTAATGTTTCCTTTAGCAACCATCACTTGCACATAGGTATTTAACAAGTATTGGTAGACTCAATTTGGGGGAAAAAGGGACCCTAAGGTCACTTCAATTCAGTCTCCTCAGCTTACACAAGAAGAACAGAGATCCACAGATTAGGAGGTTTGCTCAAAGCCACACAGCTAGCCAGTGACAGACCTGAGCCTCGTCCTTATGCTGCCTCTAAGCAGGAGGGTGGGGGCCCTGGGAGCAGGAAAAATCCCCTGGGAATTGTGAAAATTATGAAGACCTGCTAGCCAGAGGTCCTGTGCTCTGCACCTTTTCAGAGAAGTGTTTCTCAGGCCCTGGGCCCTCCCTCTGCACTGTCTGCTTCCTGCAAGGCAGAGGGCCAGGACAGGCAGACACCGATGGCTCCAAAGAGGAGAGAAAAGTATTGATCGAAGTGCCAGCCTTTAGTCACAGGTGTCGATTATTTCCTCCAAGGCAGAAGAAGGTCTAGTTTTGACCTCAGGGGGTCTAACTGAACCCCAGAAAGACTTCTGTTCTTATTTTCTCTTTGTAAAGGGAGGTGAGGACCAAGGAAGGACCTGAGGTCAGAGTTAGGACATTAGAATAGAGAATGTTGAAGGAGTTAGAAGAGAATTTAGAGATTATTCAGTTAAAATTCTTTTTATTTTACAGGCTGTATAATTGAGGCCCAGAGAGGAAAAGGAATGGGTGCAAGGTTACCCAGCATGCTACTGGTGATGCTGGGGGCTCTGGAGAAGAGTAGGTTATAGGAGAGAGAGGGTTCAATACCTTTGCTTTCTCTTCCAGCATAGCTACCGGGAGGTGGGCATCCTGCTGCTGTACCTGGCTGTGGGAGTGTCCGTATTCTCTGGTGTGGCCTATACAGCGGAGAAGGAAGAAGATGTGGGCTTTGACACAATCCCAGCCTGCTGGTGGTGGGGCACGGTGAGCATGACGACTGTGGGCTATGGGGACGTGGTGCCTGTGACTGTGGCGGGCAAGCTAGCTGCCTCGGGCTGCATCCTAGGTGGCATCTTGGTGGTGGCCCTTCCTATCACCATCATCTTCAATAAATTCTCCCACTTCTACCGTCGCCAAAAAGCCCTGGAGGCTGCTGTGCGGAACAGTGACCAGCGAGAGCCCAGACTTTCTGTGGCCCCCTCTAGCACTGAAGATGGGGCATCTCAGGCTTCAAATGAGACATCTCGGGAGGGGAACTTCCCAGAGCCCAGGTCCCGAGGGTCAGATGTGGTCTCTATGCCATAGATTGTAGATCAAAGGATTTAGAGTTTGGAAGGGACCTTAGAGACCATCTAGTCTTCGTTTACACATGAAGAGACTGGGGCCCTGAGGGGTTAAATGATTTGTCCTGGCAAACAGCAGAACCAGGATTTGAATCCCAAGTCTTATAGTTACAGTTTCATTGTTCTTGCTGCTTCTTCCCAGATGCCTTCTCGATTTCTGTTAAAAGTCTATCAAAACACATGGATGTGTCTTTTCTACTCCCCTGCCCCGCAGCTGCTCACACCCACCTGGCTGAGAGCACGGAGATGTCCCTTCCCAAGTGGTCTTGGAGGCCTGGAGTGGGAAGGGATCACATCCTTCATCACCTAAGGGACATTTGTGGGCAAAGTGTCAAGCCTAGAATCAGAGCAGGAAAGGCTGGGATCCTGCCTCGATGGTACCAAGGTTGGATGAACGCCCCCTTTCTTCTAGAAGTCCACAGAGGCCTCCAACTGCTTTTCAGAGTAGCTCCCACCATGCTATCCAAAAAGGACAGACAAGTATAGAGGAGACATTGTATGGGCTGAACCCTGGAGTGGAAAACCCAACAGAGCTAGGTAGAGTGTGGGAAGGTGGTCTTCATTTCCGAGCCTGAAAGCATCAGGTTTCATGGGACCATCCTGGGGCAGTGTTGCTTTGCTTTGATCCCAAGAGCATCCAGAGGATGGTAGCTAAGATGGTGAATGGCCTTCTGTTAATTATATATTGAAGGAACTGGTGATACTGAAAAGACCCGGAGGCAGAGGATCCCTGACTTTGGTGTTTGAAGGCCTGTCATCTGGAAAAGGAATGGTCTTCTTCTGTTTGGTCCTAGAAGGCAGAACTAGGGACAGCGGGTGCCAGTTGCAAAAGAGGCAAACTTTGTTTGAAGGCAGAACTTCCTAACCTTTAACCTCCCTCTTTGGAGGGCTTCCAAAATAAATGGAAGAGCTACTTGGTCAAGTGGGAGTGGGGATTCCTTCTTAGGTATGGGTTGGACTGTGGTCTTAGGTTTGGCTTCTGAGGTCCTCCCAGCTCTGAAATTTGGCCAGTCTTCAAGTCTGTGTCAATCTTTAAGCCCCGTGGGTGGCATGGGGGCAGGATTCTAGGCTTTTCATGATCATCCTTGGTGTGGTTCTGTCTAGGACTCCCTTGTCCTCACTCCCTGGGTTTCCTCTTGAGCTGAAGCATCCTCCCACCCCCATTCTTGGGTTGAGCTGAGTCAGCCCTTCTAAAACTAGACCCTGTATCTCCTACCATTGTCATTGTCCTCTTGGCCGAACTTCACAATTGTACGTGTCCTTCCTTGCCCACTCTCACACTCACTCAGACCTGCCCTTGAGCTCCTGGATAAGGCTCGGTCACTTCCAGTGAGCTGCTGCCCTCTCTCTTTTGGGACAGCACCGGGGGTGCCCAACCAATCAGACCCTGCCCAGTTTCAGAGCTCAGATCATCCTGGCTCCAGATTATAGCAGCTGTGACATCAAAATGAGAAGCTTCATGCCCCATCTGTAACTGTCCCTTAAGTCTGAATAAAACAGCTTCTTTGTGCTTAGTCCCCAAGCTGGAAATGGGGTCATAAGTCAGTGTGTGGTAGAGAAAAGAGCCTGGGACTGGGAGATGGGATAGCTGGGCCCAAGCCTGATACGAGTTGTGTGATTTTGGGCAAGTCAATGCCCTCACTGAGCTTTAATTGCCTCCTTTGAAATGAGGCAATCATAACTGCCCAGCCTATCTACCCCTCAGAACTTTCCAGAGTTATCGAAAGGAGATAATTTGTAAAGTATTGTGTAATTATTAAGTACTAGAACATATGTCAGATGATTTTAATTACAAACACCATTGAGCCCTGGCATATCTACCCCAAAGCTCCAGGACTCCAGCCGTTTCCTTCTACTTGTACTTTGCCACACTCAAGCTTATCTCTGGTCTTCTCTTCCCCCCCCCGTCATCTCTGTTCCTTACTCTATCTCCATTCCCATATGCTTGGTCTCATTTCTCTTTCCTCCCACCCACCCAAACTCCAGCCCAATGTGTCACTCCCCACTACCATTAGCACAAGAAACAGGATGACTAACACAGACCCAAGGACCATCTACGATGGTTAAATTGCCCACTGTGCCCATGGATTCTCTCTACAGAATTTCTGGCAGGCAGTCTTCCTTTTTCTGGATGAATTATCTCAAATGACAGGGAGCTATCATTGCAATACTATTTTTACTTGTTAGAAAGTTATTCCTTCCACTGAGCTGAAATCTCCCTCCCTATAAATTCCCTCCACTGGTCCTTGTTCTTTCCTCTGGGGCTAAATAGATATCTTCTCATGACAACCTTCCAGATACTTGAAGACACAGATCGTGTCCTCATCTTATGTCTTCAGCCTGACATTTCCGGTTTCCTTAACCAATCCTATTGGCACCGGTGTCCAGTCCTTTCACAATCTTGGTAGCCCTCTATCAGATTCTTAATGTCTTGTCTAAAATACGGCACTCAGAACTAGACACAATTTTCCATGTGTCTGATTTGGGAAGAGGTCAGTGAGTAAATTACTTCTATTTTATAAAATGGGAATTTCCCTATCCTTGAAACCATGCAATCTATCTTCTGTAGAGCTATGGACTGATGGGAAAGCTGGCTAGGCTTTTCTGGTTTCTCTTCCTTAAGGTATCAGTTCCTCTGTTACCTGAAAACTCATTTACTTTATCTGGTCTTTGGAGACCAGTTCAAGCCCTTTCAGCCACTGTCTTAGGACTCATGTTCCAGCGGGTGCAGAGACAGAGCTAGAGGACCTATTAACAAGGCTTTTTAACAATCTTTGTCATGGAGCCCAGCCTTGTGGTAGTCTGGTGGAGCCTGCTGATCCCTTCTCAGGAGATTTTTAAATACATAAAATAAAATACAAAAGATTGTAAAGAAAACTAGTGATACTGAAACACAGTTATTGAAATATTTTTTAAAATGAGTTAGTTCGTGGATGCCAGGTTAAGAACTCCCATATTAAAAGGTCACTCCTCTATTAATGGATCACAAGGGAGGCCCAAGAAGGGCTTTAATGGGGTTGTCAATAAACCTGCTATGTGCCAGGCACTGTGCAAAGTGCTGAGGATACAAGGAAAGGTAAAAGGGTCTTTACTCTTGAGCTCACAGTCTAATGGGGGATTCCTTGTCCTCAAACTGAAAGTAGGAAAGAAAGGAGTCATCATTGGAAAAAACTGCCTTAGCCTGAATGCCTTGTAGGGATTTTGGGCAAGGTTGTCAGATTTTTGGATGCAGTTGATCCACAATATTTAACTATATTCTAGGTACGGAAGGAGACTCAAACCTGAAATGACAATAATAATAATAGCTAACATTTATATCGTGCTTACTTATTACTTAGCACTGTGCTAGGCACTTTAAAATTATTATTTCATTTGATCCACACAACCACCCTGGGGAGGTAAGTGCTATTGCTACTGACCCATTTTACAGAAGAGGAAACTGACTCAAACAGCGGTTAAGTGACTTGCCCAGGGCCGTGCAGCTAATAAGTGTCTGAGGTCACATTTGAACTCAGGGCTTCCTGACTTCAGACCCAGGGCTCAATCCACTGTGCCACCTAGATGCACTTAAGAAGGTAAAGGGTAGGGGGGCAGGTAATGGGGAGACTGGAGATCTTTGTTTGAGTCCTGGCTCTGCAGCTAACTTGTTGGGTAACATTGCTCAGTTTACCCATTTGTGAAGTAGGGCTAACAGGTGTGCTTCCACTCACATTTTTAAAAATAAATTTTTATTCATTTTTTTTAGTATCACCTGCACTTTCCAATCTGTCCTTGCCCCCTCCCAGAGCACTATCCCTCATAACCAATAATTTTAAAAAACAATTCAGCAGAACTGACCACGTCACTGACACAGTGTGCCATTGGATGCGCTGTTTCCTACCCTGCCTTGTAAAGAAGTGGGAGGTGCCGTCTCCAATCTTCCTTAGGGTTCACACTCCTGGAGTACTCTATGCTGTAATCTAGGTAGTATGTACATTTTACAGAGAAAGAAACTAAAGCTCAGCATGAGGAAGCCACTTGCCAATGTTCTCATGGCTGGTGTGGGAGCCTAGACCGAAAGTCAGGTCTTCAAACTAACTGTTCAAAGCACTTTGAAATGAACCTTTCCCTCAGTTGTGAGCATCAAATGGAATCATTTACATGAATGCAATTGTTTGCTACAGCATTTTTATTATTAATAGATGGCTAATGGATGGATGGATGGATGGATGGATGGATGGATGGATGCGAGGGCTCTAGGTTGGAAGGGCTACCTGAGATGAGTGTCCTTTGGGCCCTGTGCCCAGCTGCCAGGGCCAAGCCTGGGCCCCAGGTCAGGTGGAGACCCGAAGGTCTATGGGGCAGACTGCTGAAATGTTCAGAGGACTCACTGGCTCTGCGACACAAGCATTCTCATTCTGAATAACAAAACCAAAAGATGGAAAATTCTCGTCTGGGCTGCTGGAGGGATCACACAGTGGAGGAGCCTTCCAGTCCTGGCAAATGAAGCAAACCCTTTCTGTGAAAACTTGAATCAATTAAAAGCATTATACAAATGAAGAATCTGAGCCCAGGGAGTCTTTTGTCTCTACAGCTGGGTCTCATGGCCCAGCTCAGAGGGCGGGGGAGGGGATGGGGGAAGTCAGGCTCAATTCTTCATTTTTGTGCATGTTGATCCCTAGGCTTGGAATGCTACCCTTTTTCTCTTTGCCTGTTGAATTTCTATTCATCTCTAAAGCCCTTGATCCCCCCTCAGACCTCACCTTTGCCTCTTTCATGCATTTAGCATGTGATATATATGTATGTATGTATACAGTCATGTCTTACCTGCCATCCCCAACACCCTACTAGAGTGTGAGCTCCATAAGTCTAGTGACCATCATCAAACAGAACCTGATCTGCACCAAGTAGGTGCCCAATAAATGTTAAATTGAAATTCACCATGAGTGCAGCTGCTTCCTTGCTCAGCTGATGTTCTGACTAGGTCCTTCTCCACAACTTGGGGTGGGGGGCCCTTTGACCATCAACTCAGCCTGCCCTAAGAACAGGTTCCATTCCGGGGTGCTGGCAGGCTTAGCAGTGCCCTATCAAATGAGATATTTGTAAACCATTCAGCACGGTACTTGGCACATAGTAGGCACTGCCCCGCCCCCAATGGTTTCATTTTTAAAGATTTATTTTAAACTTTAGTACAAAACAAGAAAAGAAAAAAAACATTGCCATGTACACAGCAGAACATAAGATTCAATATAAAGCAATAAATTTCCATTTCAAGAAAACCTATTTAATAAATACTACACACTGTTTTCAAAGCTGTCCAGCTTTTCTTTGCTTACTTGTAGGCTTTCTTTTGTTCTCTGCTGTTCACTTTTTACTTTATCCACCCCACCAGAAGGCTACAATGAAGTGCAGTGTGTACATACACAAATACATATATATATATATATATACACACATATACATGTACATATATATACACACACATATACACATATACAGTCATCCACATAGATTTAAGACGATACCATGCTTATTTCTACTTGTCATCTGTTTCTCTGAAGATGGACAGCATCTTCCTTCATAAGTCCAAGTCTTTCCATGTTTTCCTAAATCAGCCAACTCATCATTTCCTACACTGCAGCAATATTCCCACCTAGTCATCTTCTATCTGAGAGACTGTCTATGAAAGTTTTCCCCCGATTTTCTGCCCTTCCTCCTATTCTTGCCTGCATAGGCTTTATTTAGAGAAGAAAATTTTAATTTAAAACAATCAAAATTATCCATTTTACACTTCAACAATTATGTTACCTTGTAACATGGTTTAAGGTCTGACACTATTGAATCTGCTTCTTTTATATCTTTTTTCCCTGGTTTCTTTGAAGTTCCTGACTTTTTGTTGTTCCAAGTGAAGTAGGTGCTTAATAAATGCTTATTCCCTTTGCTTCCCTTCCCTTCCTTCCCCCTGTGCCTTTGCTTTCTCATACACTTCCTGGAGCCCAGCAGCAATGATTCTAGAGCAGAGAATTCCCTTCCTCCATACATTTCCCACAGCAGGCTTATTAATAAGCCAAGGAACAATGATACCGATTTGTCTAGGAAGGCTACTATAGGACCAAAGGATTTAGAACTGGAGGAGAGGGCCTGAGAGAGAGTATGATCATAGGATTTCGAGCTTGAAGGAACCTCAGAAGCCATCCAATCTGACTGCTTCATTTGACAGATAAGAAAACGGTGACCCAGGGAGGCTGTGACTTGCCCACAAGGTCCAACTGAATACACCTGCTTCCATCATCGTCATATAGCCAGAAAGGGGCAGAAATGGGATCTGGGTCTGGGTCCTCTTAAGGCCAAACCCAATGCTCATTTTACCACACCCTTCCTTACTTACAAGCAAGAAATCAAGGGAATCTAGAACCAGAGAATGGGTATAATACAGGGAGTTCCTAAAGTCTGGACACATAGGCAAAAATGTATATTTTCAAGAAATGAAATCAATGAAATTTTCAACATCTTATTTAATTGGAATATTAACAAATAACATCTTCAAAATGATTTCCATCATTTGTGATGCAAAGATTGATGCGCTTTGCAAGATTCACATGAACTCGATACAATAACTCCACATTGCCATCAATTTTAGCACATTCACTCTTTATGCGTTTTATTCGTTCAATCAAGTGTGTTGCATTTTCATTGAGTACACCTCCTCTTTTAGCATACCCCAGAAAAAGAAGTCAAGGGGGCTAAGGTCTGTTAATATTCCAAATATTTCTAAATATGCATTTTTTTCCTGCGTCCAGACTTTAGGCACACCCTGTAGTTGTGAAAGACACCATTATACTTTGATAAACTCACTTTCCTGGCAGTGCTGGTCCAGTGGTTGAGCTCGTATTGCTTCCACCCTGTGGCTTAGCTGATCTTTCTATTTCCCAGGGCATTAACTCCTTAGACAAAGCCTATGAAAAAGATCATAGATTTAGAGCCAGAAAGGGCCTGAGGAGCTATTGAGTTCAACCTTCTCATTTTTACAATGTGGAAATTGAGGCATAGAGTGAGCAGTTAAGTGATCTGTCCAGAGTCAACGCAGCTAGGAAATGTCTAGGATGGAATTTGAACCTGGGTCTTCCTGATTTCAGGTCCAGAGTTCTATCCATTTTCCCATGTTGCCTCTCTGATGTAGGGCAGCGGTGTCAAACTCAAAAAAAAAAATGGTTTGGGTGGTGGTGGTGGGCACTAAACCATTCATAAGGATCCCCAAGGGATCACATATTAATGTCATCTCTACTTTATTATATTTTTATTTATTTCATTAAATATTTCCCAATTATATTTTAAACTGCTTCATGCAGCACTCAAGAGTGTAGTGGGCCTCATGTTTGATGCTTCTCTTGTCCTTGACCCTGGAGCTATCATCTTTCACTAGTTTCTGACCTTCCTCCAATTTCTGACATTAGGCCCAGAGCTACTTGACCTTTGGTCCCTGAGCATGGCATCTGCGCATAAACAAAACAAAACAACCATCTAACCCTAGACTATCAGTTCCTTAGTCTCTACAGCTTCAAGCCTGATACTCTTTGCTCCTGGGTATACCACAATGAGGCATCTATTTCTCTCGTGGCATCCTCTGCCTCAGAACACCCACTTTCTCACTGATTTTAGGTTAGTCAAGTTCCATGTCAGACTCCTTGGCTTAGCCAATCAGAAAATCTCTTGCTTGCCTGGTGGGTTTTGGGTGTGTTGCCCTTGTGTTTCAAGGAATGGAAATTTCATTAGTGTGGGTACTCCCTCCAACAGGCCATCGAATCCAACTGTCCAAAGACAACCCCTTTATGACTTAGATGACAGTTTCTGAGTGTTGCTGTGGCTGAAAGTTGCACTCTGCAGACAACCTGATGATAACTGTAGCAGGTCTTTGGACAAAAACTTGCATTATATCAGTGGGCTTACACATGAAGCCTTCGAGCTCGGGAGGACCTTTCAGAGTCTGTTCTCCACTGGCCCAGTGATGGAGAACCAAGGAAACACCCATATGTCATGGTGAAGCAGCTCAAACCCACCTTCTGCAGGAGGCCTATTACTCTGAGATTGCCTTCCACTTATATTGTCCGTGTCTTATATATTCATGGTTATTTGCATGTCTGCATTAGACTGTGAGCTCTTGGAGTTCAGGGACAGTGCTTCTTCAATTCTTGGTATCCCTAGTGCTTAGCACAGTGCCTGACACATAGCAATCACTTAATAAAGCTTTGCAGACTGATATCAGTGGAGATTCTATCCAATTCTCACTAAATTCTATGCTTTGTGACGGAATGAAATAAAGGTAAATGCAAACACTTAATAGCTCGAAACTAAAGTCAGCACTACTCCAGAAGTGTCCATTCAATAAGCCAAAACCCTCCATCACTGCTATGTGAGGAAACTAAAGGGAACAACGACTGCAGTTTTTCAGAACAATTTATTTAGAACAAATAAGGCCAGTGCTGGATAAAGAAGAACAACCCAAATATCAAAGAATCATCTTAGATTTCAAAGATCCCCCCAGCTGCTTCACACATATACAGATAAGGGACCTGGGCCTATTATGTACAACCAGGTATGACAACAGCACATTTCAAGACAGAACTTAGATCGGTGTCAAAGTCCTCTGGTAGAAAAAGTTAAAGCTACTTCTTGGGCTTGCATATCACACCCATGGTGTGAGCTTTCCCTTCCTGCTTGGCTGTAGGGAACGAAGCAGGCAGGAGCGTTTTCCCCCTAAACACACAACTGAACATAGAACCCAAAGACAAAAGAAAGCAACGTGACAACGTGCCACTTTGAAACAGAGGCTGTGGTCAATGTTCTTGTAGCTAATGAATTAAACATGTAGATTCAGAAGCACAGAATGTCACAACTGGAAGGAACCTTAAGCTCTGGTCCAACCACCTCATTTTACAGATGAGGAAACTGAGGCTCAGAGAAGTGACTTTCCTAAAGTCACATATCAAGTTATCAGAGCTGGGAGGAGCCCCCAGTCCAGTGCCTTTTCTCTTACATGAGGATGATGAATTTCCTTTTTTTTTGGGGGGGGGGGATGGTGGCAGAAGGAGGACATGTGAGAGGGAGAGGAGACAGAAAGAAAGAGAAGTCTGATTACCAATTATGGATGGGTACAGAGGTAACAGTGAGGGGGTCATGGGATGTGAGGGGGCCTTAAGAACAAAGAATATGAGAGCTGAAGATGGCTGCAGCAATCATACCGTCTAAGCTCTTCCCTGTTTTACAAGAGGGGATGTTTAGGCTCAGAGCGGGTAAATAACTTGCCCAAGGCCATACAGCCAAGAACATGTGAGTTTTCTGATGTCTCAACCCAAGCCAGACTAGGGCTTTCTCTATTTAGCCACCAGTGTCTACAGGGTGTCTGGCGATGAGACTCAGACAAAGGAGGAGCTGGTGGGTGACAAGCTTTAAAATGATCTGCAATGAAGATGCCATGAGGCAAGCTTCTTTCTCCCTGGAGTTCAAATAGTAAACAAAGATTTACTCTTTACTAACAGACAGTGATAAGTGCTAAGCAAGCGCCAGGCTCAAATCGCCCTAACATGATTAGGCTGAAACTTAATTTTATAAGGCCCCATCAAAGAACAGGCTGACTCCCCCAGAGTCCTGTTCTTTTTCCCAGTGGCCTCCCAGTGACCTTTGCTAACCCACTCTACAGTACCGTAGTCATATGAGGGTACAGTCAAACTGTTTCAAGCTATACTTGTACCAAGAGTACAGTAGTTCAAATGCCACACGATGTGTGGACATACTTATAATTTACATATTTAAAAAACTTACCAGTAAGAACTACTGAAAGCTATTTGAGGAAAAAAACAAAACATAAAACATTCCCAACTCTTACTGGCCTAGGGATTTCCCTATTCCTTGAGTTAAAAACCGTGAGTTTAAAAATGCTACCATGGATCCTGTGAAATAAGATCCTTCATTATTTTAAATACATAGGACATCAAAATGGAGCCTTGACTGTCAAAAATGACCTTCGTGCTCATTTGCATTCCTGAAATTCACAAAGGTGCTTACGGGAACATGAAAGGGCAGAACTGTATGCCCCTCTATTTTGCTCTCAACATGGAGCAACCTGCAGGGTTTGTGGGAAGCTAGGAAAAGAGCATCCTTGAGAAGTGAACCAAGCCCAGTCCCGCCACCAGGCTGGGATCTGCTCAGAAATTCTGCTGCCGCCGTTTCTTAGCCTCGATAGCATCCAGAATTGGCTGTCGTTTGGACTGGTACTTCTGCCGAATCTCTTCAATCTCTTGCTCCATCATGGGGTCAAGTGCAGACAGCCTCTTCTGAAGGTCTTCTACACTCCAGCTCTTGAGCTAGAGGAGAAGAAAAACACAGAACCAAATCAAATCACAGAATCTACATCTGGAAGGGAGCTAAAAAGATCATCTCATTCAAAACTCTTGTTTTAGAGATGGGAAGAAATAACTTGTCTATTTTTATACGAGTTAGTAAGCATGGGCACTGGTGAAGGTATTATAAACCCCCTAGGCTTTGATATACTTTTTTGATTATGATAAGAATGGATGGGTGAGAGAAAAACAGAGAGCTCCTGCGATTAAACTGAAGAATGAGTAGATTTAGAGATTCTACAGCTAGGCATGTGCCCCAAGGACATCGATGACAAAAGAAAAGCCTTCACAGCCTTAAAAATATTCAGAGTAGCACTTGGTATAGCTGCAAAGAACCAAAAACAAAGCAGATACGTAATGACTGGGAATTTGCTTAAAAAAGAAAAGAAAATTTGGCCATGAATATATTAAAAATGATAGCCATAAGAAATGATGAATATGAAACACTCAGAGAGAAGTATGGGATGATTTATATTAACTGATAAAGGATGAAGTTGAACAGGAAAATAATATACATGACTACAACAATGTAAATACAAAGAAAAAAATGAACACCCTAATTATTGTAATGACCAAGAAGTGTGATGCCAGGGAAAATACATTCCCCCCTTCTCTGCCCCTTCTTTGAAGAGATGAAGGGCTGTGGGTATAGAATAACGCTTACACTGCTAGACTTGGTTGATATGTTGTTGAAGTGCCTTTTTTTAACTTAAAAAAAAATTTTTATGTGGAATAGCTCACCACAGAGAGGAAGGGGGAAGAATATTACTGAGAAATTAGATGACATAAAAACAAAAGATAGGACATAGAATAAAACAAATTGAAGGATGAATGATCAATTTAAAGAGAGATAAGGGGCCTATTCTACAGTGGTCTAGGTCTATTTAAAGAAAGCTACTGGGCCTATTCTGTACCACCTCTGACACTTGTGGGGTTACTTCTTTTTCTCTGTTCTTTAAATAAATTAAAAACCAAAACCATTTACTAGATGTACAGGACACGAGAAGATATAAGAAAGTTCAGTTAAAACTTGATCCTCTAGCAGAGGGATATGGCACAGATGTAAATAACTCTAACCTAAAATAACACAAGGTAAATGAATGACCGGTACAAAACGCTATGTGAGATCTAAAGAGAAAAGGAGAATTACAGGGAGGGTTTCTTGGTGGAGGTGGCATCTGAGTTGGGCTTTAAAGAATGGGAAGGATATCCTACAGATGTGTGGTGGGGTAGAGGATTTGCGTTCTAGGTACAGGATACCTAGGATGTGAACAAGGGCAGAGCACAGAGACAAGAATGCCCAGGGTGTATATTTCAAGTAGTCCAATTTTGCTAAAATTGGTTGAGAAAAATAGTCTGAGATAAGGCTGCAAAGGGATGGTAGAGCCAGATTATGAATGGTTTTAAATGCCATGGTATAGAATCTGAGTTTTAATTCACAGACAAAAGGAACCTATTGAAAGTTTCTGAATACAGAATTAGTATAACCAAATCTATGCATAAAGAAATTTGGCAGCATGTGAAGGACACAAAAGAGGTAGCATTTGAACCCAAGTCTTCTGACTCCAAATCAAGTGCTCTTCTACCACATCACACTGATTCTTCAGTGCATCAGATAGGAAAAGAATAAAGGTGAGGAGACCTGTTGGGTGGCAAGAATCCAGGCAGAGGGTAACAACAGACTTATCAGGACACTGAGTTCATCAAACTGTTGCGTAGGAAAGGGACAGATGCTTACTTAGCATTACCTGGTGACAGGAAACAACATTAATTCAGAACTAAGTGAAGACCGAACAAAGAGACGTGTTCCTCAGATGAAGGGGGACCCAAGGAAGGTGGACTTGGTCAAGTCCCATTTATTTCAGGACCTTCTAATTCCCTCATTGGGGAGAAGTATTGTGGAGGCAGGCATTCCGCTAACTTACTGAGCAGCAGATTCTATTCTTAAAAGGGACACATCTCCTTTCATACCACCTTTGTACAATAATTAGACATCTGCCTTTGCCTATTAGCCAGAGAAAGCTCACTCTGGTTCTATTAGCCTTTTTTCACGGTAACAAGTCTTCCCTTGCAGTCCTATATAATGAAAGATAAGGGGAAACTAACAGTGTCATGGAATCATAAAGAGGGAAAGGATTTTGGAGATCTAGCCCAATCCTAGGCAAGTCACTTTTCCTTTATGAATGTTTCCTCTTTTATAAAATGAGGCTGGATTAGATCAATCTCTAAGGGCCCTTCCAGAACTACATTCTAACAATCTATGATTTTACAGATGGGGAAACTCAGATTAGGAGAGGGATGGTATCTTGCCCAGGGTCACATGGCTAGTAACTGTCAGAGATGGAACCTGAACTGAGTCTTTGGATTCTAAGCCCATTGATCTTTGCTTCATACTGTCCGGTCCTTCACCTGCCTTCTAAATAGAACACTTAATTTATGATTTACTCTCAGAGCTGAAAAAAAGGCAAAAAGTGAAGAGCTGATTTTCTCTCAACGTTACCTGGTAAACTTTTTTCCAACTCAACTTAACAAATGTTTCTTAAAGCCCCTAATTCCCATCTAAGCTTCAGCAGCGAGACAATGCTATTTTTCAGTTCTCAAATTACAGTGGAAATTTATTCCCCAAGCACACAGAAGACAACAAGATTAATTCTGTCGTACATCAATTCACAGCCTCCAAAGACTTTGGTTTGCTTAAAGTGCAGAATTAAAAGTGAGGACAACAATGAATTAATTAAAATCATAAATATAAGCATTATTTTCCAAGACTAAAAAAACAGATGAGTTATTATCATCATAACTCATCTCTGCATAGTTTACTCAGTTTTGTGAGTGTGAACTAATGACAAGTTAATTTATTGGGATATCTGGGGTCTAGTCCTGACTCTGACATTAGCTAGGTGTGCAAAGCTACTCCCCCTTCCTCTCAGAGTTTCCTATAAAATAAGGGGCTGGATTAGATGGTCTCTGAGGTCTTAATAGCCTATTTTTACTATATTCCTTCCAGAATTCTATATTCTATGGTCCTTCCAACTATGACATTCTGGGTTCTAAGATTCCTTCCAACTCTGATAACCTGGGTTCTATATCTGAATGTACTCTTCAGCTCTGGTATTTGTGATTCTATGAAAATTAACAGTAAGGCTAGTCTTATATAAGGGAAAGAAGTTACCAAAGGACTGTATAATAGTTAAAGTGGATGGTGAACAAAGGCCCTGCTAAGAACAAAAGGTCAAGAATCTCATAGGAAATAATGCCTAATTCCGAATCAATGAAATTAGGATTAGTAAGGCAGCTAAATGAAAAAAAAAAGTTTTGCAGCAAATACCTTGGATAAAGCCATGATCATCAAGATATGTAGCAAATTCATAGAAATAACACATGAACAAAAAACATTTGCCAGACAATGTGACCAAAAGGAAAGAAATTAGCATTTGTTAAGCACCTACTATGTGTCAAACACTGTACTAAGTGCTTTATAAATATCAGCTCATCTGATCCTCACAATAATCCTGGGAGGCAGATGCCATTTTGTAGCTGAGGAAACTGAGGCAGACTGAGGTTAAGTGACTTGCCCAGGGTCCCAAAGCTAGAAAGTTTCTAAGACTATATTTGAACTTAGGTCTTGTTGACTACAGACCCAGTGTTCTACCCCACTGGACCACCTAGCTGCCTGGGTAGATTTTTTTATAGGCAATTTTCATAAGAAGAAAACACAAGGCATCAACAACTGCATGGAAGAATGCTTGAAATTATTAGTAAGTGAAATGACAACTAAAATAATTCTAATATTTCATCTCACATCCATCTTATTGGCAAAGAGGGCAAAAGAAAAAAAATGGTAGACATTAGAAGAACAGTTAGAAGACAGATACACCAAGGCAATGCTAAGTAGAGTTGTCAACTGACACCACAATTCTGGAAAACAATTTGAAATTATACTAAAAAATATTCCTCTGAACCAAACATACCACTATTAGGCATATACTCCTAGGCGATGTTGCAAGTAAAATTCAACAAAGGTAGACTGAGGCATGTATTCTCCAACCAAGATAACAGTTTATAATCAGGGCTCAAATCTGGTAATAAATCGGATCTAATGACTGCTTCAGTTAGCTAAGAGACCCTGAACTGAATGCGCAGTACCCTTTTATAAGCACAGAACAAAGAACAGAACAGGCTAGATGAGGAAATAATAGAATTAGTTACAGGGTTGGCAGAATCGTGGGGGTGAGGACAACATAAGTGCTTATAGTGCTGAGGTGTAGGGATAATATGATTGGTTGGAAATTGGGAACAAGGGACTAGCAACAAACCTCCTTCCTTTCTGTGACTAAGAAATGTTCATTGTTTCAGTCTACCTGTGAGGTTAGAGACAGTAAACCAGCCTTCATTGGATAGCAAACCAGACATTTCTGATGTAAAAGCCTTAAATTCTGCTGTCATGATTCTTATTCTCTCTTGAGCCATTTGGGAGCATACTGCTGTGGTTCCAAGGCTCCTCTGACTCATACAGAGTTGATTCATTTTTCTTGTCTTGCAATATTTAGTCAGATATGATTGGAGTCCTTTAGATGATCTGGAGGCCTTCAGTTATTCCCTTCCTTTATTACTATCTTCCTTTTTCATTTATCTGTGTTCAAGGTTTTTACCTCAGTTTCTTTCCTCCTGAAATCTTTGGTAACCACAGTCTTTTTTCTTCATATTTCTCTACTACCTACTTTCTAACTCCTTCCCTTTTGATGATGGTTCCCTCAAGTGCTAGACCTCATAGCTGTCTCAGCTACCTCTAGTGGTGGAGGCACAGAACTGGTTTTAACAGAATGGTAGTCTCTTTTCCTTCAGGCCTACAGGTATCCCACACACATGCTGATTCCTTGCCACCCCAGGCAGTACAAGTTTCCCTCTTTCCTGTACCTCCACTTCTGCCACAGGAGTGGTGGGTAGAGTTAACTTTTGTTGCTTGTTGTCTCAAAATAATAGAAAGAGAGCAGGGAGATTGGCAGTGGTTGATGCTGTGTTAGCTGGCAGAGAATGCAGCAACAAGGAAAGTGCTGAATGGATTCCAGAGCACAAGATGATGGGTAAGGCTGTGCCCTCCTGCCACTATGATGGCTGGCAAGGGAGGGAGTGATGACTGAGCACATTAGACATTAGCCTTTCTTGCTGTTAGTTCACTGGGTTACCTCACTAGGGGTCCTTGGGTGCCTTAGACTATAAAGACAGATAGTTACTTCTTGCTGATATTTATCATTTTGGAGAGGTTTGAGAGGTAATGATAATTAGAGAGAATGTTTAGTCCTCCATCTTGTTAGTCACATAACCAAAAATCCAGAAGAAAAATTTATATGATGACCACAATAATGTTTCTCCCTAATAAGAGACAAATTGAAGGACAAACCCTTAATTTAAAAGGGGATAAGGGTCCTGCTATACAGTGGTCCAAGTCTACTGCATGTAAGTTTGAAGGGCAGATTTTGCCTTTTTGTATTCCAAACACTTAGCACATAGTGCCTGGCACATAGTAAGCACTCAATAAATGCTTGTTGGTTAATCGATATAAAGGAAGACAACACTAAAAGACTTCAGAACTATGATATGTACTGTCCAATTAAAACTTCAAAATACTGAAAGTGAAGCATGCCTCCTGCTTCTCAGCAGAGAAGTGGTGGACTGCAGGTGTAAGATGAAGTATATACTGTTAAAAATTATACTGAATTTTTTTTTTTGCTTGATTGTATCTATTTCTTAGATCAGGCAAGGTTCTGGGGAGAGGCAATGCTCGGGAAGTAAAAATGATGTAAAAAAACATTTAAAAAGAAATTTTAAAAGAAAGATCTTCCCACTTCCAGGTGATAGTGGAATTTATAATCTGGTTATATCTCCTTGCAACTTCTTCCCATTAGTCCTTGTTCTACTTTTTGGAACCAAACAGAACAAGTCTAATTCTGAGAAGTTTTCTTGTATCATTTCTTGCATTTTGGTCGTTAGGTTTTTTGACTTGTGTTAGTCTGGGAGACCTAGAATCCTTGCATTGTACAATGTAAAAAGAGGGTAGAAATATGCTCGAACAAGTGAAGTTCCATGGAAATAAAAGTTAGCTTAATCTTAGGACAAGCTGACAATTCAAGACATCTAAAAATGGAATGAGCTTTTTTATGAGAAAGTAAATGCTCCAACATTGAAGGTCTTCAAGCAAGGAGAGAACGATTGTTAGTTATAGATGACACAGATAAGATTCACATGGGATAGGTCCCTTTGCGCTTGTAAAGTTTAAGATTCTATGTATATGTATATGTATATGTATATGTATATGTATATGTATATGTATATGTATATGTATATGTATATGTATATGTATATGTATATGTATATGTATATGTATATGTATATGAAGAGCTTCAGAGAGTCTTTTTTTGGTCCTGGATGGAAAGCTAATACTCACTTGTCTCTCATGTCATTATCAAGGGGCTTGCCCGAAGACTGGGATTGAAGATGGGGAGAACAGTACAACCTGACAGAGGTCTAACTGCTGGTCTCTCTGACTAAACAGCATTTAGCACAGTGCCTGGCACACAGTAGGCACTTAATAAATGTTTACTGATTGACTGATTAAACAAACTGATTTTATCCAGAGGGAGAAGAGCTAGAAGGAGGAAAGCATATTTCCCTGTAATCAATGTAATCAGATGAAGTAGTAATGAACCAAATTAAAATATTTAACTTAAATGTTGGGCTGAATGATGATGTATAATTTTCTCAAACGATCATGCCAGGTCAATAAGGCCACAATATTTTCTGAAAAACAAAATAAAAACTTCCTCCAGTTTTAGCTACTTCACAGAATCACAGAATATTAAAGTTGGAAGGGTCCATAGAACATGAAGTATCAGATATAGAGGGGCACATAAAATACGAGGCACAGAACAACATGTGGCTTTAGAAATTATTTAGTCTGATTCCCCCATTTTACACATAGAAAAATAGGCTCTATGAAAATGGGGAGACTGACTTGCCAAAAGACACATAGACAGTTTAACAAGAGAACCAAGACTAGAACCCTCCCCCTCACTACATCATTTCATATTTGCAAATAAACAAGCCAAGCAGGATGTTGGTCAAATACAAGTGGAATGAAATATGCAGATCCAGGAAAAACAATATACATATTAGACATTTGGTTTTTATTGTATATTCAACCAGCCTGCTTTCTGAGAGAGATTCTTCACTGAAACCCAGCAGTAAATTACTATTCAATGTGTATGTGCTGCCATCAGGCATGATGCTTCACTGTTTCATGGAATGTTACAATTTGTGGAAGAAAATAAATACACTAGCAAAATATGAATAAATGAAAGAAAATATTATCCATGGCAGCTGGTGAGAGTCCCAAGGTTAACATGGCTAGTAACTAATACTTAATTCTTTCATGAGCTCATGATGGGTTTTAAATAGACACAGTGTTACTGGGAAATGGCACATAATGAATTTTACAAGAGAGGTATTGTATGAAGTTGAGCCAGACTAGTAAAATCATCATCTCCTTTCAGCCCCTTCTTGCTTTAAAATGAAAATGGTACAAAGTACAGAGGTAGGAAGGGTGGTGGGACTCTCCTGGCAGTCAGTCAGAAATGAAGCAGTTTGTCCATTAATGGGACCTGGGTAAGGGTACAAAGGGGAACAAGATGCTATGTAGGAGCTTGTCACTCCTAGAAGCTCAACTTTGTGGCCTGGCACCATAGGAATTTTCCTTGGTCTGTTTTGTGAAGGTCATCTGAGAATGCAGAAAGGGCCAAAAGTATAATAAGACTGAAAGCTTTTTGTAATTTGTGAATAGAAGAAGTTGGTACAGAAGGATGGAAAGTTGAACTGAACAAGGCACATAATTTTTTCAACTATGATCTTACATCTTCATCAGGGGCCTCAGTGCCACCTTCTAAGTTGGTATGCTCAGTTCATCTTAACATCATAACTGCGGGCCTGCGAAGTGCATAGTCTCTTTAATTTTGCTTTTTGTAAAGTCACTACTTATAGACTTAGAAATAAGGAAAAACAGACTCCCAAGAGAGATCATGCCAATTACTGGAAGCCAACAGAAGTGGACACTGTCAGGCCAGTATCTATCTTAATAAAAATGGTCCCTAATCTATCATCTACAAATAAACGGCTCCTGTCATCCTTAAACTGGGCCAGACACAAAGGACAAAAAGCCTTAGTCAAACTATCCTTACTCTTCTGGTTAACAATTCTACTCTCTCTCCTCTTCAGTCCATCCTTCACAGGCTGCCAAATTAATCCTCTTAATGCACAAATCTGACCATGCTACTTCCCTACTCAAAAGAGAGAGGTTCAGGGGCTCCCCACTGCCTAAACTACAAACACTTCAGTAGGGCACATCCGCTCCTTGAGGATGGGGACCATTACACTTTTGTCTTTATATGCCCAGCATCTGGCATGGTGTCTGGCACAGAACAGGTGATGGCCCTCCATCAGGTGGCTCCAATCCATCCTTCCAGTCTTTTTTTTTCACATTACTACCTTTTGCGAATTCTAAATTCCAGGCTAAACTGAGCTACCAAATGTTGCCCAATCTTGTCCCACCCCCCTAAGTTTGCATATGCCACTTATTCCCCAAACGTACAGTTCATTCCTTCATTCTTTTGTTCAAATCTTTCTCTTACTTTCAGGTTCAAATGGATTCCTTCCTCCTCCACGAAGCCTTCCCTAATCCCTACAGAAGAAAAGTATTCTCTCTTCTCACATCTTACAGTACCTTGTCTAGCTACTGCCTTTGCCCTTATCAAATTCTTCTTTGTATATTTATTTGTGTACACACTATGTTCTCTTCCTCCTACCCATTATTAAAATGTAAACCACAGTGAGGGCAGAAACTGTTTTCATTTACTGTATCCTCAGTGCCTTTCATGTAATTGGTGTATAACATTTTAAAATTCTCATCTCAATTAATTTCTAGCCTAATTAAAAATATATCAAAAATCTATTCTTTACTGGCATAACAGAGGACGGTTAAGATACAAAAAGGAGGTAACTGAAATTAGTGGACCTGTCCAGTCTACTGTTCTCAATATTAATTTTTTGAGGCAATTAGACTAAATGGATTCTTGGTTCTTATTCAACTTCTATAAATATGAGCCTGAGCATAGATGCACGACCCTGGGTAATTATTTCCCCTCTTAGTCTCAGTTTCCTCATCTGTAAAATTAGAAGTTGGCTAAGGTCCCTTTCAACTCTAACGCTTTATAGAAACATAGAACAAGCAAACTGAGACCCAGGGAAATGACTTGACTTGTCCAAGGTCACATGGCTACTAAGTTGCAGATGTATTTGATTTTTATCTCAGGAAAATATTCCTAAGTAGCTGCTCCCTGTTACCGATGGAAACCTTCTTCCTAGTTCTCAAATTTTCACAGCTGCACTGCTGTCCTTGAACTTGATCTGGGGGTTAGTACCAAGCAAAACCGTAGCATCCCTTCTCTATCTCAGATGACTTCAGTTTGATTTATTTTCTCTGAAACACTGGGCTCAAGTTACACCTGATCTATAATAATGTAGCCAGCCAGTCATTACTGGGGGCTTAGCCACATAATCAGATGGGGATATTCTGAAATGCAAGTTCAGAGAACAATTATGAAGTCAAATGTAAAAATTTACCTTGTGACAGAAATAAACTAAGCAGACATGTTAAGGAGTAAAAACAGTACTGCTTGCTCTACTTGCTTTGTTGTGGCCATGAGTTTAGTGTTAACTAATAGACTAAAACGGAGTTCTCAAACCAACCCCACTCCTTTTCTTGTTCACTATAAAGGTCCCTAGTGGCTTGGGATGATTTTGGAAGGTAATAACTCACATTTATATGGTACTTTAGTTTACAAAGTGCTCTTCTTGCTGTAATCCTGAGAGGTAGGCACAGCAAGTAGTATTATTCCATTTCACAGATTTGGGGACTAAGGTCCAGAGAGGAAAAGTCAATTGCCCACAGTCGCAAGTCATTTGAGAATCAAGAAAAGACCAAGCCAAACAAGGACATTTCTTTGTGATGTGTGAATGGAAGGACAGACAGCACCAGGAGTACCAGGGAATTAAAATTGGATTGGGTAGTGCATACATTATAAGATTTAGAGGTGAAAGGAATCTTGGAAAGAGCACTAGCAGTTTGAGGTTATCAGGAAAAACTTCAGGAAGAAAACTTGGTGCTTGAGCTTCATCTTGAAGGAGAGAGCAGCATTCAATGAGGTGGAACATTTTGGGCATAAGGGGAGGGAGATGGAGTGCTGTCTGTAAAGAAGAGAGAGAAGACCAATCTGGATTGTTGAATACAGGAAGGGAAGTAAGTAATAATGTAAGTAATACTAATACTAATGTATTTGTATATTTGTAATGTATAATGTAAGTAATAAGTAATAATAAGTAAGTAAGTAATAATGAAGTTGGAAAGACAGGCTGTTGTGAAGGGCTTTAAAAGTGAAAAATAGGAGTTTATGCTTTATCCTAGTGGCAGCAAGAAGTCACTGGAGTTTACTGAGTAGGGGAGTAGTAACACGATGAATCTGAGCTTGAGGCAATTACTTTGGCAGCCTCGTGGAGAACTTGAGGCTCTCCTCACTTAAGCGGGGAAAGACACGAGGCAGAAAGACCAATTAGACTGACATCAAGTCTCAACCAGAGGTGATGAGAGAAAGAAAAGAGAAAGGAATGTCTAAGTCTATCTCTTTAAGTCCCCACTTCTGTGACTTATTAAAAAAAATATTCCAAATAAAGAGGGGCACTTGGGCAATTACTAGAAGCCAAATGACAAAAGAGACTCAAAAAGTCTTGTGCTCTCTCCACAGGACACACTGACTTTCAGACTTTCATTCTAGTAAAGCTAAGACAAGAAAACAGTCTTATGCTTCTGTTTTGGAGAGGTACCTTTCAGCTTGCTCTACAAATCTGCAGGAAGAATTTTTTCATCGTACAATTTCTGTGACCAATACCTACTGATCAAAGAGCAATTCAAGAATGCTGGGATATTATTCATTTCCAAAAAGCATGTCCCTCTTTTTAAGTGGATGAAAAATACCATTTCACTAGACTTATGATAAGAAGTGCACTTTGGAAACAATGGAGAATTTCTTAAAAAATCTCTTTCTGAGCAGTACAAGAATTATGAGCTCATTACAAAAGACCTCTTATAGTAAAGAACAGATGAAAACAAGATTTCTATGCTATTTCTTGTTGTTGTTCTTTAGTCATTTCAGTTGTGTCTGACTCTTCATGACCCCTTTTGGGGTTTTCTTGGCAAAGATATGGAGTGGTTTTGCCATTTCCTTCTCCAGCTCTAGAATTGGTTCAGAGCCATTTTTTATAGGTTTTTGGAGGGACTTGGTGGGGAGCTCATGCCAGTCACTGCTTCCCAGCCGCCATCTTGGTTCCGCCCCCGCGCCATTTCCTTCTCCAGCTCATTTTGTAGATGAGGGCACTGAAGCAAACTGGATTAAGTGACTTGCCCAGGGTCACACAGTTAGTAAGTGTCTGAGGTTAAATTTGAACTCAGGTCTTCCTGACTCTGTGTGTTGGCTATCGAAATGGGCTCTTAGCAATCAGTTCAACCAAGTGCCCTTGAACAGTTTGGCCTTTGTTTCCTTGATTAGATTGGGAATCCTTGGTGATCTCCTTGCCTCAGGGGAGGGCCTAGTTTACATGGGTTTGAGTGACATGTTTGGGAAATCAGAGGCTTTTAGACCACGTGGGTTTAAGTCGCCTCTTTGTGATGATTTTAGGTCACATGGGTGAGTAGCATATGTGACCCACCCTTGACACTGAAAAAGATATAAAAGCAGGGGTTGGCTTTCTCTTTCTCGGAGCTCTTACCCACAGCCATGGTGGCTCGAGTGACTCTGGGCTAGCCCAGGCTGAACTTAGATGTTGGTAACTGAATTGTATTTGGTCTGTCTGTAGATGTTTGTAATTTGTTTGTATTTTGCTTTGAAGTTCAGGGTGCTGGCTTTTTTCCCTGAACTAAGTGAATGGTATTTGTATGCTGGATTAAAGTGAGCTTGTCAACCCCTTAATGTTGCTTTCCTTAGTAAAGCAGATCAAAGAACCTGGGCTTTGGCAGCATTCTTGTTGTTGAGCTTGTGTTGGTCTTTCACCCCCACAACAGCTGCTAGCTGGATTGTTGAAACACTCTGGGCCTGGTATTTTGTCTACTGCACCACCTAGCTGCTTGTATGTTTCTTAGTGAGAGGAAATGGAAAGAGGGGTAAAGAGGAGAGCTTTCAAGTGAGCACCCATTTGCAATTTCCTAACTACTTTATTTAGGGATGGTTCAGGAAGATTTCAATAAACACAAGAGATGAGCTTGTGCTTATTCAGACCTCATACAGGCAAGGTGCACTCTCCAACTTCACATTCATGTCTCTGCTGTCTAATAAATATGTGTACTTCCTCTTTACTTGCCTTGCCTTGGGATCTCTTGTATATTCCTGCTTATCAGCTGGTAAAAAATATTACTTCAAAGGTTGGAGAATATCCAGAGGTAGTTGACCAAGATGAAGCTGGGATACATAGATATATCCCAGATATATAGGCCCATACAGAATTAATTGAAGAAACTAAGGACATTTAACCTGGAGAAGATCTTTGGCCAGGCAGGTGGGGGAGGAGAGGGAGAAGAGGGAAGGTTGGGAAAGACAAATATTCTCTCAAATACCTAAATGTCTGCCATGTGGATGAGGAAGAGTTAAGTGGAACTGGTTATATAAGATTCAAAAATGCAAGACTAAGACCAACGAGCAAGTTAGAGGAAGAAAGGCTTTGGCTCCACAAAGCTGCCAACAATGAAATGGATCTCCTTGGGAAGGAGTAAGCACTTTAACCTAGTAGGTCTTTGTGAGGAGGCTGAATACTCATTTGTCCAGGGTATGGTAGATGACCCTCTACCTCTTGGACTAGGTAACTTCTGAGATTCTGTCCAGCTCAAAGATTCTATGGTAAGCTTATGGCACAAATGGTATCATGAGATATATTTCAGATAAACATTTTAAGAAAAAGTTTCATCTACGTATATGTCCCACCTATTTACTTTTCCTCACTAATGTCATAGCCATGATTTTTCAAACATGTTATCATATCAGGAAAAGTATAATTTCATTCTTCAGGATGAATCACAAAAAGCCTTCGTCACAGGTTTTTATGAACCCAGAAAATGAAGACAGACTTTACCTTTGGCATTTAATGGAATAATGTTCAAACTCTTTAACAGCTAAAGAGATGAATGAAGTCACTAAAGTACAATTTTATGCCCTCGAAATCTGGTCATTTAAAGAGGTTGAAATTATTTCTGATAAAGTATAGCTTAAGTAAGAGTGATAACGGCTTACCTTGCTATACTGTTTTACAGTTTACAAAGACCTTCTTTGCTCAGAGTGACATGGCTAATAAGTATGAGAACCAGAACATAAACCCAAGTCTTCTGACTAGTCCAATGCTTTTTCCTCCTATACCATGCGCCTTCTTTAAGTACAACCAAAGCTCCCTAAGAAGGCATCTAGTTTCTTCTAGCAAAGCTTATCCTTCTCACAACAACCCTTCTTTACCCTAAGAAGAGATTTTAGGTTAAGAGAAGGTGATTCAAGATTCTTAATGATGGGGTGACTTCTCTTCTGGAGAAGAAGAAACTAAGTTTAGAAACCAGGAAACAAAGCATTGAAAGTTAGAACTCTACTGCTAAAGAAGTTAGATGCTACACATCATTCAGTTTCCAATGGTCTTGGCTCCTAAAACAGTCCCTGTCAGCAATGACAGGAGAAATTTCATAAGCATTAAAATCAAGAGAAAGGTCAAAGGCTTTACCACACTCTGTTTCTTTCAGTCTCCTGACTGAAAGGTCAATGTCTACCTTATCTTGCTGAGGCCCAGCTTCCACACCACTTCTGGCCCATCCCACAATATCTTCTGTCTCACACAGCTCCACAGTACGCACAGTTCCCACATTTGAATGTACACTTCTTGAAGATAGAGATGATCTTTTCTGATTATATTAGCATCTTCGGTGCTTCACTCCAGTGTCTGGACCATAGAGCAAGCACTTAATATATGGTCCTATCCATTAATCTATCTCCTCCTGTCTTTTTAAAATCCTTTTCTGTAACCTTCAGTTTTATTTTTTTCATTTATTTGTGAATTCTCTCTTTTTCTGAACTATGATCGTTTCAAGTTTAACAGTTGGAATTTATTTACTTACTGGTTTTAGCTCTGTTTTTACTTGAGTAAGTCACTTCTATATGAATTTTAGTCTCCTTAACTATAAAATGAAGATATTGAATCAGATGATATCTAAGCTTCCTATTTCTGAAATTCTTTGTTCTATATTTCAGTGCTCCACGTTCTACATTCTATGGGACCCTTTCAGATCTTATTTTTCTATTTTATATTCCAACATTCTGTGTTCCACAGACTTAGGTTCCTTTTGGTTTTGCCATTCTGATTCTAGTACTGGTACTAGAATCCCCCACCAATCCTCCCACCACCATTGCCCTTTACATAAACCTAATTCTTGTATACTTGTTAGGATGTCAAATAAGTTCATTTTCATTACTGTAAAGAGAGATGGAAGAGATCACAAACAGAACTTGGGTTTCTTCTTGAGCAGTCATACAACTTAAATTGTACTTCTCAGTAGTCTCAAAAATACAGCATAAATGAACATTTAATTTCAAATTCAAAATCAATTTCAAGGGAAATTTCTTAAAACAAAGTACAATAAATCAAAGCGGAAAGAGGGCAATTTAATTCCTTTAAATACATTTCCATAAATTGCTTAGAATCAACAAACTATATATGCAAATTGACAAAATAAACAACTTATTCAGTAAAAAGTAACTACAAGAGGGAAAAAGGACAACAACTTCTTTATAGTCCAAAGCTTTTACCAAATATCTAGTCCTTGTTTTAGAGATGAAGAAAGAGACTTAGAGAGGGGAAAGGAACTACCCATGGCCACACAATAAGTGAGTGGCAGGGCCCAGTCTAGAGTTCAGTTTTCACATACTCCTAAATCATAGAATCATAGACTAAATTGGAAGGGATCTCAGATGGCAAGCCTAACCTTCGTCCCTGGAACCCTTCTATCCCTAAGAGTTGGCAATTCAAAGCTATGGTTAATTAGCAGAAGCTCAATCTTCCCAAGTGATTCCATGGGGAGACATGCATTATAGTCCTTTGGGGCTGTTACTCCTTAGCAATGGGGTATCCTAGGCAAAGCCATGTAACTACTCCCTCTGTGCTCTGTAAACTACCTGATCACTGGTGTTAATGTCACAGATAACTTGTCTCTAGAAAAGCCTTCTTCTAACTGCCAGAAGATTAATCCAAATGTAGTTGTGGTCAGGAGATAGAGGTGGGGCAAGCCGCTGTTTTATAAAAGCTCATTAGGAAAAGCCCTACTTCTAAACAGGTTGCTTTAAATGGCTTGTGTAAAGTTCACCCTTCTACATGGTGAATGAATCGGAGCTTAAAAGTTTCCCAGGCAGTTGGTTTACATATACCCCGCCTCTTCTGAGTACCTGAATTACCTTAAGAAATCTGAGTTCAAGAATAGGTCTGAGGATGGAGTTCTTAAAAGTCAGAAACACCAAGGATAAGAAGAACACGACGGTCTTTCTTGTTGGGGAAGACATTAATCTTTCAGGGGGTATGAAAAACAATGCATCAACAGCGCCAAGCTTCTGTTTTAATGTAACTTAATAATTCAAGGGCAGCGCCCACAGGAACACAATCGCAAGCTGTGGTTTTCAGCATTGTTTCAGCTGGAAATTTCCAAGATAGGGGAAAGTCCTGGCTTCTGCACAACCTTTAAGAAAGGTCTGAAGAAGTCACCATTGGTGACTGAACTACAAGTTTATTTTGCTTTATTTAATAAAGGGGATACCTGCACTGGATGGAAAGCTGAACTAGGTAACCTTTATGGTTCCTTCCACCTCAGATACTATATGTTCCTGAAAACTTGTGTTTTACCCAGAAAACTGGCAGAGGTGACAAAAGATGAAAATATATTGTGGAAATGTGGGAAGACATGCACACTAATGGAACAGAATTACAAGTTGGTCCAACCATTCTGGAAAGCAATATGCAGTTGGACTAGAAAAGTGTCTAAAATGTTCATATCATTTTGATCCAGAGGTATATAAGGATAGGTTTATGTCCCAAGGGGCTCAAAGACAGAAAGAAGATTTCTTCTATACACACAAAATATTCACAGTGGTACTTTCTGTAGTAGCCAAGACCTAGAAACAAAATTATTACTCACTTAATGGGGAACAACAGTTAAACATATTGTTGCTTAATAAATTGTAATATAGTTTACAGTAAATTACAAATGTAGTCTACAAACTCTAACATAGTTGACTATTACTGTGCCATAAGATGGCAAGAAGGTATTCAGAAGCATGGGAAGATTTGCATGGACCACTGTGCAATTACAATGACTAAACTTAACCCTGGAGAAGAACTGAGAAAATACATCTCTCACAGACAGGATCTATGGATGTGATACATTGTGTTACTGTCAGACACAGTTGATGTTTATTAGTTTTGTTTATATGCTTCTCTTCTTTTCAAATTTCTTTATCACAAGAGATGGCTTGCTGGGGAGGGGAAGAGAAATACATTCAGAAATGAAATCAATTACAAAAAGTTTGAATAAAAATTGAAAATATTTTTTAAAAGTTGTTACATAAATATGGATTTTTAGATACTATATTAGCCTTTCTTAATGTGAGAGAAAGCCTATAAAAAGCTAGAGTTGGGAGGGCTCTTAGAGATCTTGTAGTCTGACCTTTTCACTTTATAGAGGAGAAATCTTCAATTGAATCACAGAATCACAGATTCTTAGCTCCGGAAAGCCATCTAATCTGACCCCTACATGACACATAAGATTCCTCAAATCACACAGCTGGTTGTTGGCAGAGCTGAACTAGAGCCCAGGGTCTCTGATTGCTCTTTCCACTGCATCATGCGGCCTCTCAATTTTAAAATAACTCTTTTATAAAGGATATTTTTTTAAAGCCTGGCTTGGGGTTATTTAGGGCAGGCTGGGAGGAGAAAGGTTTATCCCATCTATATGACAATCTATAATATATTTCCTTCTTATTAATATACTTTAGAATCAAATATTATGCTACATTTGAATCACTGACCACTTATTAACTATCTAACCCCAGGCTCAGTTTCCTTTTCTGCAGTCAGTCAGTAAACATTTATTAAGTGCCTACTATGTGCCAAGCACTGTGCTAAGTGATAGGGATGAAAAAAGAGGCAAAAGACAGTCCTCAAGGAACTCACAAGCTAAGGGAAAACAAGGGGATTGAATGAGGCAATCTTTTAGGCTCCTTCTAGCTGTTATGATCTAGATTTTAGATGCAGGGTATTTTGCAAGGTTGAAGGGATACAAAGATTAAGTGAAGCATAATCTCTGCCTTCAAGGAGCTTGCAGTCTACTAATTAGACATAGAGGTAACTATAATACAAATGAGACTATGATAAAAGGGAGGGGTCTGAACAAGTGCTCTGATTCAAGAAGGGCAAAATCACCTTCTAGCCATGAGGCCTAGGAGGAGACTGGAAAGCATCATAAAACAGAGCTGTCAAACATAAGAATTTTGACACTTCTGAGTGAGTCTTAAATCAAAGATTAAGCTTATTAAAAATCAAAATGTAGTTGGGAAATAACTAATAAAATAAAAATACAGTAAGACATAGATAATATTACATTTGTCAATACATGGCCCATAGGGAGCCATTATATATGAATTAGTGGCCCCTATTTCTAAATGAGTTTGATATCACTGTCATAAAGGATATGGCACCTTCTTAAAAAAAGAGTATTTCAATAAATTAAGATAGAGAAAGGAAGAGGGAAAGGGAAGACTACAGCATAGCCTCTCTTGTTTGTTGTAGCACATCAGAAAAGTTACTGAGGAAGATATTTATATGCCAGAAGTAGTTTCAGTAAAGTCACACAGAGATGGCTCTGCATACCCTCTCTGGACTTTTATGATTCTATAATAATGGCTTATAAATTATTGGACCCCCTTCCCAAACTCCTTAACTAAATCATCTATGTTGAAAGTTACTACACTGCCTCTACCACAGCACTTGGTACTGTCACTCTTACCAGATGTTTATAATCTGAAACACAGAACAGCTGTGAAAAGGAAACTTTAAAAGGAGAAAACAGATAAGTATGCAAGAGTCACGCATGGTATCCTGAACCAAAATGATGTGAGCAATCCAAAACCAGAGTAGGCTGCTCTGGGAGGTAATGTGCTCCTTTTTAAATGGAGGCTGAATGGTGATTTGCTAGAAATGGTATTGAGGGGGAATCCTGCTTCAGGTGGGGATTGGACTTAGGTGACCTAGGAGGCCCTTTCCATGTCTGATATTCTCTAAGGAAATAGGGAACAGTGTTACTGGCTCAATAGTGTTTAGCTCATCCTTCTAGGACAGCAACCACAAACATTTTAGGGGTCCCTTGCAGTGCCATTTCAGTAAGTGAATTCAAGACTAAGCTGAAGTCAGCTAGTATGGACCACCAAAAATACCCAAGGCTCCTGTGGTACTCAGACAAAGGAGGTATTCACTTTCTGTTAGTTTTTTTTCCAGAAAATACATCTAAGCAGCATGCTTCTCTAGTGATTTTGGATGCATAGTTATTTTTCAGACTGTTATTTCTGGCTGGTTCTAAAAGCAAAAAGGAGAAGATCTCATTACAAACCAATACACCAGTGAATTAGGCTTCAGCACATCTGAGGGCCAGAAATCAAACACATCTCACCCAGGGAAAATATGCCAATCTGATGGATGAAAACAATCAGAAATATTTTTCTTTATGAAAACCGGTTGCATAGACTGCTTGGCACACTAAATATGATAAACAGCCATTAGCCAGCAGCTGCTGGTGACACAGGCAGAACCAGTTAAGCTCTCCCACAGCTAGCCATACGTGGTTTCCATTCCCCTCTCTCCCAAGGCTGAGGAATGCAAAGAATGTCACCAAAAACAAGTCAAGCTACCCACACACAAGATGCTTAGCACCTCAGATTTCCCAGTTTAATAAATGAGCTGATCTATGACCATCTATTATCTTACCTTCATTCTTCCATGGAGTCTATTAATGAGAGTGTTGTATTTTTTCAAAGTAGAATCACTGAATGTTAGACTTTGTATGGAACCTTAGAACACAGAATACTAGAGAATAGTGAGAGCTCCTTATATCTAGCACACAGACATGCTCTGCTGCAAAGGGCAGCCACTTCTCCCTCCATCCAGGCCTCCAGCTCCTACTCTAAAGAGTGCTGATTGGTAAAGCAGGGGTGGGGAACCCACAGCCCCAAGGTGTGGTCTTTTAGGTCCTCAGGTGTGGTCCTTTGACTGAATCCAAACCTCACAGAACAAATTTCCTTAATAAAAGGATTTGTTCTGTAAAACTTGGACTTAGTCAAAAGGCCACACCCGAGGACCTAGAAGTCCACATGTGGCCCCACCCTTGGCAAGAGTATACTACATCTAGCTTACTCCAGCCCCCTAAATATGCCATCATCTTGTCATGTTCATCCTCCCTTCCACCTCCTGCTCTGGCAGGGTTAATCAAACCAATCCATTGCTTCTGGAAAGGGTTAGTCATTCCACAGCCCTTCTTGGCCAGCCATCTTATATGTGTTGTCTTCTCCTATTGAAATGTATGCTCCTTCAGGGTAGAGAAGCTATTTGTTAACTCTGCTGCTTAGCACAGTGCCTGACTCATGTGAGCACTTAATAAATGCTCATATATTCACGTGCAAGACTTGGAATTAGAAATCATTTAGTTCAACACCTTTCCCCCACAGCAGAAGAAAGTGAATCCCTAAAAGAGGAAGTGATTTGCTCAAAGTTCTACAGCAAGTCAATGCCGGATATGGAAATAGTATTAAAATCCAGGTCTTGTCCTTCCTGGTCCAATGCTCTTTCCATTATGCCCCACTGAGTCCCTTCACAAGGTATTTTGTATGGCAACTTTTGTTTCTGAGAAGAATCTCTCCAACTTCAAATGGGGAGAAATAAAGTCCAAACAACCTCCCGAGAGCAGAAGCAAGTCCTGGACTGCTGAGTAAAAGCTAAAGGATGAGGGGTTTTCAATTGCCATAGCTGAAACAGCTTTGAAGAATCACTAAATTAAACAGCCACAAAGAATGAGTGGTCAACTCGATTCTGCTGATGACAGTTTATTTAACAAGATAATCAACCTCTTTAAAGTTCCATAGCTAACTGTGCCCACAAAGACTGTGGCAGACAGAAGGAATGTCAATTATAAGAGAGGGTATCAATGAAAGGAACAGTAATTATCCCAATGGCAACACTCATACCTGTCAAACTCATCTAACTATGTGAACACAAGCACAATTGCTGAAAAGAGAAGGTCTCTATCATGGCTATCCCTCAGAGAGGAAAGAAGAGTTCTCCCTTCATTAGCAGCAAGAGGGCGCTAGAGGAATTGTGGCAGAGTGGATCAAGAACTAGCCTTGGAGTTGGAAGACCTGGGTTCCAGTTTTGCCTTTTATACACACCAGCTGTGCGACCCTGAATACATGTTAGCTGCCATTGAAGCGTCTTAGTTAATTCTCCAAGGCTGCTCCTGAGTTATTCTCACCATTTACCTCCTCTGTACCTACTCACACGCTGCTGAATGTAACTGAAAGAGCTGTGCTAACAGGGTGCACTACAAATGTATGTTACACAACCTCAATGGGGCCCTCAGTGTTGCAACACAATCTACTCTGGCTGTCTACCCATTGCCCTTTACTCTTGTTACATGACTAACCCATCTTTTTTTCAAATAATTCCTTGGCAACATTCTTTACTTGTGTCCTTCTCTGGAGTTCCTTGTTGGTTCTATATTGCAATCTACTCATACCCACAATATGACTTTCCACTTTCCTCTGTGTGATATTTGTATAGAGCCCAACACAGAGTGGGCACTTAATGAATACTTGATTGACTAAACTATATATGATGAGCTGCTGGTCTTCAAAAGTGAGCTCCTTGGACCAATGAAATCACAAACTTGGAAGTCTCCCTCACAAAAAAGCTAGTGAGACTGCTCATGTCAAGCTGTAGGTCTAGAATTACTGCCTGCCAACATGAACAAAGATGAGTAAATGCACGGTCATTTGTGGAGGAAGAAAGCACCACCAACTGTCAGGTTAGGCTTCACAGAGGAGGTAGCACCTGAATGAATTCTACATACATAGCTTACTTATCATTGTCTCTCTACCAGTGCTACGTACAATGTCTTCCACAGAGTAGAGGCTTAATGTTTGGGAACTTGAACTGAATTATGAGGGGGAAAAACCCCTTGGCATTCTCATTCCCTTATGAAGCACTGTGATATAGGGGAAGAGCAATGAATACGAAGGTGGAAGATCTGGGTGGGAGCCCTTGCTCGGCTACTTACAGACTCATGTTAACTTGTCCAGGCTATTATAGAGAGGAATTCTTACTTTAGCTCTGGGTTGAACTCTATGACCCCCTCAGATTTCTTCTAACCCAGATTCCATTAATCTAGGATAAGTTGCTTCCGTTTCCTCATCTGTATACTGGAGATAATGCCTGTGGTTCCATTTCACAGGGTTGTGGTGAGGACCAAAAGGAGAGAACGTATGTGCAGTGCCTTGTATACCATAATCAGTTAGATAAATGGAAGCTTTTAATGTTATGACTACTATTATGAGTGAGGAAGACCCTGGAAGTTCTGGGGTCTTTTTTTGGGAAAGTTTTGCTCTACAGAAATGAATAGAAGGAAGTACAAACAAGCAGGACAGTTTTGAAAGTAACTTGTAGAACTTATTATGTACTTTTAAAAGAAAGCAAGGGGGATGAAATGGAAATTCAAGGTTTCATATAGAATGTTCTTTTTGTGTTCTGCTATGAGTAAGGAAATGCTCTTTTGGGTGTGTATCTTTTAAGTTCAAAAAAGGGAAGAAAGCTCTGCTCCCTGGGTGGAGGGGTCCTAGAAAAGTGCCTTTCAATTTTCTTTCTACTACCCAGGTATGCAACCTGCAATGATAGCTGAGAGAATGAAGGCAAAATTCAACCTAGACTCACCTCATGAAAACCTAAACACCTCAGTGAGTTTCTAGAGCCAGAATTGGTACCCACATCTGTTACTGTTCAATGAAGACTTTGTTCAGCTGATTTTGACTGGAATCAAATTATATCCAAGTAAACACTCCCAGGATCATTCATCACGGAAAACTTCATAGGCTCATCACTTCCATCCCCACAGCAACTCTCTAAAGGACACTGAGCTGTCAGCTGCATATGATGTTTTTTCCTCTTCAGAAAATGCTATTTTTTCCTAAAATACATTTCCATTTCAGTATTCTGTATCCTACAATCCATATTTTTATCCTATATCTCAACAGCATAAATAAGTTTGAGTCACAGAAATCAGAGTTACTAAACCCAGGAAATGATGTGATAGTTCAGGATTCCATATTGGTTGTCAAAATCCTATCTATCCTTCAAGCCCTAGCTTAAGCCTCTCCTTTTCCTATTGACTTTCCCAATGCATGAAATCCCACAGTGATCTTTCTCTCCTTTGTACTGACAGCATTTACTATACTGACTATACCACTTGGTACTTGATCTTCCATTGTTTTGTGATTAGAGATGTTAAGATTTTTTTTATTAATTAATTTATTTTTAGTTTTCAACATTCAACTTCACTTTTCTCCCTCTCCCTCTCCTCCCCCCTCCCCAAGACAGCATGCAATCTGATACAGGCTCTACTTATACATTCATATTAAACACATTTTCACATTAGTCGTGATGTAAAGAAGAATTAGAACTAATGGAAGGAGCCATGAGAAAGAAGAAACAAAAGAAAACAAAAGAAAAGGAGAGCAAAGAATACGCTTCCATCTTCATTCAGACTCCAAAGTTCTTTCCCTGGATGTGGATAGCATTTTTCATCATGAGTCTTCTGGAGTTGTCTTAGTTAATATTAAGGACCTATCAAAATCAGTCATCGCATCATGTGGCTGTTACTGTGTTCTCCTGGTTCTGCTCATTTCAATCAGCATCAGTTCATCTAAGTCTTTCCAGGTTTTTCTGAGGTCTGCCTGCTCATCATTTCTTATATCACGATAGTGTTTCATTACATTCATATGTCATAACTTGTTCAGTCCTTCCCCAACTGATGGACATCCCCTGAATTTCCATTTCTTTACTACCACAAAAAGAGCTTCTATAAATATTTTTGTACATGTGGGTCCCTTTCCAGTTTTTATGATCTCTTTGGGATACAGACCTAGAAGTAGTACTACTGGTTCAAAGGGTATACATAGTTTTATAGCCTTTTGGGCATCTTTCCAAATTGTTCTCCAGAATGGTTTGATCAGTTCACAACTCCACCAACAATGCATTAGTATTTCAATTTTCCCACATCTTCTCCAACATTTATCATTTTCCTGTTTTGTCATGTCATCGCACCTATCTGATAGGTGCGATGCAGTACCTCAAAGTTGTTTTGATTTGCATTTCTCTAATCAGTAATGATTTAGCGCATTTTTTCATATGACTATAGACAGCTTTAAAGAAATGTTAAGATTTTGGAAGAAAACCAAAATGTTTTTCTATGGAAGTCTCACTTCTTTGGGTGTCCATTTCCATCTTTGTCAAATAAGGGAGGTGAACTACAGGTTCTTTAAAGAGTTGTAAAGTAGAAGTGTCAAACACATATAACTTCCTTATTATTCGGTAACCACAGTCCTGGCTAGAGAAATATGTAACTGAAATTTGTATTATTTTCACCTGTTTTATATTGTGTTAAAAATTCTCTATGCATCAGAAAAATACAACTGTTAATACCGTTGAGTTCCACCAGTTTTAATCCTCACTGTGCCATTAATTCAGTGTGTGACCTCTGGACTTCAGTTCTCTCATTTGTAAAATGGAAGGACTAGATGAAATGGTTTCTAAGGTCCCTTCTGGCCTTGAGTCTCTCTCCATTCCAGTCCATCTTCTACTCTGCAGTCAAAGTGATCTTTCTAAAGTGCAGGTCTGACCATGTCACCCTTCTGCTCAAAACACTCCAGTGGCTCCCTGATCACCTCCAGGATCAAATATAAAATGCTGTCATTCAAAGCCCTTCCTAACTGACTTCCCCTCACCTTTTCAGTCTTCTTGTACCTTACACACACACCCCACCCCCCCATACTCCATCATCCAGTGACTCTAGCATTCTTGCTATTTCTCACTCAAGACACTCTTTCCCCTGATATGGGGCATTTTCACTGGCTGTTGCCCCATCCCTGGAATGTTCTCCTTCCTCATCTCTATCCCCTGGTTTCCCTGAAATCCTAGCTAAAATCCAACCTTCAAGAAACTCATCTTCCCCACCCCCCCCCCTTAATTCTAGTGCCTGTCTTCTATTGATGATTTCAAATTTATCACGTATAGATTACTTGTATATAATTGTCTGCATGCTGTGTCCCCAATTTCACTGTAAGGTCCCTGAGAGAAGGGACTGTTTTTTTAACCTTTCTTTGTATCCCCAGTTCTTAGTGCAGTGCCTGGCATACTTAATAAATGTTTACTGACTGACTGATATTATAGACCAGACTACCACTAACTAGCTGTGTGTCCTTATGCAATTTAATTAAGGTCCTCTAGACTTCAGTTTCCCCATTTGTAAAATGAAGATGTCGCCACTTCCAATTTCATGTTGCCTCTTACCTCATCAAAGAGGAAAGAATCTATGCAAAATTAAATTCTCTAAAGTCTTGTCTAGCTGTACTGGTTTACAATATGTAAGGCTAGTCCTAATGTCAAGCTAAAAGAATCTACAGTCATCCAGCTTCAAGGTACATTAAAACAGAAAACGTTCTAAATTCAATCTATTTAAAGAACAGGTGACAGCTAAACAAAGGAAACTGGAAAGTAGTTACTCAGATAAACACTCATCCTATTTCCAGTGATCGATAAACAATAAACCTTTTGGCCTTTTCTGAGTTCTCTCCCAATAAATCATTTCCAAGGAAGAAATAAAGATCATGTCTCTGTATCCTCTGAGTCCAACAGACCACTTAAAGTCTTCAATCTTTACTATGATGGAACTGATATTTCTAAACTTTTCCGAGTCTTGGTTCCTTATATATAAATAGAGGGCATTGGACTAGATGGCCTCTATGTATTATCCAGCTCCAAATCTGTGATTCTGTGGTCCTATAATAAACAGGTGCAACGTTCTAATTCACAAGACAATATTTTTCTCTGTTTCGTGTTAAAATCTGTCCCAGCATTAAGCACAGGAAAAAAAAAAAAGGCTAAGTAATCCCAGCCTATAAGCGGCAGAAAGTAGTTCTAGGGGTGAGCTGCTCCAAAAGGATGAGCCCTGTCTGGACTAGGCTCAAAAATCAATCTGTATCTAGATTTTCTAGTTTCTCTAAAAAGCCCTGTTCAAATACAGACACATGTTCGTGAAAAATATTGCTAGTACCACATTTCTTCAAAATAGAAACATTTCTGCATTTTCAAGTAGAATTAAATGGCAGGAAAAGCCCAAGTTCCATAATTAGTATACATAGCTTTCATTTGTATACCTCTTTATAAAAGTTTTTTGATTGCTTCCATTTATGTTATCTCATTTAAACCTTGCCACCACCTTGTGAGGGCAAGTATTTCAGAGGCCTAGTTCACATTCACTGGGAATAGCTGGATGAGACTTTGAGAGACCATTGAGTAAAATAAGAGAAAACTGAGGTCTATGGGGGCAAAGTGACTCTTAACAGCTAGTGTAGGAAGTGAGATTAGAAGGCAAACTTCCAAATTCTTAATCAAATGCTCCTTACGTTTTATCATTACCATTTATCACATGAAGAAAATGAGCTCAGAAAGTTCTTTGAGATGATGTGGCCCATTAGAACTAGGGACTAGAAGCAAGAGGACCAAGTGCCGCCATGTGTTACCAGGATGCTTTGGGGGTCAGCATTAACATGTGCAGATACTCTGCTTCTGGTTCCATCTTCCTTCCTTCTACTGGCTCTCAAGGCCACTAAGCTCAACAAAGAGCACCCCCTCCCGCAGGCCAATCCAAAGGCATCAAACTCAAAGAATGCCACAATACCCAGAACAGAACCACTAATCTCAGAATCACCCTGCCACTCTAAAGCCTGCCTGGAGGAAGCTAAGTGCATGTCCCACAGGTGGTGTAATTTCTGGTGATCCTACTTCCTCTGCTCCCCACCCTGCCTCTCCAACCTTGGGGGAGATGCTTAGTGCTTCAGGTGATTTTGGTCTGATACCAAGGGACCCAAATCACCAGGAAATTTCTGACCAAGATACTTGTCTTGAATCTGAACATTCCCTTGCCCTAACCTCCAGGTTTCCTGTGGTAGGAAAAAAAATCTTAATGTTTTGAGAAGCAGAACTTCAAGCTTATTTATTATTTGAAATGTCAGATGGAAAACATGCTAACATTCTATTTTCATATTCTTTCTCTCTGTCTCTCTCTCTCTCTCTCTCAGCAAAATCAACTAACATATCAGCCATGTCTGAAAGTACATATATTTCACACTTGTAGTTCCCCACCTCTACAATGAAAGGAAGGAGGTACATTCCCTTCTTTGGAACCAAACAACTGGGTCATTATAATTACAGAGCAGCCAGTTTGGGTTTATTGTTCTTTTCTATTTACACCTGTAATCATTCTGTTTTCCTAGTTCCACAAATTACCCCTCTACCTTATTGCTAACTTTCTTGGGTTCAAAACCCCACTCTGCTACTTACCATGTTTTGTCACTTTGTTTCAGTTTCCTCACTTCTAAGATGAAGGTTATTATCCTATGATGTTTTCTCCTCATACTCCCATCATCTTCTTATGTTCACAGAACTCGGCTCACTCCAGAATTCAGGCCCTGCTCCTGGATACACACCAGGCTAGGAGGAGATGGACTATTTCCTGGAGAACCCCTCCATCCATTATTTTACCATCATCACTTCATATATTCTCCATCAATTTCTATCCCTCAGTCCAAATCTTTGCTGCAGGCATCTACCCGTGCTCAGGTCATTCTCCTTCCTTTGGGGAAGTTCTGTTCTTGTTTCCAGTCTTCCTCTCCACCACCCTCTGTAGTCATACTTGGGTACTTAATAAATAAGTTGCTTTCCCCTCACAAATGCTGGCTTCCAACTTCACTAACCTCCTCAGTTCCTATAATCAATATCCTAATTTTATCTGAGCCACTGACAGGGGGAGATGGCACTTCAGATATTACTACGACCCCTAACTGTCCATCTCTATGACCCTGAACTTTGAAATTCTCCTCTAAAAATAACCTCTTTTTCTTCCATCTTTCCAACTGCTTGAAGATCTCTAATGAAGGAAAACCCAGTAACAGCCAAGGCCATTCATTTTGCTTTTGGATAATGCTAATAACTGGGAATTTTCCCCTTATATAAAGCTTAAATCTGCCTCACTGCAACTTCTACTCAGTGCCCCAGCTGAATGAAAAAGTATTTATTAAGCGCTTATGTGCCAAGTACTGTGCCAAGGTGGGGATTCTTGCCCTCAGGGATTCTGTATGAGAGGCAGCTCAAGTGGCCAGAGAGAGTTATTTCGTTTTGGAAAATTACAAGACTGGATAACAGAATTATAGTGGGCTAGACTGACACACCCTTTCCAGAAACAATGGCAGAATTGATTTAATTATATTGGGGGTTGTGGGGGTAGAAGAGGCTCTGTACCACTGGCAAGGCAAGGCAGCTGGTGAGAAGCACGGCCTAAAATAGTGAGCCAGGTTAGACACTCACCAGTCAGAACATGGCTGCCCTCAGGCAGGAGATGCCCTTGGAAGTCAAGCAGAGTTAACTCTAATCACTGTCAACGTGACAACTTTTAAGTATCCTCTTCTCAAGACCAAATGTTGCTACTTCTTTCAACTTATCCTTCTATAGTATAGGCAATCACTCGATCAGCAAGCTTTTTTTTTAATTAAGCACAACAGTGTCAGGTATCATGAGAAGCACCAAGATACACAGACGACTGAAACACTCTCTGTCCTGGAGGAGCTTCTGTTCTACCCAGGGAAATGGCAGATTCTGTCCTCTCACCACTTAGGTCAGCTTCACCTGGTCACGCTCTAGGATGTCTAGGTATGCTTAAAATGGGATGCCCAGAACTGAGCTGCATTCCAGATGCAACCCGACAAGAACAGAGAATAGTCTCTTGACCCTTTCTATCTTAATACCGTTTAGGACAGCCTGTGTGTGTTTGGCTGCCCTCTTACACTGCTGCCCTATAGGGAGTGTGAAGTCCATTAAGTCCCCATGTCTTTTCCACATGTGTCACAGTAGTCCAGACATAGCTTCCCCATACTATACCTGGGAATTTAATTTTTAAAATCTCAACTGCAGGTCTTTATACATATCCTTCTACAGCTTCCCTTGATTCCTTTTGGCCTAAGTCTCCAACCTCCTGAGATATTTTGGATCAGGCTCTCATCTAAAATGTTGTACTAAGACTTCCAATCTGCTTGTAATCTGTAAATCTGACAAAAAGGACAACTATTGCTTTATCCAGACTGGTAATAAAAATGCAAAAGATCAAGGACAGATTTCTCTGGCACTCCACTGGACATCTCCATCCAAGGTAAGATCTACCTAACTTTTCTTTGTGTCTGGTCATTTAACAGTCTACCAGAAGGACGGCTAGGCGTGCAGTAGATAGAGCACTGGGCTTGGAATCAGTAAGGCTCATCTTCCTGAGACGAAATCTAGTCTCAGACACTTCCTAGCTGTGTGACTCTGGGAAAGTCACTTAACCGTGTTTGCCTCAGGTCCTCATCTGTAAAATGAGCTGGAGAAGGACATGGCAAAGCACTCCAGGATCTTCAACTCAAATGGGGTTGTAAAGAGTTGGACAGGACTGGAACAACTGAACAACAACAATCTATCAGAATGGGCAGCATCTATCTCTCTATCTTGTTCATAAAACAAAGCAAACACAAAAGCATGAAATGCTGTCAAATTCTTTGCTGGGGCCTCAGTATACTGACCTACATAGCACCCCTTAATCTATTGGTCTAGCTACCTTGTCAAAGAGAGGAAAGGAAGAGAGCCGGCATCTCCTGTTCTTGATGAATCTATGCCAGCTTTCAGTGACCACCAGTGTCCTTTTGAGGAGCTCATAAACCAACCCCTTAATATAACAAGCTCTAGGATTTTGCCAGGAAGAGAAACTGACTCAATTCACAAATTGAGTCTGCAGGCTCGATTCATTCTCTTGGCTCCATCTGAAACTTGAGACATTTGCCCTTTCTGGTCCTGTAGCGCCTCCCTGGTCTCTACAACCTTTCATTTTAAAGAATGAAGATGTTGCTCAGCAATCAACTGGCTGAAGTTCTTTCAGGTCCCAGGATAAAGTTAGTGGAGCCTGGGGCCTTGAACTCACTGATGTCAGTGACCATTTTCCCACTTCCCTTGGGTTTCTACTCTTTGCTAATCATTTTTCAACCTATCTTTCCCAGCCTAGGGGTCATTCCTACTGGAAAAAAGACAAAAAACAAAATAAGAACTGAATAGCTGAACATTCTCAATGGCATTTGATACCCTGATACTAACCATATATATTGAGGCAGCTATGTGGCATGGTGGGTAGAGTGCTGAGCCTGGAAAAGGAAAAAGCTGAGTTCAAATTTAGCCAAGACAATTACTGTGTGACCGTGGGCAAGACCCTTAACCTCTGCCTAGCTCAAGTTTCCTCATCTGTAAAATGTGGATAACAGCAGCACCTACCTCCCAGGGTTGCTGTGAGGATTAAATGAGATAATATTTGTAAAATGTTTGGCATAGTGCCTGGCACACAGTAGGTGCTTAATACATGCTTCTTCTCTTCTCTTCCTTTTCCCCATCCACCTGAGCAATATTCCTTTCCTTGCTTTGATCTTCCTCTTGTTCTGAACATAGCTTTAACAACCTATCCCTTTTTTGCTGTCCTTGGCACTCTGCTCATTTTGGATTCCTGATATGATTCTTTACTAGGGTGTTCTTTTTTTTATTCATAGTTATCAGCCTTTGTCTCTCTTCTCTATGTGTCTTTTTAATAGCAGGAATTTCCTGTGCATCCAGCATCTCTTTAGGTAACTTCCTTTTTGTCCTCAGTCATTTTTCCTGTATCTTCAGAATATTCCATTTCTTTAAAAAAGAATTAAAATCATATTTATACTGACATCTTTTGTTTTTGTACCATATTCATTCACACCTATATCCGTCTTTCTTCCCCAATCCAAAGAACCATCTTTCGAAACAAAGATGAAAAAACAGAGAAAAAAGCAATCCCACAAAACTAATAGGTACCCGAACCCTGCATGACGGCACAGGCAATATTTCATAGCCGTTAGGGAAGGACATGCATTTCTCTCATTCTTCCCCAGGGTCAAGCTTAATCATTAAAATTTAATACAAGTTTTGTTTTCTGGGGTTTTTGGTTGTTGTTCTTTCTCACTGACACTGCTGTAGTCACTGTGTGCATTGGTTTCCTGGTTCCCCTTACTTCATCCTGCAGCAGTTCATAAGAGGCATCCCATGCCAGAACTAAATTCTCAGAGCTTCCCAGCTCTCTTGTGTCACTTTCTATTTCAAAACAGGAGATCAAAGGATCCTACCCAGACCTCTTTAAATCCTCTCTAATTTGCTTACTCCCAGTCTATGGTGAATTTCAGACTTTGCATGGTGTTTCCCTCCTTTATCATAAATTCTATGATGGAGTGGTCACTTGTTCCCAATGTTCATGTCATTTCTACTTCAGCAACTATGACCTTCCCTTGTCAAAAACCTTCCCTGGCTCCATATTTCAACTAAGATAAATCTAAACTCCTGAGCCTGGAATTTAAGACCCTCTGCAGTCTCTGTCTTATCTATGTTCTAGCCAAACTGACTTGCTGCCAGAAGAGAACCATTTTCTGCTTATGTCCAATCATCCATCCATCCACCCAAGCTGACTGCCCTTCCTCATCTCTACCTCTCAGAATCCTAGTAACCTCCCTTCAAGGCTCAGCTCTGTACCCCCCCCACCATGAAACCTTCCCTGATGCCCCCTACTTTATTGCTGTGTTTTCTCATTGTTGTTATGAATTCATTTAGTGGTCTGGTGAAGCCTATGAGCCTCTTCTCAGAATAACATTTTTTTTTGAAAATTCTTAACTGAAGGAAATGTGAAATTCAGTTAGAAGTAAGGGGAAATAAGGATGTAACTTTTTATCATCCAAATTTAAAGATCCCTGAAATCTATTCATAGGCTTGGGGGGGGGGGTGTTGCAAGCACCCCAAGTTAAGAACCTCCATCATCTCACCAGACTCCCCAAGGTCTTACATCTGCCTCCTCCAGCCTTCTGTGAGGTGGGCCTTCCGGGGCCAGGGAACACAAGTCACCACCTGTCAAGAAGACAGATTTCCAGAGAGGCCCCTGAACACTCTCTTCATGCCTTCCTCAACAGATCTCTCTCCATCCACTGGTACTCTGCCACCGCCACCTTGACCGCCATCTCCCTTCAGATCCTGATGGAAACAGTCGAGGACCCTGGACCCAAGAGCCTTGGGAATAGCAATACTCCCAGCCCAGTGCCCACAGTCAACATCCTGGGAAGTAATTCCTATGGAGATATAGCCTGGAGACAGCTACTGCAGGGTGCTACAGCCACAGCTACTGAAGATCCAGAAAAGAAAGTTCTTGCTACCAAAAACCTTGACCTTGTCAAATAGTTCAAAATCAGAAATCTGCTTTTATGCTGTATATTAAGGACCATTCCATCTAACCAGCCGCTGAAACCTTCTACATGCATTGTTTCCCCCATTAAAATAAGCGCTTGAGAGCAGGGGCTGTCTTGCTTTATGCATTCATTCATTCATCCATTCAATCTTCTGTCCAGGTTTCCATGACACTCCTCTCCTTGTTTTCCTCCTGCCTGCCTGGTCCTTCTCAGTTCCTTTTGCTGGATCCTTCTCCTGGTTCCTCCCACTATAACCATGGATGTCTTTTTCTCTTTTCATGTACTACCTCTTTTAATGTTCGTATCCGTTTCAGTGGATTCAGTGATCGTCCCTACGCAGAAGATTTACATCCAGTCTGAAGTTTTTATCTCCAGTCCCACTTCACCAAATGGTTTTGGGACATCTTGAACTGGGTATCCCACAGGCTCCTCCAATTTAACATGTCCAAATCTTTAACATGTCCACTATCTTTTCTGCCAAATCCTCCCTTCTTCCAATTCTCCCTATTATTTTCAAGCACCACCATCCTCCCGGTCTCCTAGCTTGCAACTTCAGCGTTATCCTCAACTCTTGGCACTCAGTCCATATATTCAATCTGTTGTCATATCTTCTCATTTTTATCTTCACAACATCTCTTGGATATGTTCCCTTCTCTCTACTCATAACTACCACCTTAACACAGGCCCTTACAAACCTCATGACTATTGCAAATAGCTTTAATTATTAATAGTCTCCTCGCCTTGTCTCAACCTACTTTAATCCACATGTACTAGTTGTGTGACCTTGGGGAAGTCGCTTAATCCCAATTGCCCTGCCCAAAAAAAACCAAAAACCCTACTTTAATCCATCCTTCACTCAGCTGCCAAATGATTTTCCTCAAGCCGTCATCTGACCGTGTCACTTCTCTACTCAATAAACTCCAGTGGCTCCCTATTACTTCAATGGTCAAATATAAAATCTTCTCTTCATCCCCTTCCTGCCTTTCCAATCTTCTTATACTTTACTCCCCTCCACACCCTCTGCAGTCCAGATATACTATCGCTTGCACATTCCATCTTCCAACTCTGTGTCTTTGAAATGGTTTGGCCCATGCCTGGAATGTTTTCCCTCCTCACCTGGCCTCTTACCTTCTCTAGTTTCCTTCAAGATTCTAGTTCTGGTAACTTCTGTAGGAGGCCTCCTCTGGTTTCTCATGCTTTCCCTTTGAGATTACCTTCCAGCTGTTCCATATACATCTTAGGGGCACATAGTTATGTGCATGATGTTTTCCCCATTAGAATGTGATTTGGAATTTTGCAAATTAAGTTAACTAAATTGCCCATATGCTCTGACCCAGAGATTCCACTACTAGGAATATACTCCAACGAGGTCATTGATATGAAAGAAGTCCCTACATAAAGGAAAGTATTTATAGCAGTGCTTTTTGTTGTAGCAAAGAATTGGAAACAAAGCAGATGCCTATTGATTGGGGAATGACTAAACAAACTGTGGTATATGAATGTGATGGAATAGTATTGTGTTGTAAGAAATGATGAATATGATGAATACATGCTTCCGGAGGAACATGGAAAGACATACAAGAACTCAGGCGGTGAAGAAGGCAAAACCAAAACAAACAAAGCCATATACGCAATGACTAAAATGATGCAAATGGAAAGAACAACGCTCACGAAACAAGTGAAAGTGAATGTTCAAAATTAAAAAGAACAAGCATAGCCTCAAAGAAGAGACATGAGAAGACACCTCCCTCCACTCCTTGGCAGAGGTGGGAGGTCCAAAGATATGAAACATTGCTTACCTTTTCATACTTTTTTATTGATTAGTTTTACTAATTTCTTTCTCTCTTTCCTGTAAGAATATTTCATGCTCTATGGAATGGCTCTCTATGAGTGAGAAGAGAAAGAGAGGGACACTGGGAGAAATTTAGGTGATGTGGAGATCAATGTCATCAATAAAAATTCACTTAAAATATATGAGTTCCCTAAGGCAGGCACAGTCTTTTTGCTTTTCTTTGTTTCCCTAAGGCTTAGCACTGTGCCTGGCACATGGTAAGCTTTTAATAATGCTTGCTGACATAAAATGTCAGTGTTGGAACAGAACGAGGAACACAGAATATTAGAGCTTGAGGGCCCTTAGAAATCATTAAGTCTATCCTACCTCATTTTTCAGATGAGAAAACTGAACAAGATACCTTTTGTTCATCAGAGAAACGCTATGTTCACAAACCATTAAGAGTTTGTTTGACTGCAGCTCCCTCACATGGGGATTTTTAGCCTGGAGAACAGAAGACTACGGGGAATAGGATAGCTTTCTTCAAGTATTTTAAGGGCTGTTATGTGATGGAGGGATTAGACTTGTTCTATCTTGCCTCACAGGGGAGAACCAAAAATAATAGGTAGAAGTTACAAAGAAGCAAATTTGGGCTTGATGTCAGAGACAAGTATCTAACAATCAAAGCTGTCTACAAGTGGGATGGGCTGCCTGGAAAGATGGCAGGTTCTACCTTGTCGGAGGTCTCCTAGCAGAAGCTGGACAGCCACGGGTTAGATATGTTACAGTGGGATTTCTCTCCAGCAGGGGTTAAGCCCAATGGCCACTGAAGACCCTTCCAGTTCAAATTCTGGGATTTGGGTTAGCAGTTTCATTCATAGTAATACATAAAGCCAGGTACTTTACATAGCTAAAGGATACAAAAACAGGTATGGCATCAACTGTCACAGAATCACAGAGTGGCTTCTGAAAGGAACTGAGGATGTGGTGCTCTTCAATTCCTGTCAGAATTAAGTTACCTGGAACTTTGTTCTCAATTTGACAGCCCTAGAGGTTTTAAAAGCCTAGCTGGACAAATCTGGGTGCTTTTTCTTTCTTTTAAGTAATGCATATTTAATAAGTATTAGGCTAAAACAAAGCAAAATAATCAATATTTTTTGCCAGGCTATTTCATCTTTCCAGTGTTTCTAAGGGAAATTGACAGAACTCACATATGTGTGTGTACATATATGTATGTATATATATATACATATACACATACATATACATATATGTACATATACATCCCTAATAACTACAAAAATGACATTCAAGGTTTCCTCACAGTTATCTGAATAGAATGCTGCATTTATATAGCCTTATCTTATATAGCCACATCCTTACCTGGATATTTAAGAAGAGGTACAATTCTGGATTTCAGGTCATTAGAGAAAGCAAAGTCTATCTGTACCCCTCACTCCCAAAGACAGTAAATGCTATCTATACATATAATGTTAATTTTCACTAAATATCTCTGTAAGTATGCTTAACCATTCAACTGTAACATAGTCATTCAGCCCCTGAAGCTGTTACTTCTTATGACTGGAAAGATAATGGAAAATAATACTTTCACTATCCACCTCACAGGGCTGTTGTAAGAAAAGCATATTATAAATGATATGAACTGTAACGTGCCATAGAAATGTCAACTATCTGTGAAGTGGCCCAATCACTCTGAGAAGCAATCTGGAATTATGCTAAGAAAGTGTCTAGGGGGCAGAGCCAAGATGGTTGCTGGAAAGTAGGGACTTGCATGAGCTTTCCCCCAAGTCCCTCCAAACACCTATAAAAATGGCTCTGAACAAATTCTAGAGCTGTAGAACCCACAAAATAGCAGGGGGAAGCAGGGCTCCAGCCCAGGACAGCCTAGATGGTCCCTGGGAAGGGTCTATCACACAGAATTGGGAGCCAAGTGGAGCAGAACTCAGAGTGAGCCACGCCAGGACCAACCAGACCGCGAGCTGGGCAGAACAGGCCACAGGGCCCTGTATCATTGAGCTGTGGCAGTAATCAGACTTCTCAACCCACAAACACCAAAGACAACAGAGAAGGTTAATGGGAAAAGCTGCTGGGACAGAGTGAAAGGAGTGCGCAGTCAGCCCCAGCCCCAGGGGTGCAGAAGTGGTGCAGTTCTGGGGCTGCTTCCAGGTGCAGTTGCTTCTAACCTCAGGCCCACCAGGTGGGAGGAATTAAGTGGCAGCTCAGAGGGGGAGGGCAGAGACTGCTTGGATCTGAGTTGTGGTCCAGGTTGGAGCTTCTTGGAGGAGGAGGAGCGTGTTTGTGGCAGAGCTTGCTGTGTAGAAGTAGCTCTGAAAACAGTAGCACAGCCCCTAAAGCTTGGGACAAAGTACTCTCTACTCTACAAGCAGTCATACCTTTACAAAAAGCTCAAGGGTCAAGTAGCTGGCTGGGAACATGAACAGGCAGCGAAAACAGACCTAGATTCAGAATCAGACTTTGGAATCTTTCTTTGGTGACAAAGAAGACC
>CM053625.1:156236700-156265766 GCA_028646595.1 Phalanger gymnotis | reverse complement strand
AGGAGGACAGGATAGGAAGGAGCAAAATATAGTTAGTCTTTCACAACATGAGTATTGTGGAAGGGTTTTACATAATGATACGCATGTGGCCTGTGTTGAATTGCTTGCCTTCTTAGGGAGGGTGGGTGGGGAGGGAAGAGGGGAGAGAATTTGGAACTCAAAGTTTTAAAAGCAGATGTTCAAAAAGAAAGTTTTTGCATGCAACTAGGAAATAAGATATACAGGCAATGGGGCATAGAAATCTATCTTGTCCTATAAGAAAGTAAGGGAAAAGAGGATGGGGGGAAGTGGGGTGACAGAAGGGAGGGCTGATTGGGGAATGGGGCAACCAGAATATATGCCATCTTGGAGCTGGGGGGAGGGCAGAAATGGGGAGAAAATTTGTAATTCAAACTCTTGTGAAAATCAATGCAGAAAACTAAAAATATTAAATAAATATTAAGCATCCAAAAAAAAAATTAGAAGGTAAACAGCTCACAGGGAAAAATCTTCTCTGATAAAGATCTGATCTATATCTTTGAGCCTATGTTCTCTCCTCTAATACCCCCTCCACACAGCTGCCAATGTGGCATTCATAAAGCATGAGTTTGACCATTTCACCCCACTCTTCAATAAATTCCAATGGCTCCCTACAACCATTAGGTTCGAATATCAATGCCTCTATTTAGCACTGAAAGCTCTTCATCAATGGGCTTGAACTTACTTGGTATACTGGATGACAGTGTTGGACTTAAGAGTTAAAGAGACCTGAGTTAAAACTGTGACTCAGACACTTGCTGCATGACCCTGGGGAAGTCCCTTAACCTCCCTCCAACATCAGTTTCCTCAAGTACAAAACAAAGGGGTGGGACCTGTTGGCCCTTCGGGCCCTGTGTCTTTCTAGATTTATTCTACATTATTTCCCCCTTCAAACATTTGACAGCACAGCCAAACTGGAACGTTTTCTGTTTGTCACATTCCTCCCAACTCCCTTCTCTGTGCCATTGCACCGGCTGTTCCTCCCAGTTGGGATGCACTGTCTCTTCATGTCTACCTCTAGTTTCCTTCAAAGATCAACTAGAGGGCCACCTCTTAGTAGAAACTGATCTTGGATCACCCAATATTTTTTTTAAATTGAAAAAGGAACTTGTGACATAAATGTAACTCTAGATTTAGTGATAGATTGACATAAACAGTTTAACAATTTTATAAAGTAATGGCCAAGTCTGTAAATTTTTCCACCAAAAGTCATCAAAATATAACAATCACCATCAAAAGTTTCTCTGTTCATAAGACTCCTAGACACTACTATTAGATGCTGTTAACAAAGGAAACAGAAAATATAGGCAAGGGAAAGTACAAATCCTTATTTCCAATATTTGCCATCAGCCTGGATTATTTTTAAATGTACCAAAGCACACAGCATGACACATTCTGATTATATTTAAACTTACTCATATTCCTCAGTATAGTAGCCATACTTCTCAGTCTCAAAACAAAACCAACAAATTCCCACCCCTCCAACAAGGTTTTCATACAACTATTATCAGAGGCCAGGTGCTAATATAAATGTCACTAAAACTGCTCACAAAAACCAGGCCTGAACCTGGGAACTTGAAATACTGGAAAACATCTCTGAAACCAAATATTTTACATCACAGAATCACAGAACTCTAGAGGTAGGATAAACCTGAGAACAGAGACGATCAAACTAATACAGAGTTGTTAGTATTTGGAACAAAAATGCTTAGACCCCCAAATGTTACAGTTAGAAGGTACATTAGAGGATATTTTGTACTAGCTTCAGTCCCCCTTTCTCCCTACTTTACGTATGAGGAAAGAAGATCAGAGAAGGGAGTGCTTGCCAGGGAGACACACCTAGCGAGTAGCAAAGCAAACACTAGAACACAGGTCTTCTGAATTAGTCTATTGCTCTTCTCACTGCCCCATTGTGCCTTTTATAGAAAATGAAAAACTAAGTTATCTAACAATTTATTATTTGCGAGTGAGTCACAGGAAGATTGCTAATGAAAAATCATTAGAGCAGACAGACATAAAAAAGAAATATCACCAGCATCTAAATTTCCTTAACCATGTGATATAGGTTGAGGCTTAAATTTTCCTCAGTCTAGACTGAAATTTAACTCTGAACTCAAGAAAAATATTCACCAAAATGCACAGACTTCTACTGTAGAATAATTAATTTTTGTGGAATTTGGGTCTACTTAACTATCCAAAGGAGGGCTGTGACCATGAATCAGGTTCTTTTAATAATAAAAAACCTTTTATGGCTGTTGAGAGAACTATTAATAGAAACCCCTGAATAATCAGCCTTTATAACACAGCATATGTACATTGCAGCAGAAAGGGTGTGTCCACCACCAACTGGCAAACCAGCGATTCAGTGTGGTTACTAGTTCTTTTTAGTAGTTAGCAACAAGAGCTCCCTTTTTTAAAAAATTCCAGTTCATTTAACAAGCATTTGCTTAACACGTATGATATGTAAGGCTTTGTGGTAGGTACTATTGGGGACATAAAGAAGGATAAGAGATGGCACCTTCTCTCAAGGAACTTAAGTACACCAAGAGGATTAAGATGGGCTCCAAACAGTGGAGCTGTTTCAAGGCAAGAGCACTGGGATAGTGGGGAAATCTCCTGTCCCAGTCCTATCCTACCTTGTTTTGTGACTTTAGGTAGGTAACCTGAGCTCCCTGGGTCTCACTTTGCTCATCTGTAAAACAGGTCTAATAACACTTAACTCACAGCGTTGTTCTGATAATCAAATAAGATGATGATAAATCATTTTGTAGCCTGAAAGTACTATATACATGCTATTTTATTCACTGTTCAATTTCTGTCCTTGTCATGGTAAAGCAGTGAGACTGTTCACTTCCATGTTTGAACTCTTCTTCTGCTTGGTAATTTCCCTTTCCAGTGACATTTAAAGATTAATGTTTTTTGGCCTTGGAAATGTCAGTTGCCTTTTTCATCTTGTCATGCCCCAAAGGCCATGGAAAAAAGATCACATCCAAAACGTCTATGATTTAATTTTCTATTTGTTTACTTGTGCACAAACGTCAGAGATTCAGAAAATGCTTGATATATTTATTAGCAATGAAAATCCCTCAACTTGGTGAATCCCTCTACCAACAAAAGTTTTGCTAAGGAATTATATATTTAGGCAATGCAACATTAGGATGAAATTCAAAGATACACTTAAGGGAAGGGAGACGCTGCTCTGCACTGTATGAATTCAACTCTCCTATGGGCTCTGAGATATGCTCTAGTGGCACTAAAAGCCACCTTATAAAGTGGAGAGAGAAAAAGACTGAGAGTCAGGAGATGTTATTTCTAGTCTAGGCTCTATCCCTAACTCACTGTGTTACCTTGGTCAAGTCACTCTCTGAGTCTTAGTTTTCTCAACTATAACATGAGGGGCTGGGATTATGATAGCTAAGTTCCCTCCTACCTCTGATATTTAATGATTCAATGGCTTGGCATTCAAGGATTCTATGAGTTGGCAGCAACTTTCAAAAATACAATTGTGCTCCAGATACTGCTAATCTTGCAAGGTAGCCATGTCCCCTGAGGGTTGTGATATGTGATCTCCACTAATCTAGAATACACCACCAATTAGGTTTGTGTAATCACAAACTGAAGGGAAAGCCAGACCAGAGCGAAAAATGTGCAAGAGTAAATTAACATATCAGTCTCAGGGGTGTTTCTTACTCAGCTTTCAAAAACAGAATAAAATGGTAACCCAACCTGCCTCAGTCTCAAATAACAAAATAGATTCTACAGAAGAAAGCTCTAAAAATATAGTCTGTAATTAAAGCTGGTCATCCAAGAATGCCAATTAAGGGTGGAAGGGGAACGGAATGTCACAGCAATGTGGAACACACAGAGTCAAATCATGGTCGCTTCTTTATAACACTCTGTTTGTAAAGGATCTTTTGTATATTATCTATTATCTAATTTCATCCTCAAAACATCCCTTTGAGATTGGGAGTATTGTCTCTATTTGACAGATAAGGTTCAGAAATGAGAAGTGATTTGCTTAAGTTCACAGGGCTAGTAAGGGATTGACCTCAAGCCTAGGTCTCCTAGTTTTAAACAGGAACCTTTTTACTATGCCAGGAGAACAACCTTCTCCCTCCCATAGCACTTTCTTTTATACCTTGTTTTGGGGGAGGGGGGTGGTGTTATAGCTACCTGGTATGAATTTTATCTTTCTATTGGGCTGTAACTAAGCTCCATAACAACATCTCTTTTAACTATCTTCCCCAAGCTAAGCACAATGCAGACCCAGATAAGAGATAGTTTGTTGAGTTGAGCTAAAGTATGTCATCATGTAACACAGAGGCAGAATGGTATAGGGAAAACAGCACTGGACTTGAAGCTAAAACACCTGGGTTTGAATCCTAGCTCTGACACCAGCTATGTGACTGTGGGTAACACACTTCACATCTCTGAGGCCTGATTTTCTCATTAATAAAATGGAAATAATACTTGCAATTACTTAACCCAATAGGTTTCTTGTAAGCATAGTAAATCTTAAAATATCATAAAAATCCAAGTTATCTCATAATAATTCTGATGAGAAAAAAAAGGAGAAGGGGTCTAAAGGAACTGATACAGATACACAGAGGACTCATTAGCAGATATGTTTTTTAAAAGACCCACAGTGAAGATGAAAGCAAAAGCAGGTAACTTTGAAGGAAGATCGAAATTAAAAACAAAGGAAGCAATGATAAAAGGGTATTTATTAGAGCAAGAAGGTCAAAGATGGACTAGTACCACTTGTCTTGAGAGGATAGGGCAATGGAGAAGAGGCAGAACTCAACTCTTACTTTGCTTCTCTTCTCTATTCCAAGTTAATTTTTGGACTGGGAAAAACTGAACAAAAAACCATCAAGGCAGAGTTTAACTAAAACATACTAGTTCCTTATTTTAATTCTGTATAAATCTTAATGCTTCAAGTGTTCTTATAAACAATACATTGTTGAAGTCTGCTTTTTAATCCATTTTATCCTTTTCCATTTGGATAGTTGAAATAATTCCATTCATATTGTTATGATTGTTAATTGTATATTTTTCTCTATCCTATTCTCTTATACTTTTTCTTCTCTTTGCTTCCCGCCTGTTATAAAGAAGAGGATGGTCAAAGGGAAGTGTACACAGCTCGAACACTGTATACTTGATGAAGGCTGCTTCTCTCCTTCTCTCACTGATTAACCACAAACTCCCTTCTTCCATTCCTCCCTCCCTCCTTGTCTCTTTCTTTTCTTCCTCTTCATGATTGGACCTCCTAGTTTATATCTCTCCCTTTTTCTTCCCCCTTGTCTTCCCTCTCTCCAGTTCCTGTTTTCCTGTTGATTGAAATGTATTTCTGCACCCAACTATGTGTATGTACATGTATTCTATACTTCTCTGATCAGTGCAGATAAAAGTGAGGTTTGAATGTCACCTCTTCCCTCCACCCTTTCCTTCTTGTTTGTAGTCTTCTACAGGTGCATCCTATGTGAGCTGATTTCTCTCCCTTCCTTCCCCAGTGCATTTCTTTCCCTTTCCTTTCATCTTTTAAGATCATCAAGACATAACAAAACCACTGCAGGCCCTCTGTCTTATTTAACTCTTCTTGTGACTCCTAATAACCTTTGGGCTTGGAGGGGGACACTTCTATCATAACTCTCTTTTAGAATGTAACCACCTCCTCCTTGTTTGTCCCGTTCGATTTCTTTTTATGTTTCTCTTGACTTCTGTGTTTATATATCAGAGTTCCTACTAAGCTATAGTCTTTGTATGACCTTTATAATGCTTACGAGTTCTCTATTCATTAAAGATTCATTTTTTTTCTCCCAAAGGATTGTAGCCAGTTTTGCTGGGTAAGTTATCCTTGATTATAAGCCTATATCTTCTGCATTTTGGAGCATCATATTCTAAGCTCCCTATTCTTTTGTAATAGAGCTGGTAAATCCGATGTGATACTGAGTGTGCTCCTTTGCACTTGAATTTTTTCCTTCTGGCTGCTTTCAGTAGTTTTTCTTTGCCCTAGAAGCTTTGAATTTTAATTTTGTCATTCTTCAAAATTTTCATTTTGGAGTTTCTTTCATGAGGTGACTAGTGGATTCTTTCTATTACAGTCAGTTCTATTAACTTAATATATGTGCCCCTAAAAATCATCATGCCATGCAAAAATCTTGCAATAAAAACCAAGGGCTTATGGGTATAATAGGGTTAGGGGCACAATACTCAAAAACTCACTAGTGACATAAAAAAGAAAGGAACTTAAGAAAAATGATAGCATAATTTTATACATGGTTAAGTGTATTTTAAATTTTATCCACGCTGTGTTTTTCTTTGAGGTTTTGCTACATGTTTTAGAATCATCCTCTTCTAGGTTTGTGTCTTGGATATACCTGTCACCATAATAGGTATCTTTATGCTGGGAGAATGTTTTTGTTCACTCATTGTTCCAGCCTTACTTCCTGGGACTTTGTATTAGGGCCAGGCTCAGTGCACTTCTTGAGGATCATGCCTGGACCTTGCTTGGTCCTGTTTTGTATTCTCTTGAGTCCTGATTCTTCTTTCTCTAGGCACTGGATAATGTATTCTTCATGAATTTAAGGGACAACTCAGGGTAGGAATCTGAAGTGGATCCAAAGTGATCTTACATAGAGCAATCAGATTTCTTCTGATCACTGCTCTCCTTTGTCTGAGCTTTGCAAGCTCTTAATTCTGGCTTGGGTCTGGGCAACACAACTGTAGGTTTGTCCTTGGTTGCAGTTCCAAGAGACTGCTGCTGGTTTAAACTCTGTCTGCTAGCTGGAAGTCTCTGCAGATTCAGAGCAATGGAAATAGGCCCCTGCAGGGGTCTTGGTTTAAGCTCCCTGCCCTGCTTACACAGTCACAGGCCTTAAACTGAGATGGAGATTAAACCTGCGATCCTGCTCCAGGTTTGGAGCCATATAGCTTCTGTTCAATTCAGTTCCTGTTCCTTTTGTAGGATACAACCTTAGGCGTTTGACATTTTTTTTTGCCATAGTCATTCTGAGGCATAGGGCCCCTTCTCAGTTCACACTGTACCTGTGCCCCAGAGTCCTGGGGTATGAGTAACGAAGATGCCATGTGGTTCCTGTTCCTGCTCCATGCACAATGTCAGATCTGTATTTGTTGGACCTAGGACATCAGACCCCAATTCAGTTCTCATGCTAAAAGGCTCTGCATTGCCCTCTCCTGGCCAGACTTATCCTCAGCGTCTACAGACCTCTCTCTATTTCCCTGTGCCGGAATGGACTGGAAAAATGACTCGCTGTGATTTTGTCTTAGATACCCTGATCAAAATTTGATCTGTTTCTCTTTCTAAGTCTTTGCTGGAGTAAGTTGTGGAAGGCAATTGGGCAGTACTGCTCTGCTATGTTTTCTGGTCTTTTAAAAAAATGGACAACATGTCAGGATACAGTAAGAGAATATCTTTAAAAGTCAGGAGACAGTAACATGGTACTTAAATTCCCCAATAATTGCAAGCTACTAGGTCTAGAAGGATTATATCCCAAGGTGCTCAACAAATTTATAGATGTGACTGCTGAGCTTGGACGAATCATGCAGAACACAAGTGATGCAGAACTAGAGATAGGTAAATATCCCAATTTTCCAGAAGAATGGAAGAGGATGAAATCCTTTTTAAACTCTAGGTCAATGAGGGATTTTTCCTTAATTAGTGGCAAAATTCTAAAATGTATTACTCAAAGGATGGCTTGTAAGCATTTTGAAAGGGAAGAGTTACTAAATGAATAAAAAGACATTTATTAAGCACTTACTACATACCAAACACTGGATTCATTAAAAAAAAAAATAGTCTGGTTCATTTCCTTTTTTGACAGGCTTACAAGGTTATCAGGTCAGGGGAATAATATGTGTGTGTGTGTGTGTGTGTGTATGTATATATATATGTATATATACATATACACGCACACATATATATGTATGTATGTATGTAGATATATATATACATTTGTGTATATGTTATTAGATATGTGAATGTAGACAGGAAGATAGCAGAGAGAGGGAGGGAGAAAGGGGAAGGGGGAGAGAGAGAAAGAGACTAAGATTTAGATGTCATTAAAGCATGCTGCAAATTTTCTAATCATTTCTTTGTGGGCAAGATGGAAGGATGTGGGCTAGATGACAGTAATTAGGTTACTTCATAACTATTTAAATAACCAGAGATAATAAATTTATTATTTGATTTATGTTTAAAGCTAGAGGGAGGTTTCTAATGGAACCCCCTAAGGATCAGTTCTTAGCCCTGTACTCTTCAACATTTTTATCAGTGATCTGGACATGTGCATAAATGAAATTCTTTATAAAATCTGCAGATAGTACAAAGCTAGGAGGACCAGGTAATATGCTAATTGACAGAGGCAGCATCCAAAAAACTCTTAACTCTTAACTCTAGACTAGGGGTAGGGCGCCTGTGGCCTTGAGGCCACATGTGGCCCTCTAGGTCCTCAAGTGTGGCCTTTTGAGTCCAAGTTTTACAGAACAAATCCTTTTATTATTTATTATTTTATTAACAAATCCTTATTAATCCTTCTGTGAAGTTTGGATTCAGTCAAAGGGCTAGACCTCTGGGCTAGACCAATGGAACATATTACACTATCCTCTTCTCCCAAGTCCCTTGCTGTACCTGTACCTGTGCCCCAGTTCTGGGGTATGAGTAACAAAGAAGTCATGTGGTTGCTGTTCCTGCTCCCTGCACAATTGCAATCTTATCCTGCTATACCCCAACTTCAGAATACTCACATCATCTACTGCCTTGGCTTCCATTCACATACTATTGAGTGGATCTGGAAAAAACCCAAAACTCTGCTGACTGGATCCACTACAAATTTGTTACATAAATCTCAACTGGGCCCTCTCTGTGGGGTGATAATCCTTTAATACTTCCTTAATCAATTCAGTGAGATAGGTAGGTGGTACAGGGGATAGAGCACTGGACTTGGAGTCAGGAAGGCCTGAGCTCAAATCTAGCCTCAGAAACTTCCTAGAACGTGTGACCTTAGGCAAATCACTTAACCTCCATTTGCCACTGGAGAAAGAAATGGCAAACCACTCAAGTATCTTTGCCAAGAAAACCCCACTGATAGAGGTCCACAAGGTCACAAAGAGTTGGATATGATTAAAACAACTCCATAGAAACATGGTATCCAGAATGTGTGATGTGAAAACCCACTGATTCTATCATGAACAAACTATTTTTGGAACAGTGCTTAGCTCTAGATGCCACATATTTGACATAGTTCTAGGAGTCATGTTTTAGAAAAGACACTGACAAACATCCCCACAAGGGTCCTACTTCAATGCTCCATCATAGAATAGTTATAACCCTAGGTTCTCAAAGGCTATTCCAAAAGGATGTAAGTTTTAGCAGATTCTACCAAGCTAGAAAGGCTTCAAGTAGGATCCTGGCAACAGATTCCCTCTGACTTTTGTAGACTAGTCTAGGTAATTACGGAAAGTTTCAACAATAGGTTGACCAGCAGGTAGAGTTAAGGTGACAGAAAATTAGCATTTTGCCCAGCTCACCCAAGACATCTCCCCTCCACAACAATATAAAAAAATACACCAGAACAAATTCTTACAGGGATAGCCAAGAAAAAGTAATAAGGAATCATTTTTCCAGCCCAGGGCAGCTTAGGAAGATAGAAAAGCTTGTGGAACTAGGGTAGAGGCTGGCCAGAAATGAAGGCACAGCAGCAGTGGAGACAGCAGTGGCGGCAGCAGTAGTCAAGTAGTACCCAGGGACGGTAAGGGGACTGTGATCAATCACAAGGGCTAGAAACACCAGGGCATCTCTGAACCAGCACTGGGAACAGAAATAAGTCCCAGCCGGCAGCTCTGTCACCCATTACCTAGTATTGGGTCACAGTTCCAGTGTGGAAAGAAGTGGTCATGGCTACAAGTGAGAGAGGCACTAGCTATATACAGAACAAAGAACAAGTTCCAAAAACTTAACTGTGTGGTTCTGTGCCCAAGAGCTGAGGGGAAACTCAGTTCTAAACTTTAGCCCTACACATAAGCCTGAAGTGGAATAATCAAGGCAAGAAAGTAACAGCAAAGGGAAATCAAGCAGTTCATTCTGAACCTGCAGAACCTCCCAGTGAGCTAAAAGTAATTTAGTCCAGCAGAGGCCTACTGAAACTCAACCATATAGAAACCAATAGACCCAAAAGCTGCATCAGGAACTTGCAGACGTCATACCATGAGGGAAGTGTACAAATCTCTCCCCAGATCACACTACCTTGGAAGCGCTGAAACCTTGCATGCTCCATGACTAAGTTGTAAAAATAGGAGAAGAACTAAAAAGACAGAAGCTCAGGCCAGACATCCCCACCAGAGCCTGACACTCACATAAAGTCCAAAGTCAAGAAGTGGGCTGGAAGAATGAGCAAACAAAAAAAGAATCCAACTACGAAGAGCTACTGTGGTGACAGAGAAGATAGAGACACAAACAAAGAAGACAAAGACTCGAAAACAACTAAGAAAGAATTTTTGGAGAAATTAAAGAGGTAAAAAAGAGCAAAAAAATAATTATTTAAAAAACCAAATATGAGTGGTAGAGGAGAAAATGGGAAAAGAAATGAAGGATATGACAAGAGAATGAACAACTTTATAAAAAAAAAAGGACAAAACTGAAGAAAATAACCCCTTAAACATTAGAATTGGCTGAATGAAAGTTAATGATTCCACGAGACTTCAAGAAATAATAAAGCAAAGTCAAAAGACTATTAAAAAATAAGAAAATGTGAAACATCTCAAAGGAAAAAAAAACTGACCTGTAAAATAGATCAAAGAAAGATAATTTAAGAATCACTGGGCTACCTGAAAGCTATGAACAAAAAAAGCAGCTAGACATCATTTGTTTCAAGAAATTATAAAAGAAAACTGCCCAGATTATTTTAGAACCAGAAGGCAAAGTAGAAATAGAAAGAATTCACTGGTCACTTACTAAAAAAAAAAACCACACACACACAAAATGAAAAAAATAAGTTGGTTATGTAGTGATTCTTTGGCTATGGTTATCAATGAAACAAACACAAATAAAATATGGTAGTCAGGCCTGTGTAGCCCCTTTCCACCTTTGCAATAACAATGTCACAATGGCTGAAAAGGGGGCAGAACATGCTGAAATTCAGACATGTTACACTGTATACAAATATCATCTTAGCTGTGAGTACTTCAAATGTGATATCCTTGTCCAATGACCAATGAATGGACATATTTTTGGAGGAACTAAATTATTAGCAATCTTGACATTCTTACTATAAATGAAACCAGAAAACAAAACAAAGTTAGAAATTAATGGAAGGTTAACTCTCCTTTGAGAAGCAAAGGGGTTGGTTTCCTTGCGCATCCAAAACACTTCATTTTATGTTGCAATACTTGTGTTAAATATTTGTCAAAAAAAAGGACCACCATAAAAATAATTTCAGTTTATGCACCTACATTTGTTGCACTAGAGAAGTAGAAAAATTCTACAAAGAAACTGACAAAAGAATTGGAAAGTGCTGAACATGTCAAGCACCAAATAATATGATATAAATGATAAGATTATATATTATAGTGGACAAAATCTAACAGATTTGTTGATCAGAGAGTTATTCCTGGATCAACCACCTGCATATATAGTTAGACCACTGAACAAAGTCAGTTTAAAACTAAGAGATTAAAAATGAAAAAAAAAGTTAAAGCATTCAATTAAGTTATCTTCGATGTGACCTATTAAAACAAGTTATTGATGATTACAAAAGTAGGAAAAGCATGGAGAAAAAAGACATTGACAGTAGCAGTTTCATAAAGAAGCTAACTGATGTCAAGCAGCTGCCACAGTGAGTCTAAAAAGAACCAAAAAAAAACCCCACTTTAGTCAGCAAATAATTAATCAGCTTACCAAATGGGGGCATATGGCAGCCAAGGGCAATATAAATTTAGAGTATGAACTTATTTGTAACATACTACAGAGAAGGATAATGAATGGAGGATCATGTCCCCTCATAAAATGAGAAACAAAGGAAGGAAAAACAAATACAAAGAAAGCTTGGCCAGGAAATCAACTAACCAAAATCATCCCCCAGGACATATAAGGAGGAAACCAGAAAGTAGACAATAACCACATGAACCATGGAAGAGATTTACAAAGATTCTTATAACAAAACCAGTGGAGCCACCACATATGGACTCTCACACCACAGTACTGAATGTACTTCTTGAAAAAATAGAAATGTCAAGGAAACAAGGGAAGAGAGGCCAGTATAAACCAAGTACATACAGAGAAGGTCTGTGAAACAAAATTTTTAGGACCTTGAAAGATCTTCAAGATATTTGAAGGAGAGGAAGATAACAAAGGCAAGCCAAAAAGCTCAGACTTTATTGTTTATTATTACAAGAAGACAACCAAGACAATATCAATAATTGACCCAAATATTTCCCTCTCTTCTATGTAAAATTTTAATGATAATAATCTCTGTACACATTGAGGACTTCCTTGACTAGGATATTGGAAAGGAACAGACAGGCTTTCACAAGTGATATTTCACAGTAGCCCACATCCTTGCCATTATACAACTGTGATTTATCAAATGAAAGTACTTTGTAAAATATAAATGTTAGCCATGATGATGATGGAAAGATGTAGAAAATACAAGTCCCAATATGTTTACTGACTATACAGAAATTTGATTCTCCAGTAGATAGTCAAAGGATATAAACAGTAAATTTTCAAAAACAGAAATGCAAGCTATCAACAACCACATAAAATACTCCAAATCACTATAATAAAAGACATGCAAATTTTTAAAACCCTGAGGTTCCATCTCAGACCTATCAGATCAGCAAAGATGATGAAAGAGGAAAATGGCAATTGTTGGGAAGGAGAAAAGAAACAGTCATATACTGATGGGCAGAGCTGTGAATTGGTTTAATAATTTTAGAAAGCAATTTGGAACCATGCCCAGAAAGTCACTGAACCGTGCATACCGTCTACCTACTAGACAGAAGCAAAGACTCCATATGCCCAGAAATAACTATAGCAGCACTTTTGTATTTGCAAAGAACTGGAGATATTACCTCGCATCCATCAGATTGGCTAAGGTGATAGAAAAAGAAAATGACAAATGTTGGACAGGATATGGGAAAATAGATAAAGTACACCAACACTGTTGCTGGAATTGTTAACCAGTCCAACCACTCTGGAGAACAATTTGGAACTATGCCCAAAGGGCTATAAAACTGCATACTTTTGACCCAGAAATACCACTACTAGGTCTATACCACAAAGAGATCAAAGGAAAAAGAAAAGAACCCATACATATAAAAATATTTACAGATGCTCTTTTTGCAGTTGCAAAGAATTATAAATTGAGGGGATGCCTATCAATTAAAGAATGGCTGAACAAACTACAGTAAATGATTGTGATGGAATACTACTGTGTTATAAGAAATGATGAAAGGGATGGTTTCAGAAAAATCTGGGAAGAATTGTAGGAACTGATTCAACATGAGAAGAGGAGAAATCAGGAGAATACTGTATATAGTAACTGCAATAATGTAACAATGATTGACTGTGAAAGACTTAATAACTCTGACAGTTCCAAAGGACTCGAAAAATGCTATCCACCTCCGGAGAGAAAAATGATAGACTCTAAGTCCTTATTGTCACATTTTTTCCCTCTTCCTTTATTTTTCTTGCTCCTCTCCCCTGAAACATAGCTAATGTGGAAATATGTTTTGCATAAATTCATCTATAAAATGGGCATCATATTTCTTGCTTTCTTGATGGGTAGAAAAGGAGGTGGTGGGAGGGAGAGAAGTTGGAACTAAAAATAATTTTTAAAAAGGAAACCAGAGATTCTAAAACAAATGAATAAACAAACCAAAAAAAAAAACCCTCCAAAGAACTGGAAATAAAAGTAGATACTTGTCAATTGGGGAATGGCTACATAAATCATAATACATGAATGTTATATAATATTAATTTCTACACCATAAGAAATGATCGATGTGAAAGATTTAATGAAAACTGGACAAAAATACATGAGTTGATTCAGAGGGAAATGAGCAGAAGCCTGAGAATAATTTAAATAGTGAGCACAATAATGTAAAGGAAAACATTTGAAAGGCTTCAGAATTCTGGTCAATGCAATGACTAGTTGTGACTTAAGAAAACTGATACTGAAGCAGGTTTCCCAATTCTTGGCAAAGAGGTGATGGGCTAAAGGTACAGAAGAATGAGACACACATTTACAGACATGGTCAATGTGATGATTTGTTTTGCGAAACTCCTGCCATAGCGAGTCTAAAAAGACAGAGAAAGATGTCTACACCTTCTCTCATAACTCACTTCTAAACCCTCTGCAATGTGCCTTCTGATCTCATCATTCTACTGAAATTATTCTTTTCAAAGTTACCAATATCTATTTAATTCCCAAATTTCATGAGCTTCTTTCAATATTTATTGTTCTTGACCTTTCCAAAACATATGACATTATTGATTGTTTTCTCCAGGATACTCTATCCTCTTTTAGGTTGAACTAATGACTTTGTAACAAAGAAAGGCTCTTACAGGAGGATGCATGGAGGAGTTGATAGGCAGTGCTAGTAACAGAAAAAAGAAAAAGAAAAAAAAGCAAATCAATGAAATATTTAAAAATACACAGAAGAATACAAAAGGAATTTCAAAAGGACATATGAATATATACTTTCTACCAAGAGATTCCATAGCTAGTAATAAACCCCATAGGAAATCACTGACAAAAATAAAGGCTCCATATAAACCAAAATATTTATAGCAGCCCTTTTGTGGTAGAAAAAAACTGGAAATAAAATAGGTGCCCATTAATCGGGGAAACATGAATGTAAAGGGATATTATGGGGAAGCATGGAAAGACTTACATAAACTGATGCAAAGTGAAGTAAACTGATGCAATAAAATGATATATCCAATAATTATAACGATGTAAGTGAAAAGAACTACCACAAATGCTGCAATATGAATGCCGCGAAACAAAAAGCATGGCCCAAAAAAAAAGACATATGAAAAGGCACCTCCCTCACTCACTTGTAGAGGTAGGCAATCTGCAGGTGCAGAACACTGAACATAATGTAAGATTGTTTTTGATGTACTGAGTGGTTCTACTGAAATTTCTTTTTATTCTTATCTCCTTTTTCTTTAAAAAAGTTTCTTTGTTAAATAGGGTGAGTCTCTGAGACAAGGAAAGGCACAGGGAAATTTAAGTGCTGTAAAAACAAAAGATATCAGTAAATATATATACACATGTGCATATATATATATATATATATATATATACACACACACACACACACACACACACATTTTCTAAAAGAAAAAACCTTACATAATGACAGTTCAGTTTCATTCTGGGTTTTTTTATATACTAAAATGCTTATATTTTTTCATAATATTTATTAAGTTCATAATAATAGATATTTGTAAAAACTGAAGAAAGTATTTGATTTGGTAAAGCAAAATGCCATTCCTCCAACAATACATTCAAATTACAAAATTCTTTGAAAGAGATAGCAATGGCTAGTATTTATACAGTGCTTTAAGGTTTGCAAGCCACTTTATGTACATTATTCCATTTGATCCTCACAATAACCCTGTGAGGGAGGCACTATTATCTTCATTTTACAGATGAGGAAATTGAGCCTGAATAGTTATTATAATTAAGATGAAATAAGGTTAAATAACTTGTCCTAGTAATTGTCTAAGTTGGGATACAAACTCAGGTCTTCCTGAGTCCAGCACTCTATCTACTGCACACCACCTTGCCTCTAACAACATAATAACACCTTGTCTAATGATGCAGGGATTATTAATATTAAGCAAAGCATGAAACATGGGAATATATGCTTGCCGAAGGTGTTTGCCACCGTCATAGAAGAGATTCAGCACAGATGATGTCAAATAGCGATTCTCTATTTATAATGAACTTCTCCACATGCTCCTATTTGCAGATTCCACTGTGCTAACTGGACCAAGCAATCTGAAGAATTGATGGAAACGCTGAAAGATCTGCCAAGACTCAGAATTATTCTCAAGTGGCAGGTTCACCCACCACATAGGAAAAACCAAGTGGATAAAGAATGTTGTTCTACAATATGCAGGGAGATGAAGAACCTATAGAGCTTGCCTATCTGTGTGTATGTTTGTGTATATATACACATCCACATCCATATAGAGAATGTGCATATATACATGTATGTGTATATATGCATGCATATATACGTATATGTATCTGACAGATACTATAAATGGGGCATGAGGTGGGCCCAGAAGTAAACAATGGGAAGAGAGCCAACTGCTTTGTCTCTGGGAAATTGCAAAGTTCTTCAAACAGCCCCAAGTTTCTTCCTGAAACAAAGGCCCATTTTTTTATACCTACAGTCTTCCAGTAATGTTTTATGGCTGTAAGTCCTGGAATAATCATTTAGAGTCTCTAAAGAACTGAAGTTGAAGTTCGCCCAAAAGGCAATGAAAGGGCATGCTAAGGGTGTGAACAGGATGCAAACACTATCAATAAGAAATTCTGATGTAGAAATAGTACAAAGGATGTCAAAGAAATGTACCATCAAAAAAGAAAACGAGCTGATCATATGGTAAAGGGAAGAGATAATCAGCAGAGAGCTGGTATGTGGAGCACTGCTCCCAGACATGGAGAAAACCTAAGGAACGCCACAACTCCTTGGGTGGATCTTCTGGGGTGAACTTATGGGAGGACACGGACCAGAGGTGCTAAGGATGGGAAGTCATGTGTAGTTTTCAATCTGTATCATTGGAGGGAATACTAACATCAGTCAAACCACAGATTCATTGGAGTGGAATACTGATAAATTAAGGCATGTCCAAAGGAAGGTAAGGGAACTGGAAGCTGTGTCCATCGAGAATCAACGGAAGCTGCTGGAGCTGTTTAGTACAGTTGAAAAAAAAAAGCTTGGTCTTGAGATTAAAGGTTGGTACAGAAAAGCTATATGTGATCACTGTGTTCAAGTATTTGAAGGACTATCATGTCAGAGGGATTAAACTTTTTCTAACTAAACTCAAGGAAGAGAGCTAAAACTAATAGGTAAGATTTACAAAAAGGCACACTTTGGCTTCATGTGAAAAAAAAACAAAACAACTTCCTAACAACTACGAGTTATCCAAGAATGGAAGTAGTAGATTCCTTTTTAGTAGAGGTCTCTGAGTAGAGGCTGGATGACCACTTGTCAAGGATGTTACAGCAGAGATTCCAATTCAAGTAGCAATTGGACTATATGACCTCTGAGGTTAATTCCAGTTCAGACTCAGTGATAATTGATTCAACATGCCCTGTTGACAATTTGTCTATTAAAACATAGCCACAGTATTGAGCAAAAGCTATTTCATTCAAAGCAGTGGCAAGAAGTCTGCAATGTACAGGATTCTTGTCCCAACATTTTGCTGTCTAAGGGTACTTTGCTAGAGCTGTCAGAGCCACCATTAGGTTGAATGTAAGAGTTAGAAATGAAAACTTTCCAATGATCTTGTCTCTTTTTTTGTCCCAGTTCCACTGAACTAGTTAATTGTGTGCTCTGAACAAAGGCCTGTCACTACTGAAATACAGGAGAAAGTCATTCAAAGTTGTTAAAATCAACGATCCCCTCAAGAAGCCAACTGATACCTGTAACATTTATTCTGAAGGGATAGCATGTTCTCTAATGTGTCTCAGGGAAAGGAGATGTTAGCTGTGACTGGTAGGAAAAAGAAATGAAAGCAATTCATGTTGCAGAGAAGCTAGAATGAATAAGGGAGTTGTGTTCTCAAAATAGTCACATAAGAGTTTCAGTACAATGAATGGACCCTGTTCCTTTGCAATCTAGCATTACATTGTTTTGGGAAAGAGTCTCAAAGGGCAGCTCTCCAAGCCAATAGATGGGCTGAAACGATGAGCAGTTGTACCCTCTGCTTATTTTATCTGGAAAAAGACATGGGGAGGAAGAAGTTTCCTTTTTTGCCCACTGTTTGCTTTTATTTGGGGATTAATATGACCTATAATTAAAATTCAGGGCTGCTATTGCAGGGCAGTGTCTCTGGAATGCTCATTTGACGTCCCTTAAATGTCAAGCATTTTTATTTCTTACATATCTTCCCTCTAGCACCTGTCCCTTCCTGACCATTCCACTGCTACCAGGTTCATTACCTGTCATTTAAACTGTGATATTAACCAGCTCCCCTGTCTTTAGTTGCTCTCTTCTACAAACTCTCCTTAACACTGCTGTTTAAAGTTATCTTCTCAAAGCACAGCTCTGACCACAACACTTCCCCGTTCCAAACATCTTCACCAGCTTCCCAGTTGCTTATAGAATGAAATTCAGATGCCTTAGCTTGGCAATAAAGGTGTATCACCATACTTCACTTCAACATTTAAGTACTTAGCATCTGTATAGTATTGTGCTAGGTGCTGGCAAAAATGTAAAATAAATAAAACAAAGTCTTTCCTGTCCTTAGGAAGTTTATAATGTGGTTCCAATCTACCTTTCCAAATAGATCTTAGAATACTTTCCTACTGTAGTCTATCATCCAGCTAGACTGGCCTACTTATCATCTTGGAACAAGTCTTATTTCCTACCTCTCTGCCCTAGCTGTGCGATCCTGGGCAAATCACTTAATATCTGTCTGTCTCAATTTCCTGACCTGTAAAACGGGGATAAAAATAGCATGTATCTCTCAAAGTTGTAGTGAGAATCAAAGAGGATACAATTTGTAAAAATGTTTTGCAAATCTTAAAGTGCTATCTGAACGTGAGCTGTTATTATGAGCAGCAACAGGGTCGGGATAGTATCTTAACTCCTTTTCCTATCTTCTCGACACCCTACACCTAGGCAGCATTTAATAAAAGTTAGTTCTATGAATACTGTTCATGGAATAAATCTCCTGTTTTAAATCTTCAATTCCTTCTTCAATTTTTCATGGAATAGAGTATAGTAATCAAGGCTTTAAAATACAACAAACCTCTACCACTTGAACGAAGATGTCTCTGTGAGTTAAGTCTTTGAGTTTTAAAGATATAGCCCATTTTTTATTCTTCATCCTAGATAAATACCTATCAAAAAAATTTTATTAGAGAGTCACATGCTCTCCCCTAGCTCAAAGGACATCTTAATATGGACGTTTTTTTAAAATAAGAACTGCTATATGCAGTCATGAATATTCAAAGAATGTCAGGCCTAGAAAGATCCTTGAAACATGAAATGCTAGCACTGAAAAAGAACTTAAAGAACACACAATTTAAGAGCCTTAGTTTTAGAAATGAGGAAAATAAGGTACCAACATGGGAAATAGCTTGCTCCAGATCACACACATTAGCAGTAGTGCCACAAGAAGAACCCAGGGCTCCCAACTTTCAGGCCAGTGCTCTCTTGGAAAGCTCTGTTAAGCCACCAAAAACATTCCATCTTGTTTCTCTAAACAAACCACGAGTTTTGTATAAACTTATAGGCTTTTCTGGGGGTCAAGGCAAGAATCACTTAAAAAAACTGAAGTGGGGACCTGAGAATACCTGTTCTGTGCTTGATTTCTAAGCAAAGATTCTTTTATTCTTCCCAATGCTTGTAAAACATCAAAATCCAAATTTCATGGAGTCACTACAAATTGTGGGAATATCTGAGCTGAATCTAGACATTACTCTCAAAATTGTATCTCATTCTTTAAAATCTTTACAACATGTTCATTCTAGCATGGAGTAGATCAGAGGTGTCAAACTTTGGCCCACTGAGAACAGCCAAAACAAACTAAAATATAATTGAGAAATCTTTAACAAAACAAATAAAAATACAATATAACATAGATAATGTTAGTTTCTGGTTTTATAAGTCAATCTGTGGCCTACAGAGATTCATTTCTAGTTGACTAGACTAGATGATCCTCTAAGGGTCTTTTCAGCTCTAATATTCTATGATTTTATAATTTCTTTTGTATCCTAATGTACTTAGCAGGCATTCATTCAAGAAATAGTCACTGATTTCACGTGAAATAATGTAGGCATGTATTAGGTACCAGTTCAGATTTGCTGCATCTAGGAGAGCTCAGAAATTTTGGTAAAGAATAACCTTCTCTGGGGAAGAATTTATGACCAAACAAGAAATAGAGAACATTATGAAATGCAAAATGGATAATTTTGATTACATTAAAAAGTTTTTGCACAAAAAAAGCTAATGCAACCAAAATTAGGAGGGAAGCTGGAAACAATTTTTACAGCCAATGTCTCTGATAAAAGGCCTCATTTCTAAAATATATAGAGAACCGAGTCAAATCTGTAAGAATACAAGTCATTCCCCAAATGATAAGTGGTCAAAGGATATGAATAGGCAGTTTTCAGATGAAGAAATTAAAGCTATCTATAGTCATATGAAAAAATGCTCTAAATCACTATTGAGTAGAGGAATACAAATTAAAACAACTCTGAGGTACCACCTCACACCTATCATATTGGCTAACATGACGAAACATGAAAATTATAAATGTTGGAAAAGATGTGGGAAAATTGGAACACTAATGCATTGTTGGTGGAGTTGTAAACGGATCCAACCATTCTGGAGAGCCATATGAACTATGCCCAAAGGGCTATAAAACTGTGCATAACCTTTGACCCAGCAATACCACTTCTAGGTCTATATCCCAAAGAGATCATAAAAACGGGAAAAAGACCCAAGTGTACAAAAATATTTATAGCAGCTCTTTTTTGCGGTGGCAAAGAATTGGAAATTGAGGGAGTGCCCATCAACTGGGGAATGGCTAAACAAGTTGTAGTTTATGAATATCATGGAATACTGTTGTTCCATAAGAAATGGTAAACAGGCAGGCTTCAGAAAACATGGAAAGACACTGCATGAATACACAGTAACAGTGATGACCAACTTTGTCAGACTTAGCTCTTCTGACCAATGCAATGATCTAAGACAATTCCAAAAGACTCATGATGGAAAATGCTATCCACATCCATAGAAAGAACTATAGAGTATGAATGCAGATCAAAGTATACTATTTTCTTTGGTTTGTTTTTTGTTTTTCTTTCTTGTGGTTTTTCCCTTTTGTTCTGATTCTTCTTTCACAACATGACTAATGTGGAAATATATTTAATATGATCATATGATAGCCTATAGCAGATTGCATGCCATCTTGGGAAGGGGGGAAATTTAGAACTCAAAATCTTATAAAAGCAAATGCTGAAAACTATAAACTTTTTAAAAAATAAAAGAATAATCTTCGCTTCTAGATATAGAGATCCAGCCTCTCTCTTCCCTTCATACTGATGCCAAGTTAATGTTCCTCATGTTATCCATCTACACAGATAACTGCCACATCTATATATCCAGCCTTAAGGTTTCTCATGAGCTTTAACTTCACATCTCTCAGTAATGCTTGTTTGTCATCTCAAATACCAATTCCTGTATGAAGCCTTTCCTGACCTGCTAACTCTGCTAATATCTTCCCTTTCCCTCAGCAAATTTGCCATTTATTAATTTTCTTTATATTTTGTATTTAATTTTATGTGTACATGTTGCCTCTTCAGATAGAATGGAAGCTCCTTGAAGTCAGGCACTATTTCATTTTCTTGTTTTTATAGCACAGTGCCTGGTATATAGTAGGTACTTAATAATACCGGCTGACTGATTATCACGCATGGATCTGTTCGTTCATTTAACCAATCAGTATTTATTAAGCATCTGCTATATACAAGGAATTGATTAGGCTCTGGTGAAAGATAAAGGTTAGACAAGATACTACTTAGATAAGATCTAGAACCTATAGTCATCTCTCTTCTGAAAACCCTCTTATTGCTCCCCATTATAAAGCCAATAAGTACCAACTTCTTGGTTGGTTTTCCAGGCCCTATAATCTGGGGCCTCCTTGTCATTACCATCTCATCTCAAACTACTTTCCCCAACATGAACTATGTACCAGCAAAATCACCTCCCCATCTCCAGCTTTTAAAATATTAGTCCCCTTTTGGAAACTGGTCTTTTTTGTTGTTGCTCCAAAGTTCAGACTGCTAGGTGACAGTTTAGATCAGTGGTTCTTGAAGTGTGGTCTGGGAACCCCTTTAAATGGGTCCATGAGGTCGAAACTATTTTCACAATAATACTAAGATGTCATTTGCCTATTAAAACACTCCTCCTTTTTCCAACCACATAACTGTGTGAGGTCAGATTTTCTTTATGTACTTCAACCAGAACAACATTTTAAAACAGATTAAAAGCAGAAGCAGATATGAGGATACAGCTGTCTTCTATTAAACTGGACATTAAAGAAATTTGCAAAAATATGTAAAATGATGTCACTCCTCTTGCTAATTATTTTTGAAAGTATTTTTTAGTGTGTTATTTATGTTAACATGTAATGAGTTATTATTTTAAAATGAATGAATATTTTTAAATTTTATCAGCTTTAATTTTTGATACGGTAAATATTGATAGCTATAATTCATATAAATAAAAACTCTTTGGGATCCTCAAATTTTTAAAAGTATAAAGAGGTTGAGACCAAAACGTTTGAGAACTGTTGGTTTAGGGAGTACTGTGTAGAAGAAAGAGCAGATGTCCAGGAGTTCCGGTCCCAGCTACTGCATTAATCAGCTGACTGAGGCAAACCATTTAATCTTTTTAGTTTCTAGGTTTGGTTTCCACTTTGCAAAAGTAGATTACATGACCTCTAAATTTCCTTTCTGTTCTAATAATCTGTGAATCCATAAAATCTAGTTTGAATGCCAGTTCTCAAAAAATCAGAAATGATCTTTCACTTAACCTTTTTAAGACTGTTTTCTCTTTGTAAAATGAGGAGGTTGGATTAGATGACCTTCAAAGGCCCCTCTCAGCTCTACTAAATTATGAATCTGTGAAATTCAGTTCGAAGGCCAATTCCCAGATGGTAAGAAATGATCTTTCCTTTTTGGCATTTCACATGGTTTTTATACTTATCTTTCTCTATTTTATGACACTGTACAATTACTGTATGATTATCCTAGAACATTACAATGTATGTGCATTCTATATTCCCTGTATTCTAAGTTTTGAGGACAAAGACCATGCTTTTTTCCTCTGAGTGCCTAACAGAGTGCTTTGCGCATAACAGATGCTTAATAACATTCCTGAAAGACTGAATTAATCTATTTATGACAATGTAATTGCCATTTTCTTATTGGCAAAAGCAAGCAGGTCAGAACAATTTACTGCCACGCAACCAATGTCTAACTCATACATCTAGTCTATAACCTATCTTCCCTGGTCATGGAGGTCATATTGTATAATGGTGAGAACCTATGACTTGGAATCTGAGAGACACAGGACTGACTCCTGCCTCTTGCTACTTACTACCAGGTTCAATTTCAAGTAAAGCTCTTGCTCCTCTTTGGGCTTTGGCTTCCTCACTTGTAACATGAAGGGACCGCATTATATTTTCTTTAAGGCCCGCACTGCCCAGCTCCAAATTCTATGATGCTACTGCTTCTAGGGCTCTCTTGTGCTCTTCTTTATTATTACGCTACTGCCCTCTCCTGGAAAAATTGCCTCATAATTATTTTTAGCTCTCCAGTTAACAGTGTAATTGTTAGAAATACAGATTGTAAACTCTAGCTCCAATCATGATGAAATTTTGAAAATTCACAGTCTGACATGTGGTTTGGAGAGATTTTGTGAATATATTTTCACGCACCAAGAGCCTGTGGTTTTTGGCTCATCCATAAAGACTGAGAATAGCAACAGCTTCCAAAGATAAGATGAGGCCCAACATCTGGATATAATTAGAAAAAGCTGAATATAGAATTAGGATTTGGTCTCTTCACTGGGAAGCTGACCTTGAATTATTTGTGCAACTATTAAGAAAGACCGTGCGCCAAAATATCTACTCTTCCATAAACCTTACAAAAGGGAGAACATTTAATAACCACTAATTCACTAAGAATTTTATTTTCTTAGAAAGGAAAAGATGAAGACAGCCTTATTGTGACCAAAAAAAACCCCAAATCCGAAACAAAAACCATTCCCAAAAAAGCAATGGATTCTGCAGGCATAAGATAAAGGTTTTTAAACTTCACAAAGGAACGCTCCTATGTGTCCCGAATCTGCTCTCTTCCATCACAGGATGCTTAACAGATACTGCTTACCCCCAACACATTTAGGTATCCACTACCTTGCTGCCAAGGAATTTCTCAAAAAATATAGCACCTTGTCAACACATTAACAAAATAGTTACAGTGCCTTTATTTTGGCTAACAATGATAGGCCATAATGTAGTAGAAAGAACATCAGACTTGGAATCAAGGCAAGCATCTTCAACTCCTAGCCCTGGTTTCCTCCTCTGTAAAACAGAAGAGCTGAAGTAGATGATTTTTAGAGTCCATTTCCATCTCTGAAATCATAAGACAAGGTACATGCTCAAATGTACAGACTATGCTCACAAAATGAATGCTACTTTTATCAAGGGAGAGGAGTAAAAAAATCTGAGTAGCAGGTTCACAGGAATCAGAATCTACTCTAATTAACAAGCAGCTCCAAATGAAGAAAGTTTCAAAGTCTAAAAACAAATTACTTTTCATAAATAACTGCATGAAAACTGAGAAAGGATAAAAATTCATGGTCTGTTCCAGCTCCTACCCTTCCACTGCCTTTGTGAATTTCAAAAAGATATTGACTTTTATATATGTCTGCACCAGTCGCTTGAATCTCTTATAGGACAGAAAGATTATGGAGTAGCAAATGCACAATACTTTGGTAACTGTATAAACTTTAAAACTATGTCATGAAAATCCTTTCAAAGAACTGGGGATGATAAGAGTAATTTTTCATCAATTACCCAGCTCTTTACATAAGGGCACTTTCCTCATAACGCTCTGTGAGTAGTATAAGTATTTTCAGATGAAGAAACTGAGGTTCACCATTAATATGTGTCAGAGCCATAACTCAAACGCAGGCTTTCTGACTCTCACAGTCCAGTACTCTTCCTTCTACATCACATTGCCTTTCCATTTAATTTGGGCAAAATATAAGACATGATCATAATCTTGAAAAAATATTAATAATAATTCTCATTTATGTTGAATTTATAGCTTACCAAAAATTTCCTCACAGAATCCCTGAGAGGCAGCATGTAGTAGTGAAAAAAGTGCTAGACTGAGAAATAACAGGAGCTGGGTGTGAAATCCAGTTTTGCTACTTAGTACCTAGATGACCCTTGGGATCACAAGCTCTTTGGACCTGAGTTTCCGTATCTGTAAAATGAGGGAGCAGATGAGATGATCTCTAATGTTCCTCCAGTTGGAACTCTTCAATTCTGTAAATATATAATTCTTGAAGCACAAGCATGTGGAAGAAAGATGGATCAGACTTACTCTATTTGGACCAAGGAATCATGGATAGAAGGTAAAAGCAGGAAGATTTTAGCTCAGTCTAAAGAACTAACTAGTGGGATCATCTATCTCCTTGAGAATTAAGTTTCTCATCAGTGGAAATGTCCAAGCAGAGGTTGAATTTGCCAGAATTAGTGTAAAGGGAATTCATGCTTAAGGTAGAGGTTGGACAGGATGGCCTCTGAGATTCCTTCCAGTTCTAAGATTTCATGAGAATCAAAGAAATCAGAAACAGCACAGTAATGGTATTGTGGTGAAGGAAGTGTTAAAATACCAGTAGTACTTTATGTCCTAATTACTTGCAAATGCTAAAACCTCTTTGTGAGCTGGAGAGAATATGATAACACACAAGGGAAGTAGTGTTACAACAACTCTCTTCAAACAACTGCAGTTAGAGAAAAAAAATGGGCTGATGGTCAAGAATTCCTGTACTATGCAGCAAAGAAATCAGTATCTGATGAAGAGTGCTGAAATAAAGAAATTTCAACAGGATCTGTGCCTTTGGTTTCAATACAATGAAACTACACATCAACAATAGCTGTATTTTATTAGAGTCAGTACTTTCTGTGAACGACACAAATACCTCACTTTTTTCATCTTGAAACATTAACAATGATTCACCTAAAACATGCCTGAGTTGTCCTTTATTAGCTGTGTTGTTATGTTCCAAATTACCATTTTTAAAGAGATTAATGCGGCAACAGTTCTAAAGGGGAAAAAATTAGAGGGATACAAGAAAAATAGAAGTTACAATTAATGTCCTTAGAGGAATTCCAGTCTGGTAGAGGAGACATATCTTTTGATTCTTTGAAAGATCTGATTTCACTGGTATGGGTACTCACTCCACCAAAATATACTGAAATTTCTCCACATATCTTAAGTTGCCATGGCTAAAAAGTTAATTATGTCTTGGAGGTGGCATAGTGGATAGGGGAGCTGGACTTAAGAGTCAGGAAGACCTGATCCTGTCTTGGAAACATTAGTTGTATGATCTAGGGCAAGTCACTTAATCTCTCTGCACCTCAGTTTCCTTATTTTCCTCTAATGTCCCTTCCTGCTCTAAATCTTATCATCCTATCATGGTGAGCATATTTTGTTAATCTGGCCCTTGGATGAGACGTACACTGTCTACCATCAGGACAGCATTTAAAGCTTGCTAAGACAGAAAGGCTAGAGCTTGCCTTCTCTTGGCTTAGCCTTCAAGAACTCATGGTCATTTCTACATCATGAAGATGCAATGGAAAAAGACTACTGAAGCAAACGTATAACTTTAAAGTGATAGGAGATGAGTGACAAACATCAAGTGACATCATGTGGAGTGACTATGACTATGTGTGAGTCTGACAGAGAGGGGAGTAAGGGAACATGAAATGCAGTACCATGTGTTGTTTGTACTCAATAACACTGTCAATGAACCAGTGAATGAATGGTTTAGTGACTGAACCTTCTGTGGGAGTAGAATACCAAGAACCGATTAGAAATGGGGGAGGAGAGAGGTCCCTTTTTCAAAGGTGGAATGGGCTGCCACAGGAGGCAGTAAACTCTCTGTCACTTAAGGACTTCAAGTGGCGGCTGGAATGACTTATCAGGGATGGAATGGAGGGGATGGCTAATTAGTTACAGGTTAAAATAGAGGCCCTATAATCCCCATGATTCAAGGAAGGTAGAGAGAGGGAGAGAAGACAGGAGTTGGGTGGGGAGCCGAGGGAACAACTCATTTACTTTTTATCTCACTAAACTAATTTTAAAAGCCTAGGTCATATTTAACCTTTCCAAACTGGCATATAAAAGTTCTAATCTCTGTCATTCTGGACAGCCAGAAGCTGAGGGAAAGGTGACGGTGGGGCAGCACGCAAGCCAGGACTTTCATAAAAAGGGACTGTCAATCTCTCTGTAGGAAGCAGCTCTTAACTGAGGTAAGGAAGGTAGCAAAGTGGCAGCAATAAGTGTTCGCCAGTTTCAGTTGGCTATGACTAGTCTAGGCAAAGCAATGACAGTTGTTAAAATGACACAAAATAGGAGAGTTGAAGGATTCCTAGCTGTTCTTGGCTTTATCTCTGTCTATGCCCTTGGACAAATCATACGCTGTTTCTACTGTGAGATTAAATAGCAAACACCACAGCAGCTTTGGGAAGATCAATTTCCCTTGGAAGCGTGTCTAAAAATCCTTGGAAGAAAAGTCTTAAGACAAACAAGGAAAACTCTGTTTATTTCTATACTACTTAACTAGAACAGAAAAAAGACTGAATTAGTAGTCAGAAGACTAGGGTTCATTTCCTCCCTCTGAACCTCAGTTTTCCCAATATATAAAACGAAGGAGCTGTACTAGATTATATCTACTATCTCTGCTAGGTCATGCCATGTGGTAGAGAAAGGTCTTGTAGTGCAAGACTGAGGTTTGGCTCTGGGGTCTGATACTTATGAGTTCTGTAACCTAGGGCAAATCACTGAACCCCTCTTAACTTCACCTATAAAATGAGGGTCATACTACTTAAACTACGAACTCACAGGATTGTCATAAGGAAAATGAAACCTTAAAGCAATGTTATTTTCTTTTTATGTTCTAAGATCCTATAGCACTCCAGTACCTTCCGGTTATAGCTATGTTCTAAGATATCTTCCTGACCTGACTTTATATGATTCCTCTAAACAAGTTCCACGGCAGAGGTATTGGCAATCAAAATGGGCTCTTAGCACTTAATTCAACCAAGTGTCCTTGAAGATCCTGGCCTTTATTTCCTTGATTAAATTAGGAATCCTTGACGACCTCTTTGCCTCAAGGGAAAGCCTAGTTTACATGGGTTTGAGTGACATGTTTGTGACATCAGAGGCTTTTAGACCACGTGGGTTTAAGTCACATTTTTGTGATGATTTTAGGTCATGTGAGTGAGTCGTATGTGTGACTCACCCTTGACTCTGAAAAAGATATAAAACCAGAGGTTGGGTTTCTCTTTTTCCAGAGCTCTGATCCACAGCAGGAGTGCTGCGAGACTCTGGGCCAGCCATTGTTATGAGCTCCCTGGCTGAACTCAGATATTGGTAAGTATGAATTATATGTGGCCTATCTGTGGATGTTTGTAATTTGCTTATATTTGCTCTGAAGTTCAGGGTGCTGGCTTTTTCCCCTGAACTAAGTGAATGGTATTTGTATGCTGGATTAAAGTAGGCTTGTTAACCCCTTAACATAGTTTTCCTTAGTAAAGCAGATCAAAAGGACCTGGGCTTGCAGTGAGGTAGTTGTTGTTGGCTTTACACCCCCATAGCAGCTGTTAGCCGGATTGCTGAAACACAGAGCCATCATTTTCCTTCAAGTCAATCCATCCAATTCAACAAATGTTTTCTTACCAAGTGAATTAAGGCTTGGGGGCAATTCGATTAAAGTTATTAAATTGCAGATGTAGAATAATTCTCTTAAAAAAAACTTTAAGCTGTATTTACACACTACTACTAGGAAAGAGTTTTAGGAAGGGATATCAAAAGTTTAGGGAATCGGCCACACCCGAAAATGGCGAATGGAAAGCAGTAACTGGCGTGAGCTCCCCACCAAGTCCCTCCAAAAACCTATGAAAAAATGGCTCTGAACCAATTCTAGAACTACAGAACCCACAAAGGGGCAGAGGGAAGCAGGACTCCAGCCCAGGT
>CM053625.1:156197431-156236200 GCA_028646595.1 Phalanger gymnotis | reverse complement strand
GAACAGGGCAACCAGAGTGTACGCCATCTTGGAGTGGGAGGGGGGGATGGAAATGGGGAGAAAATCTGTAATTCAAACGCATGTGAAAATCAATGCTGAAAACTAAACATATTAAAAATAAATTAAAAAAAAAAAGTTTAGGGAATCTTCTCATATTCTTGGGTAGATTTCCTGACGGAAGTTATTTAATTTCCTCCTGGAACAAAATAAAATCATTGTCCTGGGGTTGTTGTGGCCATAAAATGTGTTTTTTTTTAAGACCACATTCCTACAGTAGTACCAATGTTACATTATTTATTTGCAATAATATAAAAAGTTATTTAAATTCTCAGTTTATGAAAGAGCTCCCTCTACTGGTCCCAAATCATTACAGACTTCAAAGAAAGCACCATGGTCTCAATATTACCTTAGTGCAGGGGCTTTTAATCTGGGGTTCATGAGCTTAAAAAATAATTTAATAACTGCTTTACTCTGTAAGCCTATATATTTTATCATATGCACTTAAGAACAGTATTCTGAGAAGGGATTCACAGACTTCAGTGAATGCCAAAGAGGCTGCTAATACAAAACGAACACAAAAGAACCCCTGCACTAGCAAGGGATAGCATGGCAGCAGGAAAAGATGACCGGGAATCAAGAGATTTGAACTTCAGTGCCAGCCCTGCCACTTTCTGTGTAATCTCAGACAAGTCACCTCCCCTCTCTGGCCTTCAAGTACTTCATCTGTAAAACGAAGGGGCTGATGTAACAAAGGACAATACAGAATTAGCTGTTATAGATCAGAGGGAGCACATCGAGAGTAACCTGGGTGGAATAGGTTTATTTTATATATGAACGATTTTTAATGAATGCAATATTAATCCTTGCGGATAAGCAATAATCATTAAAGTCCATTAGAAAATTCACCAAATAAATAAATAAATAAAATGAAGGGGCTGGCTAGACTACTTTTCAGGCTCCCTCTAGTTCTAATATTTTATTAAGTCAAGGAAACACAGAAGGAAGGATATAAAAGCAGTATCATTAGAGAAGTCAGAAAAGACTAGGAGAAGAAGCTAAGACTTAATATATTAGGAGGGTTGTCACCAACCTTTTTTACCCTATGGATAGAAAGAGAAGAAAGACAAGTAACCAGTAACATATTTGATGAGGAATAGCTCTTTACAGAAGCACTTACATAGCTTGTTTTCTGAGTCATTATGTCTATCAATCACTTACTTTTCATAGTCCCTTCCTCCTCCTCCTCTTCAGTGTTGATCACCATTGTGCCCAACTGTGATGGCAAAGTATCATCGTGCTCTATCATGGTATTGGCCCCATCGCTCAGGGTACTGGCAGCTCGTACTGTGCCGGTCTCATCTCCAACAGCACGAACCATCGTGCCTGAATCAGTTTCATCCTCTTCCTGTAAGAGTGCAATGCCCAGAAAAAAGCTGATTTACCTTACAATGAATCATAACTGAGCTCTCACATCTGACTAAACAGGGTATACCAGGCAAAAAGATGACAGCTAAAGGACTGTCTAACCTCATGGGACTAGGAGCACAGCCATTTCACCTCATTCGTATGTGGTACAGTAAAATGAGCATGGACTGAGAACCAGAAAACTAGGGTTCTAGTCCCAATTCAATGCATCGCCTCAGAGAAAGAAGTCTCTTCCCGTCTCTGGGCCTTAGAATCCTCACTAAAAATGAAGAGGCTGGATCATACTCTTCAAGAACCCATGATTTAGCTGGTGTTAAGTATTCCTTCCACTTACACAGGATACAAACTTTCTAAGGTTTGGTGGCTGGTCTTTGAAAGTTCCTGTGGCCATAACCATTAGTACTCTGCAGTCAACCTGGCAAAGAGTCTCTTGGACCTTTAACTATGTTTGTCCTTGATGACAGATATATAGTTATTTCCTGGGCCTATATTAGAAATGTTTTCAGGTTGGTAAGACCTGCTGAGGTTTGTGCATAATGGATGGGTAGCCTTCCAGGGCCCAGAGTCACCTCCATGCCCCAATGATTTATAAGAGAGAATCTTTATTGTATGAGGCTTAGTATGGGGCAGCAAGGTGACACAGTGGATAGAGAACTGGACCTGGAGTCAGGAGGACCCAAGTTTAAATAGATTTGAGGCCAGACCTCAGACACCTACTAGCTGTGTGACCCTGGGCAAGTCATTTAACCTCTGTTTGCCTCAGTTTCTTCATCTGTAAAATGAGGATAATAATAACACTGAACTGCCAGAGTTGTTGTGAGGATCAAATAAGATAATAATTATAAAGTGCCAAAAAAGAGGAAAAAAAAACCAAAACAAAATAAAAATAAAAATAAAGTGCCAAGCAGTACCTTGCACATAGCGAGGGCTATGTCAGCTACTGATACTATCATTATTGTTATTATTAAGTAAAAGATAAAGAAATACTAAATAGTTATTTCCTAAACAATAAACAGGCAAAATATAAAATTTATAAAATGTATTTAATCACATAGGGGCAGCAGATGACATCTTGGAAGGGTATTTCAACAAATACCAATGAAAAATAAACAAAGCTAGCTAAGTCATCTGGCCTGTTTGGGAACTAGTTTATTCATTTGTAAAACAGCAGAGGGGAATGAGGTTGGGGATGGAGGGCCCTTTCAGCTCTAAATCCTATATCCTCCACTGGTTACAGAGCACAGAACGTTAGTGCTGGAGAAGACTTGAGAGACCAATCATCTCATTCTACATATAGGGAAACTGAGGTCCAGAGAAGTGAGGTGGTGTGTTCACCTTATTACCTGTGTCACATAGGTAATAAGTAGTAAAGATTCCGTAGTGGCGCTGAAATGCAAGAAACATATGACCTTCTGCACTTCAAATCTTTTCACTAGGTCACAAGAACAGCCAGATCACAAAGCCAATGGGACACTGTCATAGGAAGTCTTTAAACACAGAACTGAATGACAAATTGTTGAGATATCACAGAAGAGATTCACAATTTAAGTAAGGGTTGGACTAGATAGTCTCCAAGGTCCTTCCCAACCGTCAATTAAGGAAGAGGGCTGGGGGAGACGGGAGTCCTTGGGTCCCCCAAGGAGAAGGGCACAAAGAAGGAGTGCCTCAGAGGGGTCTGGAGGGCCAGAGAAAGCAGTTTTCCAAAACGGTGTTGTGGTTAGCCAGAGAGGTCTGACATCATTCATTCAGGTACTAAGAAGAATACCAGAACACAGCGAGACTCTCAGGACTTCAGATATCTGGACCATAGATAGAGCTGGAAGGAAACTCAGCTGGTCTAACCCTCTCATTATACAGATAAGAAACATGATTTGTCCAGGTCACAGAGGAAGTGTTAGAGCCATAAGCTCTAATTAATTGAACCCAGATCCTCTGACTCCAGATGCAATACTCTTTCTACTGCACCATGATCAGAAAGGGAAGATTCAGGGTCCTATCGTTTGGGTATTCACCATTATGGCCAGTTTACCTCAAAAGTTAAGCTCTTTTTAGCCTCTTGAATAAATACACACACAAAACTTCTGAAGTGATACCTGTCTCCTGCTAATTATAAGTAGGATCTGGTAAACAGGGTCAGTACGGCACAGTAGACAGAGTGTTGTCCTTAAAGTTAGGACCTGGGTTCCCATCCCATATTTGACAAACACTGCCCAGTACACCGAGTTGCTCTCTAAGACTAAGTTGCAGATAAGTTGCTGATTTTCATCTATGGAGTTTCCACATTGCTCCTCTGGGGCAGCTAGGTGGTGCAGTGAGTGGAGCACCAACTGAGGAGTCAAGAGGACCTGAGTTCAAATCTAGCCTCGGACACTTCCTAGCTGTATGATGTTGGGTAAGTCACTTAACCCTAATTGCCCTGCCTTCTCTCCTCCAAAGAAAAAAAAAGGTCTCCCCCACTGAGAAATCACAGATCTGGATCATTCCCTTCTTCCCGCCAAATAAATGAGTCTAAAGAATTCTGAACTGGGAGCCCGGAGACCTGACTCTCATTAGGACTCTGCTACTAACCCTGGGAAAAACACTTCCCTTTTCTGGATCTGTTTCCTTCTGTCCATGGATGTGGACAAGATAGGAGGTTCTCCGAGTATGTTCCAGGAATCCTTGGGGGTTTCCAAGATCCTTTCAGGTAATCTGAGAGGTCAATACTAAGACTTTATTTGCCTAATAAAATACATTTCTTTTTCCCAACTACATATTTGGGTTAGGCCAATTTTTCTTCATTTACTTCAATCAGAACAACATAATAAAACTGAATGAATGCAGAAGGAGATGTAAGAATCCAACTGTCTTCTATTAAGTCACTGAAGAGATATGCAAACATATGCAAAACAATACCACTCTTCTTATTAATTTTTTTTGTTTTGGAAAGTAGTTGTTTTTCATTAAAAATGTGTTATCTATGTTAACATGTAATGGGTTTATTATTATTTTTAAATGAGTAAATATTTGAAAATTTTATCAGTTTTCATTTCTAATTCAATAAATGTTGATAGATGGAACTCATATAAATGAAAGCAATTTGGGGGTCTTCAATAATTTGTAAGAGGACAAAGGGGTCTAGAGTCCAAAAAGTTTGAGAGCACTGGACTAGATGATCTCTAAGTTTGACTCCTCTTCCGTAATCTAAAGTTTCATTCTAGTTCTGTCATTGTGGGACAGCTAAAGCAAAAGTGCCTCAGGGGACCAAAAGAAAAATAAAACCAGTCACAATTTTAAGAGAGACAGGCCAAGAAAGGAACGAGGCCAAACTGTGGCCTCAGATGAAGGATAAGTCACCTGCCAAAAGTCCCTCTCCACCTCAGAGGCAGATCTCAGAGGGCCTAACCAAAGAGCCCAGAGGCCTGGGGCTTTCTGCCACTCACAGAGTTGTCATCGTCATCCTGATCCAGCTCTCGCTGCTGGGCTTCTTGGCGTTTCAGTTTGACATCCATAGCTTCATTAATCAAGTCCCGTAGTATTGACACTCCTTTTGCACTCTTAACAAATGGATGCTTGAAAAAAACAAGGGCAGCACACCATCAATATGATGCTGTTGAGCGCACTTAAGCTCTGCTTACCACACAGTCCTGGATTGTGGACAGGCCCATCTACCTCTGTCCAACAGCTTCTCTGCCAGGATGCCTCTCTCCTCTCACCCTCCCTCCTCCCACACCTGAGCCATCCTTCAAGGCCCAGGTTAAAGCCAGCCTTCTTCAGGAGGATGCCTCCAGTTGATGATGAACTCTCCCTCCCCTGAACTTCTATACACTTAACATCAAAACCACTCGCCAAAGACTTAATCATATACTACTGCCTTGGGATAGATAAAGTGTATGATAAATTGCCATTCTGCATGATTATTTAATATTTCTTTGTGTATCTGGCAAAAGCCTTAGCCTTGGAGTCCAGAGACCAAGATCACAGGTTCAGTTCTGCCACTGACATACCTTGTGTGACTTTGGTTCCAGTTATTTTCTTTCTCTGAGCCTCAGTTTCCCAATGTATATGTGAGCTGGGGAGAATAATACTGGCACACCCTCCCTCAGAGAGCTAGTCCTCCATAAATGTGAGCCCTTGTTATTCTTGTTTCCTCAAAGAAACTGTGTGCTGATTGGGCGTAAAGCGCATGTCTCATGCTACTATGAACTTCCCCGCAAGCCTAGCACAGTTACTAGACGTATTGGTATCAGATCTTGAAACAGAGGTTCACCTTTGGGCTCATAAAATTAGCAATTATGTAATTATGGCAAGTCACTTAAACCTTGTGAACCTCTCAGTGTCTCCATCTGTAAAATGGGGATCACAGTACTATTGTGAGGCAACTATGAAGTACTAGGTAAGTGTGACTTCCTCGTACCACGAGTAGTTGTGGATGCACCATAAAACATTTCTCAACAAATGAATGGCAATGATATGGAAGACTGATAAATAATCCTTGAAATAAAAGTAACTGCATCTTACAAAAGAATTGCATGAGAAAGGCAAATGGCAGTACAGAGAAAATTTCCTACACATGTACCATTAGACTCTAAGTTCCTTTGTATACCCAGTGACCATATACCTCCATGCACAAAGCAGGCATCAAATAAATATTTGTTTAATTAAATTAACTAGGAGTCAGGAAAGTTGAGTTCAGGTTCTGCTCCAAGCTGGCCCATGACCCTGGGTATGTCCCTTCTTCTTCCTGGGTCTGTTTCTGCATCTAGAAAATGAGGGTCTTGATCTCAATGACTGAAAGGTCCTTTCTAGTTCTAACATTCGATGGATTGTAGTTATAAGAATTCACCTTTTTGTAAGCAAGAGTTATTTTATTCAACTTCATAATTAATTATGAAACAATTAGAAAATAAATCATTTTTATGCCAGCTCTCTTTCCAACTTGTAAGACACAGGCTAAAGGCAATAAAATCAACATCACTTATGAGTCTACGATTAACAGTCACATATTCCACGTACACACGCACAAAACAGCAAATGAGGCAGGGTGGTTCTGTGGGAAAAGTGCCAGTTTCAAATCCCAGTTCTATGATTACTGTCTTACTCAGGTGATCATGGAGAAATCCTAACCTGAGACTCAGCTTCCTCATCTGTAAAATGGGGATAATAATCTATATAATGTTATAAGGAAAGCATTTTGTGAACAAATTATTGTCCTCTTTAAATATGCTCTAAGGAAGAGCCCTTGAGAGGTGGTGGCTTGCCCACAAGTCACCTGGCTAGTAAGGCTGCTCTAATATACTGGTCACTTCTTCCTTGATTATTACACCCCAAACTTCTTCAAATATTACTTAAGACTTTACCTACCTAATCTCTTTAGCCTTAAGGTACTTCCACACTGCCAAGAGAAATTACCACATTTATCTCCATCACATGTTCCAATCTGTCACTAGGGATCCTGGCCAGGTGAGTTCCATACCTGAAGGAGCTGAGTAGCTGTGGCCCGGTGCTCAGGGCTCTTCACAAGACACTGCTTCACAAAATCAGCAAAGCTATCAGACCACAGCTCTGGCTTTCGGAAAGTGGGAGGGGGATTTGTAGGAATCATGAAGATAGCCTGAAACAAAAAGGTTTTCAAAGGGGAAAAAAGTAGTATCTCATTAGAAATCTTACTAGGGAAGCTGATGAAAAATGAAACTCAAAATTGAAGGCAGAAACCATGTATTCTGTATCTGTGCCTATCCCTGCACCTACCAAGTACGGCATATTACACATACCAGACATTTCTACAATGATTCATAGTAAATAAGTGAATGAATGAAAAAAGACTTCATTCTTTCCACTAACATGCCCCTCTAGATACTAATAAAAGTGTGAATATTTCCAGTGAGACTGTGGAGTCATTTTCTGAAAGCTTCCTTGTTCATGTCTTTCTGAAACTTATACTATCCCATGCAGCATTATTTTTGGTTCATTTCAGATGCTCTGCCTCCTAGTAGTCACTACTAGTGGCCCCTGACAGTCAGAAGCCAATTCCAAAGATTATGAATGCCCAGAGAATTCCCAGAGTACCTTTTCACCCATATGCACCACCACTTACGGTGCCCACTGTCCATGGAGTAGTGGAAGAGAACTCAGGACTGTAATTTGGGTTCTAGTTCCAGCAGGACTACTAACTCACTAGGTGGCCTTAGCCAGGTCACTTTCTTTTCCAATTTTAGTTTCTCCGTTTGTCAAACTAGACAGATTGTACTAAATGGCTTCTAAGATCTCTTCTACTTCCAGAATTTTATTATTCTACAACCTTTGGCATTCACCAAAAATGCTAAAGGGCTGGTTACATTTCAAGTTGGTTCCCATACCACACTCCTTAAAAACAATGAGATTAGCTGAACGTTTTTAAACCAATCTGAAATAGTTGAACAAAATCATGACACAGCATAGTCATGGAGTAGTGATGTTACATGCTGCAGTTAAATTCTTCAATATCAAAAATAATGTTATCCTGTGAGTTTCCAGTAAAGGGAAAATTACAACTTTTCTAAAATAAGACTTTTGGCAGAAATGATCAAAATTATTTAGTTTTAAATCAAGTTTCCACATAAGTATAAACCTCCCCTCCCATCTACTCATGTGCAAAACACCAAACTATGAAAAACTCTTTGCTTAGACACAGATATACTGGGAAAAAATTAGGAAAACTGACTAGCACCAATTATTCCTTTGGTGTGCTACTCAACAGTAAGAGTACAATGTATAGGAAACAGGTACCTACAGGATCAAAGCCAAATTTTCAATGTAAAACAGTTAGGCATCTGCGCCAGCTAGGAATCCAAAGCATTTGCCTCTCCTGGCCTTCCACCCGCTTCCATCTGGCTCTAATACTCATCTGTAGTAACTCAATATGTGACTTGGAAAATTCACTTATCCACTCTAGACAAGTGTCCTCTCTAAATTGAAGGCAAGGGATTAAATGTTCTCTAACTTCTTTTACGGCTTTGATAGTCTGGCTTCCGGTCCCTTCCAACTCTGACACTCATGAAACTATGAATCAATTAGAAACTATCTCATTAGTTTTCTCAATTTCCTCACTCTCATTGGATGGATATCAGCATATGGGGGTTTTCCTTCTGCCATTTCAATGGCAGTGATGCCCAATGACCAGATGTCTGCCACACAGTTGTATCCAATTTCCTGGATCACTTCTGGAGCCATCCAGAATGGTGTTCCTATCACTGTATTCCGTTTTGCCATTGTATCCTAAATAGGAAGCAGAAGAAAAAACATGAAATAATAGAAGCAATAGCAGAAATGGAGTTGCAAGCAGAATGTGAGGGTTTTTTTCTCATTTGTATTTTTATTAAAAAAAAATTCATTTAATAGCTCTGGCTGAAGTGTAAAAGCTTTTGCATTCCCACTGAACTCTCTCATCTGATCTCATAACACTCTACACTCCTTTTAAGTATTTATTCCATTCTAACTGAAGCTATATTTATCTGTTTCCATGACTAACCAATTTTATAAGATTGGTATGGGTAGTAGAAAGCAGACCCACCTAGAAGTTAGGAGGTTTGTCACTAAGTTATTGTGCTGACATATTACTCATTCTTTATCTATCTAGTTTATTTTAAATTTGCTTTTAGCATTTATTTTTCAAAATTTTGAGCATCAAATGCTCTCCCATGATAACCAAATACCAACTTGTTCTGCCATTCCTTAATTGATAGGCATCCTTTCAATTTCCAATTCTTTGCCACCACAAAAAGAGATGCTATAAATATTTTTTACATATAGGTCCCTTTCCCTTTTCTTTGATTTCTTTGGGATATCTAGTAGTGGTAAGACTAGGTCAAAAGGTATGGATAGTTTTATAGCCCTTTGGGCACAGTTCCATATTGTTCTCCAGAATGGACGGACAAGTACAAAACTCCATCAACAATGTACCTATTTTTCCATAATCCCTCTAACATGTCATCTTCTTTTTCTGTCATTCTGTCAATCGGAAAGGTGAGGTGGTAATCTCAGTTATCTGAATTTGCATTTCTCTAATCAGGAGTGATTTAGAACATTTTTTATGTTACTATTGACAGCTTTGATTTCTTCTTCTGAAAACTATCTGTTTATATCCTTTGGTCATTTATCAACAGGGGAATGGGCTCTTATTTTTATAAATTTGGTTCAGTTCCCTATATGTCTGAAAGATGAGGCCTTTATGAGAAAAATTTGCTGTACATTTCCCCTCTAGTGTCCTGCTTTCCTTCTAATTTTTGGATGCACTGGTTTTGTTTGTGAAAACCTTTTTAATTTCGTGTAATCAAAATTATCCATTTTGCTTCCTGTGATCCTATTTCTTGTTTGGCCGTAAATTTTTCCCTTATCCATAGATCTCACAAGTAAATTTTTCCATGCTTCTCTACTTTATTTATATGACACATTTAAATCATTTATCCATTTTGACCTTATTTCAATATACAGTTTGAGTTGTTGGTCTGTAACTAATATCTGCCAAGCTGCTTTCCAGTTTTCCCAGAAACTTTGTTCAAATGGTGAGTTCTTTCCCCAAAAGCTTGGATCCTTGGGTTTATCAAAAATTATATTACTACAGTCATTTACTACTGTGTATTATGTACCAAATCTAACCCATGATTCACCATTCTATTTCTTAGTCAGTATCAAATTATTTTGATGCTTTGTAATATAGTTTGAAATCTAGTACTGCGAGGCCAGCCGCCTTCCTTTATTTTTTTCATTGATTCCCTTGATATTCTTGACCACTTTGTTCTTCCAGATAAATTTTGTTATTTTTTTTCCTAGCACAATTAAATAGTTCTTTAGTAGTTTGACTGGTATGGCACTGAATAAGTTAATTTAGGTAGAATGGTTATTTTTAATATACTGGCTTGGTCTACCCATGAGCAGTTCATGTTCTGTCTTTGTATGAAAAGTGTTCTATAAAAACTTAGAAAGACTCAAATAAACTGATGCAAAGTGAAATGAGCAGAACCAAGTGAATATTGTACACAGTAACAGCAACATTGTGTGATGATCAACTATGATTGACTTAGCTCTTCTCAGCAATACAATGATCCAAGACAATTCCAAAAGGCTCATGATGGAAAACGCTATCCATATCCAGAGAAAGAACGGATGGAGTTTGAATGCAGATCGAAGCATACCATTTTCACTTTATTTTTATCATGGTTTTTTCTTTTTGAAAACTGTAATTGCCTTACAAACTGTTTCTTCTTTCACAATATGACTAATGTGGTAATAGGTTTTACATGATTGCACATATATTTGGAACTCAAAATTTTATAAAAAATGAATGTTAAAAATTGTTTTATATGTAATTGAAAAAAAAAAGCAACTCATACATAAAGAAAAGGGCTCTGTAATTTAGTTCATATTGTCCCTATGTTTGTCTCAGCAAACAGACTCCCAAGTATTTTATATTGTCTGCAGTTATTTTTAATGGAATTTCTTTATCTTTTGCCGCTGGGTTTTGCTGGAAGCATATAAAAATGTTGATGATTTAAGTGGGTTTATTTTATATTCTGCAACTTTGCTGAAGTTGTTAATTGTTTCAACTAGTTTTTAAGTTGATTCTCTGAGGGTTCTCTGAGGATACCATCAGATTATCTGCAAAGAGCAATAGTTTTGTTTCCTCACTGCCTATTTTTATTCCTGCAATTTTTTTCTTGTCTCATTACTACAGCTAGCAATTTTGGTACAATTTTAAATAACAATGGTAATAATGGACATTCTTGACTCACCCCTGATCTTACTGGGAAGGCTTCAAATTTATCCTCATTACAGATAATTCTTGCTCTTAGTGTTAGATAGATACTACTTATCATTTCAAGAAAGGCTTCATTTATTCCTATGCTTTCTAATGTTTTAATAGGAATGGCTGTTGTATTTTGTCAAAAACTTTTTCTGCATCTATTGAGATAATTATGTAATTTTGTTATTTTTGTTATTGATATATCAGTTAAGCTGATAGTTTTCTTAATACTGTACTAGCCCAGCAGTTCTAGTATAAAACCCACCTAGTCATAATCCCCTTGTATTTCATTTTAAAATTTTGTATCAATATCCATTATGGAAATTGGACTATAGTTTTCTTCCCGTTTTGGCTCTCCCTGGTTTAGGTATCAAAAACCATATCTGTGCTATAAAAGGACCTTGGTAAGACTCCTTCCATATCTATTTTTTCAAATAGTTTATACAGTATTGGGATTAATCATTCCTTAGATGTTTGGTAGAATTCACTTGTAAATCCACCCGGTCTTGGGGATTTTTTTCTTAGGGGTTTTATTTGCGGCTTGTTTAATTTCTTTTTCCAAGACACGGTCAAGTATTTTATTTTTTCTTCTGTTAATCTGCAATTTTATTTTGTAAATATTCATCTTCTTCATTTAGATTGTCAGTTTTATTGGCATATAGCTGGGCAAAATAACTCTTAATAATTACTTTAATTTCATCTTTACTGGTTGGAAGTTTTCCTTGACAATTTCTTGAAATATGATATCTATGATTTCTGAAAATATGATTTTTTCATCATGGCTTTCAGGCAGTGCAATAATTCTTAAATTATTTCTCCTCAATCTATTTCCAAGTCAATTGTTTTTCCAATGAGATATTTCACATTTTCCCCCTATATTTTCATTTTTCTGACTTTGTTCTATTGTTTCTTGATGTGTCATGGAGACATTAGCTTCCACCTGCTCAATTCTAATTTTTAAAGAATTATTTTCTTAAGTGAGCTTTTGTACCTCTTTTTCATTTGACTAATTTTACTTTTTATTTTTTGGGCAGGGCAATTGGGGTTAAGTGACTTGCCCAAGGTCACATGGCTAGTACATGTGTCAAGTGTTTGAGGCCGGATTTGAACTCAGGTCCTCCTGACTCCAGGGCCAGTGCTCTACTCACTATGCCACCTAGCTGCCCCTAATTTTATTTTTTAAGGTATTATTTTCATCAGTGAAGTTTTGTACCTCTTTTGCCATTTGGCCAATTTTGTTTTTTAAAGTGTTATTTTCTTCGATATTTTTTGTATCTCTTTCACCAAGCTTTTAACTGACTTTTTATAATTTTCTTGTATTGCTCTCTTTTCCCAATTTTTCCTCTACCACTCATATTTGATTTTTAAAATCATTTTTAGCTCTTCCAAGAATTCTTATTGGGCTTATGTGCAATTCATCTTTTTCCTCCTTTGTCTGTAGCTGTTTTGACATCATAATCCTCTTTTGAGTTTGTGTCTTGATCTTTCTTGTCACTATAGCAACTTCTTGGTCAAGTTCTTTATGTTAAACTTTTTGACCTATGTCAGGCACTGGAGAAAGAGGAATTGGAAATGTGTGGGAGAAGTGGTTGAAAGCCCACTCCTGGAAGGTGGACTATAGGAATGCAGGGGGTTGGGCGAACTGTCCTAAGCTGTAGACTTTTTTGTGCTACTCTTTTCAGGGTTAGTTCTGGGTTTTGGAAGTTTTTAGTGCTTCCAAGGTGGTGTGATCCACAGAGAGGTGTGGTCACTGTTCACCTGGTCTGTACTCTGGCCCTTATTCAGGAGAGGTCCCTGAACCTTGCAGCCACAAGTGCTACTGCCCCTTAGAGCCCATATTCTCTTGTGACAGAAAGTGCTCCTATCTGCCCTGGAGCTGTGAACCAAAAGTGGATATAGGCAATGGAGTTGTCAAACAGTGCCAGTCCTTCGCTCAGTGCTAACACAGGGGTCTCCCGTAATTTCTTTCTGATCAGTTTCCTGATCCCCTTACTGCCTCTGGCTCATAAGCTCCTGAAGCTACTACTGCTGTTGCTACCTCCAGAGCCCATACCTGGTGGCTGCCACCACTTTGCATCAGCCCCCACCCCAGTGTCATAGACCTTTCTTTCTGACTTCCTATGTTGTCTTGGGCTAGAAAAATATCTCACTCCAAGCTTTTGTTGGCTCTGCCACTCCAGAATTCAATTAGAAGCATTAGTTCTAAGTTGTTTGGAGGGGAATGTTGGAAGAGCTTGGCTGTAAGTGCTTCTTCTTCACTATCTTGGCTCCACCACTTATTATCTCTTATTCATTCTTGAAAAGCCCTATTCAACGATCACCTCTTCCAAACTTTCACTGACATCTTCTAGTCGTGAACAACAATTTTTCTCAGATCTCAGAGGCTGTTCAGAAATTTTCTCACTGTAATACTATTTTATAGTTATTTGTTTTGCTGTCTTATTCCTTACTAGACTTCAGTCCTAAGGTCAAGGGCTGTAATTTATCTAAAATCAGTATCCCCTCCTATGCACGGCTGGCAGTGTATATCTAGAGAGTATACACTTAAATAGCTGCTGTACTATAGTTGTAGAAATAAGGTCTATCAAGACAAATAATTTCTATACTCACTGTAAGTTGACCAGCTACTCCAAAATCTGCCAGCTTTGCATGTCCTTCTGTATTTAGCAAGATATTTCCAGCCTTAATATCTCGGTGTATTTTTCTCATAAAATGAAGGTATTCTAGTCCTTTAAGAGTTGATTGTAATATTGTAGCTATTTCATCTTCTGTCAACTATGAAAAAATGAGAAAAAAAATTTAAATACAGTACTATAGTATAGTCTCAGTACATGAGGAAAGAGAAGAAAAATGAGATTAAAGTGATTGTAATAAATAAAGTATTATCCATTGTAAATTGTCCTAACAAGTCCTTGATTACAGAATTACAGACTCAGAGCTAGAAAGAAGCTGAAAAATCATCTAAGGCAACTCCCACCTCTCAGAGATGAGGTAACTGACTGACGCCTAGAGAGATTAAGTGCCTTGTCCCAAGTTTGCCCGATAATAACTGGCAGTTAGCATTTGAAACTAGGTCCTCCCCTTCCAGAGCCAGCATTCTTTTCATTATACTACCACCACGTCTTTCGAAGAACAATAAGTGAGAGCCTCCGAAGTGCCAAGCAGCTATATTTACCAAAGCCTAAGTTTATCCAACACCATCTCTTACCCCCCACTCCTGACCTATGTCAGGCACTGGAGAAAGAAGAATTGGAAACATGTGGGAGGAGAGTTGAAAGTGCACTCCTGGATGGTGAAAACAGAAGGGCTAAAATTCATAACACTCCACCACCTTCCCCTCCACATTCCTAACTTCATGCTACAAATGAGGCCAATACCCTAGGCTCAAAAGCAGTGCCTATTTGTCAGGAGACATGGCTGATGGCCACAGAGGTCATCTTTTTGGATGTTGCCACCGCACCTTAACCATGGTCCGGGAAATCTGAAACCAGGTTTCTCCTCTTTACAGGACCACCTATCACAGCCAACCCACAGCCAAGGCAGGGAGGAAAGACAAGGTTAGGAATATTGGCTGTGCCCTGAATCTTCAAACCTCTATGCCATGACACAGTAGGTAACAAAAAGGTTGAAAAGTCCTATCACCAGTATCAGTGTCTAGCCAGATCTCAGCCATCTGGAGTCTTGACATTCTTGGTCCTAGCCTGAGACTTCCTCCTGGACTGAAAGAAAGCTTAGACCAGTTAGGAACCAGAAGACTCATGGAGCAGCAGTGGCCTAGTGCTTAATCTCATTTCAGCAGGGCTAGGAGGGGCCGTTGTCCTCCTCACCATAGAGGATGAAGGGGTGTCAGATAAGCTTGAGGGGGAGTGGGATTTTGTTGCCATAAGCTCTTACACCCTCACCTTGATGGAGGTGGAAAGACAATGTAGCAAGAATAAAAGAAAATAAATAATAATAATGGTACATGGGATCCCATGAGATGTTAAAAGAAGAATGATCAAAAGATCCTCTAGGAGGATCTATAAGAAAATAGGGCAAAAGGTTATAGAGGATAAACAAGCATGGCGAGGCTACAATTTGCTTTGGTAAGAGCCCACACCAATAAAATAGATGATTGTTCTAGAGCTAAAAAACATTTTGGAGGCCATCTAGCCAAACTATCTCATTTTTAAATGAGGAAACTGAGGCACAGATAAATTAAATGACTTGCCCAAAATCACGCAGTATGCTAAGTAGCAGTGGTAGGATTTCAACTCAGATCCTCTGACTCTAGAACCAGTGTTTTTCTCGCTATACTACATGATCTCCTACACTACTTGCACACAAGTTGAAGTTGCTGTATGTAACATGCTGCAATCTACTTATGTCTGCCACATGTCTCTCCACATCTGTCCTTTGAGTGACCCATTATTATGATTCTTCAGAGAATGAGTACAATTGTTTTATTCTTTTTTCTTTTAGACTTAAATGCTAAAACTTAAATACATAGCAAGAAAAAATATATTATAAACTTAAATATTAAAACAAATATAAAATAAGAAAAGAAAAAAGTGTTTTATTCTTTGTATCCTAGGCTAGGGTCTAGCACAGTGCCTGCTGCATAGTAGGTATTTAATTAATGCTTGTTGATTAACTGACCAAATGAAGCATTAAGATAAAGTTATGATATTTGGGCATCAGCAGGATATTGGACTTGGAAATCAAAAGCCATAGATTCATGTCTAGGTTTCACACTTACTGGCTATATGGCCCTGGGTTAATTTCCTTAACTTCTCAGCCCTGGTTTCCTCATTTGTAACGTGAAGATAATGCTATTAAGCAGACAAGGTGGGAATTATTGTAAAGATCCAACGAGATATATACAGTTTATGTAAAGTACTCTGTGAATGTAGCTATTATTATTAAACACTGGAAGGAATCCCCAGGCTCCCTAGTACCCACAAATGTCAAGAGCTCCAGAGGAAGGCCCCCAGCATATAGGTGAATATCCTAGGAGGATTTGCCAGAAGCTATGGACAAGTGTCCAACAGGATGAAAGGGTAGTGAGGTAATCTGTACCAATGAAGGGAGTGCCCACAATAATGGATCACAAATCAGTGTAAAATCATGGATAGAGAATAGCTCTGGAAAAGGTGTGTAAATGATGTGATATGCACTGCTTAAAGAAATTGTGTTCATCAATGAGACCAGTTTTAAGTATCTTACCAAGTACTACTCTCTCCACACACTCACCAAGGCCCTTGGAGGGCCAGGAGCATGCATATGTGAGATGTGGTCAGGGCTCCCAGCTGTGGTTATTAAGGAGAACAAAGAGAACTGGTTCCCACAAGGACCAAACCCATGATTTCAGCCTCATTAACTCTATCTTCTTAATCAAGTGAGCTATCAGATTGGAGAATTTCTTAAATGTTTACATTCTATACAAAGCCATTCATTTTAAAATTCAGAGTTGCCCCAGATCAGATGGATGTGCTGTCTTGCTTATGTAACTGTATTTTAATAGAAAGAATATCAGGCAAAAAAGTCAGACTTGGCTTTGTAGGAGATCCCTTCACCTCTCTGAGCCTCCACTTCCTTAACGATAAAATGGAGATAGTTACATTTGTACTGATAATTTCTCAGGTGTGTTGTAAGCCTCAAATCGAACAGCACGTATGAAGTGCTTTATAAACCTTAAAGTCCATATGTCGCCATTTATTATTACTTCAACTGAAGCCCTACACAAATGATTGGGGGGGGGGGAGGGATAATATTACCTTACATAAACTGATCAAATACCTGTCTTATTAAAAAGAAACTTGGAACAAATTCTTAAAATCAATCATTTTCTCAGACTTTTGGAATGTGCTTTTAAAAACTTACTGGGATACTGCCCCATTCACTGAATTTACACTTTGAATAAAGCAAGCATTATTGCTGCTAAAAGTGCTTTCAATGAGATGGAAGCAGGGTCTAGGCAATATAAAATTTCTTTATATTTAATTCCTACCTATCTCAACTACCACTTGGTCTGTGGAGTGTTTCCTAATTGCCCCAGCTGGAAATGATCTTTCCCTCATTAGACCTTAAACAACATAGTTTATGTATTTTCTTTGTTCTGTTTTAATTAATAGTTATTTGTCAATGTCATATCACCCCTCATAGCAAGCTTCATGAGAGGGGCAGTGGAAAAATCTCTCAGTCCAAGGATATATGTCTGCATACATAACCTGAGGCAATCAATCAAAAACCATTTAAATGGCAAGTCCCCTAGGCTCTGAAAAAGGAGTTGGAGGTGACTTCCAAGGTTCCTTTCAGCTCCAGATATGATCCTTTTAGAATATAAAACCTAGTACAGAGTTTTGTACAATTCTGTCTTTAATAAAAATCTCCTGAACTGACTTTATTCACTTAGAATGAAACACAAAATGATAGTTTGGGTAGCAGTAGCAAACTAGCCGTCCCTATTACATTTTGTTACATTGAAATTACATTTCATTCCTTGACCACATACTGTTTAGGTGGCAGAGAGAGTTGGCAGGAGGAAGCCTGGCTAAAATTTAACATTCATTACAGATTTACAAAGCAGATTAAGACTTGCTCATAACAGTGGAGTGGAAAGAACACTGGACTTGTAGAGACACAGCAGGAGTCCTGGCTCTCTGCTGTTCACTACCTAAAGTGGACAGGACAATGGACTTGGGAGTCAAGGAGACCTAGGTTCAAATACCACCTCAAGACATTTAGTAGCTGGACAATGCTGGGCAAGTGAATTAACCTCTCTGTATCTAAGTTTTCTCATGTATAAAATGAGGGGGTTGAGTGCAGTGGCTTCTAAGGTCTCATCAGACTCTAAATCTATGATCCTGTGACCCTGGACAAGATACTTCTTTATTCTTTAAAATAAGGCAATCAGAACAGATTAAAGTGTAGATAACTTCAACTTTGAAAATTCCATGTTATAAAGTTCCTTCCAACTCTAACATTCTATTATTTAAAAAAAAAATCAGAAAGACCAGTGCTAAGATAGATTATGTAAAGTGGGTATCTGAACAGCCACATTTGTGAGACATCGGAAAATGTAGAGGAGGGTAGTGTGTGGGGACAGCCAGAGACAGAGTTATGGAAAAGAGCCAAAGAGAAAGAAGAGAAATTTGACGGTCCTCTTCATAAATATGGTAGTCGTAGGCATGCAAATCAACAAAAAGCTCCAGAGAAAAGAAGGTATCAGAAGAGCAGGAACAAATTGCATTGTTCTAGGAGGAAAACTTACTGTTTTATTTCGTAATCGGATGATATCAGACACAGAGCCAGCACCACAGTATTCCATGACTATCCAAAGATCCGTGTTCTTAAAATAACTGCCATAATATTTCACTACATGAGGGCTGGGGAAGTCAGAGAGAATAAATCAGCAGCTGTCTTAGAACACCACCTTTTTATTATGCTGTCAAACATACAGAGGGCAATCACACAGCTCCAAAGCTCAATTATTCAAATTCAGGAACAGAGATAGAATGTCAGGTCTTAAGCTAAAAAAGAGATTTCTCTCTCAGAATTTTCAGGGAGTTGTTAAGACTCCCATTCAGAGGAAATAGTGCAACCATGTCTAATTTTAATTGGTCTAAATAATGTTGCATGGTAACAGAAAAGTAGCTAACATCCAGTCTCCTAATTCAGAGTTATAAATGACAAGGCGTTCCTGGGCAACACGCCAGTAACAACAGAAAGGATCAGAGTAAATACTAATTAAGTCTTTTAACATTTTATTCCGGCCTACCTATGTCACAGAAATAAGGGTAGATCATCACATTAGGTGCTCTTTCTCTTCCCTGAGCTCCAATCTAACCTAAACATTTATTCAGCTCATGCTATGTCAGAGGCACTGTGCTTCTACAATACTATTCACAGGACACTTATCAAAGATCATCATCCTGGACTGTTAGTTATCTTTTCGTGCATGTTTTGTTTCTCCAGTTAGACTGTAAGGTCCTGAAAGGGAAAGGTGTTCTCTGCTTTTTTATATCCATCACAAGGTACTGTAATTACACAAACACCTACTGATTACATGCCCTTAGATACATACTGTCTATTCAGAACAGACTCTTAGGCAGCCTAATAATACGTACACGGAAACTCAAACAGGTACCCTGGGAACTGGTTCAATAATCTGTCTTGGGAAAGGGGATGTGTGGGTGGGATGAACTGCAGTGACCTATTTGATTAAATGATATTTTTTTAAATGTGAGTTTTACATGGCATTTAAGCAATAACAGGAAAAAGTAAATAAAATCAGTGTAACTGTAGCCTCTGTTAAATACGTGAGGAAAAGAGAACTGAACTGAAAGTCAGAGGTCACAGGCCCGACTGTGTGATTCAAACAAGTTATTGAACCCCTCTGAGTCTCGGTTTCTTTATCTGTAAAATGAGGACAATAATATTTATCGTGGGGTTGTTGTAGTTGTGATAGCGAGGTGGTGCAGTGGATAGAGTGCTGGGGATGGAGTCAGGAAGGCTTTAGTTTAAATCCAGTCTCAGACACTCCTTAGTTCTATGACAGTGGGCAAGTCACTTAACCTATTTGCCTCAGTTTCCTCTTCTATAAAACAGGGATAATAATAGCATCTAATTCCCAGGGTTGTTGTAAGGATCAAATGACATATTTGAAGGAGCACATACTACAGCACCTGACACACAGTAGGTACTACATAAATGTTAGCTTTATAATTACTATTATTATCAACATTATTAGTATAGTGAAAAAATGTAAAGCACAGGCTATTATCATTAGCCCCTCAGAACCTGTATTCACATCTCTAAATGAGGATCATAACCTCTGCCCAGCTAGCCTCACAGGGCTGATAGAAAGATCAAATGAAACAAAAGATGTGAGAATGAACTGCAGCTCTGAAGTAACACAAACTTTTAATATTATTTTAGGTTTTCCAAGAAAAAAACTCCTCTTCCTCAATGCTAACGGCAAATGTACTCTAGAAGGCTAAGTGGAACCGTAGGCACAAGGTTTCCACTCCTGGGATTAGAGTTCTCTCTCATAGCACCTTGGAGCCTGACTCAGAGCCAACCCAAGAAGTGACTGCTATGGCCAACTTCAGCATGAAAGCACTAGTGGTAATGGAACTTCATGACAAGTCATCTGTTTTCTTGTGGTTGCCTGTGTGGCTGACTTCCTGCCTGTAGAATTTGACAAGTCTTAGTTCCTCAAAAAAGAAAGAAGCGCTAACTACTTAATGCTGGAATTTAAAACAAAACAAAAAAACCCCAAAACTTTAAGGGCTGAGAAAGGACTAGTAGGGAGGACAGTAGTGTTAAATGTTTTCTTAATCTTTCCACCTAAGGAACTATTTTAACAATCTCCCAACTCAAAACTCAGAAATGTATTTCCCCCCCATCGGAAATGAAAGAGATCATTATCAAAAAAGGCAAGGCGTGGGCATACACATGCCCCTGACATTTCTTCCTAGTTCTTAAACAGGCTCCCTTCTTCAACTGGCTAAATACTAAAACTGAATTGTGCTAGGTTGGGCACATATTAGACAATTTCAGCTACCGGAACATACTTTGAATCATATTTCTGTGCAACAGAATGTGCAATATGGTGCCACCAAGTTCTTACTTCTGCAAAACATGAGTGTTAGCTCTAGGATTCAACAGTGGTGCTTTCCAGACCCATACCCTGTTGCCTTTACCTGTCACATTGCTGCATTATAGAAATTTCCTTGATGATCTCTTGAAGGTCGGACTCCACAGGAACTTGCTTAATTGCAACCACTTGACCAGTTTCTTTATGAATAGCTTTGAAAACACTGCCATAGGACCTGTAATAGAGGGTGGAAGACCAGTCAATCTGAAAAGCTGACATTAAAGCAAGGCAGGAGACAGGAAAGGACCAAACACTAAAGGATAAAACCACCTACAATTTCTGACTTTATAGCCCTTCCATTTACTCAGGATTCTGCTGTTCTCTACCTCCTTAAACCCAGGTTCTACTTAGGGATGCCCATATGCATGCCCAACACACACACGCACACACACACACACACACACACACACACACACGATGTTGGTCACCCCTCAAAAACCTGTGTGAGAGCTGAAGTGCCACAAGGAAAGTCTTCATTAAAAAGACCTGTTACAGTGCTGATGTTTAAAAAAGCCATATGCCTAGGCTGTAGAGCTAGTTCCTTGAAAATAAATTATGTAAATGTAAAATTAAGAGATGACTCCTCCACAGTCTCTGTCATTTTCCACCCCACCCCCAAGCCCAGCACTGGCAATCCATGTGCAACAATATTTAAATGTCCCTCAAGTCATAAAACTTTGTTATCCAAAATCTGGACTCAGAGTAGGAAGAGCCTTAGAGGTGTGATCTAGCCCAACCCCCACCAGGGGAAGAAGTCCCTCCATAATATCCCTGTCAAGTAGTTCTCTAGCTTCTGTGCTTAAATATTTCTAGGTTCCCAGGTCAAGCAAAATGTGAATGGAGCTTACCTCAGCCCATAGCCAGAGGTAAAGATAGCAAACACAAACTCTTTTCAGTGCATTTTCCCTTAAGAACTTGTGTTTAAACAATCTTGCACATAAGTAGATTACATTTTCAATGAAAGCCAGAATGACAGAAGAGAAAATAACATGCATTTCATTTTAGGGCCTTTTTTCAATACATGTTTAATAATGCCTTTGAGCAAAACAAACAAACAAAAATTCCAATTAAATCCCAAGCTATTCTGTTGGCAATCAAAGCAAGTCAAATGCAACAGGGAAGGAGAGACAATGATTACTTTAGTGAGATGTATCCTTGCAGACAGAGCAACATATTTTCATTGTTCCTAGAATGTCTTTTCATGTTGACAATAACAATCCTATGCTCTCAAAGCTGGCAGGGGCCTCAAAAGGTCTTCCTTCACAATATCCCCCACAAGTGATTATCCAGCCTCTGCATAAAGATCTCAGATGAGGGTAACTTGCTCTCCCTCAAGGCAGACTATAACATGACTGGACAACTTCATTTGTTAGGAAGCTCTTCTTTATGTGAAGTCAAAATCTGCCGGCTTAGAAGTGACATGGCATGGTATTAGTCTGACACTGCTTCCACGTGACTCTCTTCCAATATCTCAAGCCCACAAACATGAAAAGAGTTCATTTCATTCTGAACAGTTGTGGATACCTCTATTTCAAAAACTTTTACAGAAGAAAATGATGTGGTATGGTAGAAAGACTGTTGGACTCAAGCTCAGGAGACTAGAGTCTAAATCCCAGCAAGATAATTCATTTCCATGAGTACCAGCTTCTTTATCTATAAAGTGTGGAAAATTTCATATTACATACTCAAAGCGAGAACCTGAAAAGACCTTAGCCTAAAAGGGCCGGGGTCTCCCATTACATCCTGGGCCATCTCTAGTCGTCCTGATGAACATCTGGCCACTGGACCCAGATGGCTCTGGAGGAGAAAGAGAGGCCGGTGACCTTGCACAGCCCTTCCTCACTCAAATTAAAGTCAACTGTAACTCACGTCATCATCTCCCACGTCATGGTTCTCTTTGAGAATGAAGGACAAACACAACAACAATTTTACATGCTTGTTGCTAGGAAAGGGCATTGTAAATCTAAAAGTACTATAAAAATGTGAAGTAATATTAGTAGAATTACAAATTATTGTAATTAAGTTTGGCTCCAAATCCTTGTCTGCCTACTATAGAAAGATAGACAAGTGAACAGTATTTTAAAAAAAAAAAAGAAAGCTCCTTCAGTCTTGAGAAATTTTCACCTCACATCATCAATTCAATAAAGTTATTTGCAAAAGGGAGAGAACAGACAAGCATATTATCTTGGCTTTCAAGTAATTAGTTTTACACTAGAAAGGCTGAGCATGACTAAATGTAATTGTCTTATAAAATTAGTTGAACTGACAGGAAGTGTGGAAGATGGGAGAGCAAACACTTGAGCATGAGAATATAAGGCAATGATCTAGTAGCAAGACTTAAAAATGTAAAACCTTAAACATAGGGAAAAATGATGGTAGGTTCTGATTCTGACCTATAAAGTGATTTCCATTTAACTTGGTTCAGGTCTAGATTTCAGTTCAGGCCTATAAAAGATTTCCGTAGACCAAAGGGGCTAGAAGAAAATTTAGAGATCTTCCTTTTTAATCCCCTTGTCTTCCAGAAGATAAAACAAAGGTTAAGGAGAGGTAAAATGCCATAGAACATACCTAGAGGAACATCCCCAGTTCTTCTGACTCCAAGTCCATAGACATAAATGTCCCCTGGAAAGCAATCATTCCAAACCCTCGATCTTAAGGAAGAGGAGACCACAAGTCTGTGGCAAGTCTGTAATGCAGCTGGGCCTAGAACTCTGCCTGCAGGCTCCCAGGTTAGAGCTCCTTCCACCATGTCACGCTCCTAGACCTAAACTTCCTCAAACAATAAAACTGCTATAATCTTCAAGATCTAACTCCAACCCTTCAAACAGGGATCTGCATGTAATGAGATAGGAGTCAATTAGTTTATATACACATATCTGTACCTATAGTCCATTAATTTTCTGAGCAAGTCGCACATATGGGGGTAACTCCAGTTTGGAGTGGAATTCCAGATCAAGTCTATGTTTAGCAATTTCCTAAATCTTGCTTGTCTATTGCCAGCAACAGAAATCTCTGCATTAGTTGCAGTCTGACCAATGGAAGAGAACAGCAACCTTGGTTCTTCATTTAAAGAGCAATTAGGTTATAGCAAGGACATAAAGGGCTCAAGTTCTCTATTTTCTCCAGGACAGCTTTTGTAGGAAGAAACTTCTAAGTATTCTGCCAGAAATATTTGAGGATCTAAACCAAAATAGAGAAAAATCTTCATTTGAATTCATATCATGGATAATTCCCGATACATTCTTCTTCTATTATCACTTTTTTTTGAGGGAAATAAGTGGTACTTCCCAACCTGTCTGTTGCCAGACCACCTAACTAGGCCTGATCAGTCTTCTTTCATATTACAGCCTCTTTGCCTTAAATATAATGGCCCAAATGATGACCACTGCTTGAGGAAGCGTGAGTTTAACCTATTCAAAAGAAACATTGCATTTTTCATGTGCCAGCCATTGTAATCATGGCTGCCTTTTATATGTTCTTTAGAGTTGCAAGGTACCAGCTCTAATTTATCTCATACCCTTCATTATTGGTACAGGCATGGGTTTTGCAAGGATTATTATCCTCTTCTTAACTTGGGCAGAAGTAGTTAGTTGAAGTATCATTATCACCTTGACTACAGCCTATGAGGTAGGTTGTATAACCTCTATTTTATAGGAGAAAAAACTGACTCGTAGAGGTAAAAGGTTTTCTGACTCCACATCCAGTGCCCCTTCTACAACTCTGCTGTGCTCTTATTATATACATGCAGCTACCACCTCAGGCCCAAACTCTAAAGTTATCTCCTCCCACAAGCACTACTTAATTAACGAATGTCTTGCTTGGGACTTGAAAAGGACAAGATGTCAAGCTGAAGTTAGGACAAAGTTCTCTTTCCATACTTCTGCCACGGCCAGGCGATGATAGTCTTCCAGACATACTGGTCTTCCCTTTTTAGCCATGTGGCTGAGCACTGCCTTTTTTTTCTACTTGTGCTTCATGTTCAAGAGACAGCCACTTACCTTCTGGTAAAAGGCTTCTTGGAGCCCCTTACAAAGGGGCAGGTACTCCATCAAGAATAAACAGAGGGAAATCCAGGACTCACTCTACCATTAAAGCAGAGCTGTGTCCATCACTTTCAATTAAGTCTGACACCCAAAGAATCATATAATGAACACGTTTATGACAAAGGGCTGATTTTAAAGGGAAAATGGCAATTCGCTCACATTTCTGGCACTCAGTGGTTTACAAAGCATTTTCCTCACAACAACCCTGTGAGGTAGGTTGTATCAAGAGTATCTCCATTTTTCAGAGGAGGAGACAGATGGACGAAGTGGCTGCCTACATTCCCACAGCTAATTAGTGTAGGAGCTAAGTCCTGAACTCTAAGCCCATGGACTTTCATTGTCATGCTGCTTCCCACAACACTTAAAAATTTAACCCACTGGGTCTTCTCACAAGCCACAATGAACTTCAGGGGTTTATTATCCTAGCTGTGATTACATTTTATACAGATGCAGTAAACAAATGACCAAGGTGCCCTTTATTACATCTCAGGCTTATATTCCACGAGAACATCCCTATCTAGAATGAAAGCTAACCTCATCAAAATGTATCACATGGTTTTGCAAATCCCTGCTTTAGTCTATGCCACATGCTATGTGATATCAACATACTGAGTGGCACACTTACCCTTCTCCAAGTTTCTCTAAGACATCAAACACTTCTTCTGGCTGCTTGGTCAAACTATCTTCATCCAGTTTTTTCAGCTGCCTGAAAGCAGAATACAAAAGTACAGTGAGAAGCTGTTTGGTTTCAACATGAATTGTGCTGTTTGGTTAACAATGTTTAATAGTCACTGGGCTTGCCTGTGGCTAAGAGAAGGTCAATTGTGAAGTAAAACATAGAGTCTCTAGCTTTCTGAAAGTGAAGGTTATTCCCAAAGACTATTAAAGAAATTGTTCCTATCCACAAGCATCTGTTTGTGTTAGACAGGAGCTCTGTCAAAAAGGCATAAACCTTAGAACATCAGAGACCACATTAATAATAGTACACATTTATACAGCACTTTAAGGTTTACAAAGCATTTCCTCATAATTTTGCGAGGTGTGTATGGGGTAGAAAGATTACTATTCTCATTTTCTAGGTGAAGAAACTGAGGTTCAGTGGAATAAAGAAACTTGCAAGGGTCATCTGACTAATAAGCATTGAAGCCAGGATTCAAATCTAGGTCTTCTGCTGCTAAGTCTAGCTCTCTTTACCCTATATCAAGCTGCTATATAAGAAAAAAGAGAGGAAAGTGTACCCTTAAGTACTCACTAACCTTAATGTCCCAGCTCAGGTATCACCTCTTCCATTAAGTCTTTTCTGACACCCTCCCAGGTAGAAACGATCCCTTCTTCCTCCAATCTTTTATAGCACTTTGTTTAGAATAGTCTAGTTTGTATCAGAGTTGTGCTCTTTTCTCATAGATTATAGGCTCACTGTGGGTAAGAATACAATCATACAGGAGAAGCTCTGGAGTGGAAGTCAGAAGACTTAGTTTCTAGCCTCAGTTCTTGCCCAAGTTCACCATGTCACCTTGGGAAAATCTCCTCCCTTCTCTTTGCCTCAAGTTGTTCATCTGTTAAATGGAAAGACTGTGCAAAGTGACCTCTAAGGCTCCTTTATACTCCACATGGTCTACGTCCATGACTTTTATTCATCTTTGTCTCTGGGTAGGGCCAATGTACATAGAAGGAATTAAATGAACATGTTTAACTGAATTAACATATTTATCTACCATCAGCAGGGAAAATATCCTGGCAGCTCAGAATTTAACACCTCTTCAGATCAAATTCTCCAAATGTATAGATAATTGAAAATCTTCTGTTGATTTTCTTCCTAATCATAACTACTTGAGTATAAATAATAAATGTAAAAAAAATTTCACGAGCCTAAAAGTCCAAAAAATTCTATTCTTTTTTTTCTTGGTACCTTTAAGCAAGAGAAAGGAGCATTTAAAAAGAGATTAAAATGGAGAATATCAGGGGAATATTTCTTTTGTGTACATTAGGTCTTCTACACAATGGCTTCCTGAAACTAATGAAGCACAACAAAGAAAAGTAAGCTCCGGAAGTGGTGAAATATGGAAGTAGTTACAATGAAGATTTTTTTTTCTAAAAGAAAAGGTTTAAACTGATTGAAAAGCTGCTAGTAGTTCTGACAAGAAAAGAAGGGAAAAAGAGGAAAACAAATATGTAAATTCCTAGAGAACCACACTGGAAAAACCAGAAGAGGCAAGTGGGGTGGGGGGGAGCTTAAAAGTGTCAAATATATCTATTAGGAGTACTGGCGGGAAACATACAAAGATTTTACTCACAGGAATGGTAAATGGTATTTTGTAAATGACTGAAAAGTCATGGAACCCTACTATAGACTGTAGCAGATAAGGGACCTTAACACATAGAATATTAGAGCTAGAGAAGGACTTATAACAGGAGTTAACCTTTCTGACGCATAGGCCCCTCTAGCAATCTGGTGAAATCTGTACATTCTTCAGAATAATACTTTTCCAATAGGAGGAAATAAATTATCAAAAACGAAAAAAAGCAGCGGCAATAACAACAAACAAAAAACTAATTTGCCAACCCTAGGGTAAGAAATCCTGCCTTAGAACATTAGACCTGGAAAGTGGCTTTAGAAAATAGAATTTTAGTAGACAAGCAGTCTTAATATTCAGAATGTTTGCAATAAAAAAGACCTTATAGAATCCAACTCTTTCATTTTACAGATGAGAAATGAAACCTGGAGAGGGGATATGACTGGCTTCTGGTAACACAGCTCAGTAAAGGTGAGGCTGGGACTGGAATTCACACCTGCTGACTCCGGGTCCCAGATTTGACTCCACCACTTCACACTGTCTTCCCAAAACAATTCCTAAACTAAAACTTTAACAAACAGAAATACCACAGTGACCTTTTAAAACCAAAAACCCCTAGAGAATAATTTCTATTGACATCACAAAAACTCCCAAGCTTCAACAATGAAATGAAACTTCTCAGGAACTTGTATGGTACATGTAGTATTTATGAAATGTGGAATTACAATGAGCACATCCCCATACTCCAAACAGTTCTTATCCACAATGATAAGGACATTTATTTTAAAGCTCTGTGCAAACAATGGATAATACTTCATAGATCAAGTACAATTAAAGTTGTATAAACAGCTTATACAAAGGAAGATGAAACAAATTCTCTTTTGAAAGCCTGACAGACTCTGTGGTTTATAAAAAAGCAAAATTCACTCTTTCAACTGTGATAGATACCACCACATAACAAAGGAAGCAGACATTACTGTGGAAGAAACAGCTGCAGGTCTCTGATAATATTTTGACAGACAAATTTTATTTGATTGCTTAGATGCTTCTAAAATTCTAAGGCATTTCATGTTAGGAACTGTTTGAAAACAGACTGTGCTGAAATGATAGACAATTGGTTATATGAAATGACAACTATGAAAAATTCAGAGAACCATGTGAAGATTTATAAGAACTGATAAAGCGTGAAATGTAGAACACCAGGAATGCAATATACACAGACTGCAACAATGCAAAAAGAAGGAATAGGAAAGTGAAACTGAATACCAAGATTAGTACCAGAGAAAAGTTGAGAAAATGTACCTCCCTCTTTTCCTCGCAGAGAAGGAGGAACATTGCACATACTGTAGGATAGAGGTGGTGTGACAACTGGTTTTGCTAAACTGCTTTTGTTCATCTTTGTCACAACAGGAAGTCTGGGAGGTAGGGATAGATTCTGGATTGATAGTAATGAAGAAACAAAACATATCAACAATAATAAGGTAAACACAATTATTTTTAAAGGACAGGCAACTATTGGTTTCATCTAAATTTCCCCCAAAATTTTCAGACTGAAACTTTTATACCTGGGCTAGTACTAGATCATCAATAAAGATTTCAATCAAAAAAGGTCCTTAATAATTCAATTTAATACTGCTTCTCTCCCACAAGTTATCTTTGGCAAATGTTACAGCTTTACATGCCCCATGCATCTTTCCATTGACATTTGGAGTACCTTCAACTTTGATTTTCCTGAGATAGCGGAGCTTGATGACTTGAATACAGCATCGATAGCAGCATTTTAGCATTAAAGACTTGCTCGCTGATAGGGAGAGGCAAATTCCCAAATGATTTGATCTGATCTTTTCTTCCTACTCAATTCTAAGTTCATCTCACTATCCATTTACAACACCTGTCCAAATTTATACGTAATGATTGATTATCACAGTGGACTTCACATTCCACTAAATGTTACCTGGGCAACACACATTTTTTTCAGCCAGTTTTGCTTACACATCTACACAGGGGGAAAAAAACAACCAAAACAATTAATTACTACAGATCTCATTATAGCATTCTGGAGCTCAATGTAATCAGAACAATGTCATGTACAAACATTAGTGGTATCTGGACAATCTTGCTATGACAGGAAATCCCTCTTCTATCTGGGATGTATGTAGGTCAGCTTCTATGACACTTGTGAATGATTTACAAGAACATATGTCTTATTTGTTTCTTGCGATTAATACATAGTGGATCAATAAAATGATCTCCCTAGTAGTGACTATCATAGAATCTTGCATGATTTTAACATTTGTGTAACATTTTAATATTTGCATGGAAATTCCTCATTTGAGTAAAGATGTTAGGAATGCATTTTTTTCTACCAATTTTTTTAAATGATAAATACGGTGGGATGTTATATTTTCTGTACTTCTTAATCAACTGTATTACTATGAAGATGTAATCTGCTGTGAAAAGCTCTCACTGAAAGTCTACCTGTTCCCTTGTCATGTTTTCATCAAGTATCCCTTAAGGTACCCATCAACAATTCTCAAAAGATTTTAGAAATGAGAAAATAAGCAAAAATATGTTGACAATGACTGATGTCTTCTTAATCATCATTTTTTTTTTTGGTAAATGAACAATATATTACCTTTTTCTATTTTTCTGGAAACAGATGGACAGACCACATACTATACTGTGATATTCAGAAAACGCCAAGAAGGCCTTAAGCATATTGAGCAGGTCTTTCATGGAGAAATTACAGACAAGATAAGAATCACACAAGAAAAGAAGGAAATCATCAATTTACTCTCTATTGGTAAAAGAGACCACAGATCCAAAATATCAAGAGAGTCCTTAAAAGCCTATGTGTAGTCTAAGTGACAACCTGAAAAGTTATACACATGGCTTTTCATATATATTGTCATACATACTGTCACCACCAGAAACCAAGCTGCCAATCCTTTAAACTAGCCCTTGCCAAGTTCTCAGTGATCACTAAGTAATTCTCTAACTCGTATCTAAGTGCTCTTTGCCAACATGAACAAAGTGTGGGCACATGCCATTCAAAGAATCCTAAAGGTAGCATCAACAGTATCCTGAGGACAAGCTCTGAATCTTAGTCCACTGTCAGCATCTGTGAAGAAATTACTTTCAAACAAATGACTGCTTTAAGCAAAGTAAAGGTGACTTTGCTTTGTCATTTTATAAATCACAACTTTAAGCAAAGTAAGAATGCTCTTATCTCATTATCCATTACACACGTATGAGCATCTAACTCAAGAAGACGAAGAGCATTTCCTTTGTTACTACTAACAGGGCATTATTATTTAAGATCTAAAATTTCAGAAGTGGAAGGAACCTTAGAACACAGCGAAGGGTCCTTAGAAATGACAGAATCATAGATTTAGAATTGCTGAGACCACTTTCCCTTCTGTCCATCTCTGTCCCCAATGTGGTAGAGATTGAACTTTAAAAGCCTATGCAGAGAATATAAAGAAAATGCTTGTGTGTCACATCAAGCTCCAGATCTGAAGGATAACTGTCATTATGATGGCATTCCTCTTAATACGGAGTGTCCATGCCTACACAGATCACCTATATGCTTACCTAATAGGGAAACCAGCAAAGATAAAACTAAGTTTAACTCTTTACACAGGCTCCTCCTGCCGTCCCTGATCTCACACGCCGTCTCTCCTTTTCACTCTTAAGCATATACACAGCTCTCCACCCCACCCCTCTTATAGACCTGGACACAGTTTTCTCCCACTCACAAACACCCTGTCCCCTTCACTCACACACATGCATACACACAGCCCCCTCCCATTCACACACCTGCACTCACACCCTTCTTCTGTCACTCACACATATACACACACAGCCTCCCCTCTCTCCCTCTTACATACATCCACTCTCCCCACCCCTCTCACCCACATATACACAGCCTCCCCATCTCACATACATGCATGCACACACTGGTCCCTCTACCCATTCACGTAGAGCCTCCCCTCTCTCTCATACAACAGCCTCCTCTTACACACTTGCACATGTAGTCTTCCCCACTCTAACACATACATGCATCTTTCCCCTTTTCATTCACACACACGCACCATCTCCCCCTCTCACACACGGCACACAGAGCCCCCCTCCCTTCTCTCACACACACATCTTCCTCCTCCTTACACACATGCACATGTAGTCTCCCCCCACGCACACACATCCTCCCTAGCCTCATCCACATACGTGTACCTACACACTCATCCCCTTACAAACATGCACAGTTTCATCTCACATACATCCTCCCCACTTACACACCTGCATCAGTAGTCTCCCCCTGACACACACGCACACCCTCCCCTCCTCATTCACATATACGAGTAATCTCCTCCCCCTTACACTTCCACACACACATCCTCCCCCCTCTCATTCACACACATGCATACGTAGTTTCCCCCTCTCACTCACACACACATCCTCCCCTCGCTTCTCTCACTCACGCTTACGTACACTTACATACACACACACACACACATCTTCCCCCTCTCATACACACACATCCTCCCCTCATTTCTCTCATTCACGCTTACATATACACACACACACATCTTCCCCCTCTCATACACACACATCCTCCCCTCATTTCTCTCATTCACGCTTACATACACATACACAGACAGACAGACACACACACACACACACACACACACACTCCTCTGCACTACCCGTCTCCAGCCCCGGGCCGGGTCCCTTACCGGCGCGGCGGGTTCCTAAGCTGCACCGTCTCCATAGCGCGGCCGCCGGCAGCTCAGATCTGCTACTGCCCCATCCCCAGCCGGTCCCTCCGACACTTCCGCTTTCCGCCCAGGCCGGAAGTGGGGCTGGTGGGGCCGCCGCGGAGGGAAGGGGAGGAGGAGACTAAGAGGCTCCCAGTGGGCGGGGCCTTGGTCACGTGGCTCCTGCCTCCTGGGGGCGGGGCAGGAAGGGTGAGTTTGCAAGTGCCTGAGAAGCCCCGCAAGGGGGCAGCCCGGGCACTGTAATAGTGCCTGCCACCTGCGCAGCCCTGGGCGCCACAGCCTCCGTTTCAGTGTTCATCAGTCTTCTAAGCCACCCTGGCGGAGAATGATAGGTAGAGGTGGCACGGTGGTCACGTGGCAGCGACCCACGCGCCCATTTTACAGAGGAGGAAGCTGAGGACGAGAGAGAGAGACAGAGAGGGAGGGAGGGAGGGGGAGAGAGAGAGAAAGGGAGAGAGCAAGGTCACATAGCTAGTAAATGACAGAGTTGTGATTCGAACCCAGGCCTTCCTTTATCGTTCCTAAGCCGGTGCAATTTCTATTGTGTGACCATAAACCTTACTGCAGCAGGATATAGTCCTGGAAGGAAGTTTGGTGGTCACATAGTTCAACTTTCTCGTTTCACAGAACACTTACTAGCACAGCTAATAAGTATCTGATTCCCGAAATGAACCCATGTCTCTTGGTAGTAAAAACAATGTTTTATTCAGAAGGGGCAGAGCTCCATATTTTTTTACACTATCCCCCTCATAGGGCTGATGCGGAGAATGTATTTTGTAAAATGTCAAATAAGTTTTTATTCCTATCACTAATAATAACTCATTTCTATAACATTTCAGTGTTTATTAATAGCTCTCCTCAAAATACCCTTGGGAAGTGGGTATTGAAAGTATTGTTCAGTCGTATCGGATTCTTTGTGACCCCTGTATGGAATTTTCTTGGCAAAGATACTGGAATGGTTGGCCATTTCCTTCTCCTGTGGATTAAGACAAAAAGAGGTTAGTGAATATCTGAGGTCAAATTAGAACCCAGGGCTTCCTGACTCTAGGCCCAGCAGGATATCCACTGAGTCATGTAGCTGCATCTATTGAAAATATTATCTATTCCCATTTTATAGATGAACTGTTGTTCAGAGATGCAAAGTGAGCTTCCCAAGGCTGATATCTAGTAAATAGGGGGCAGTTTCACTTCAGGTTCAGACAAGACCGCTCTTGGAATGTAGGATCCAAAAGAACAGTAATGTTTTCTTTAAGGTTATTGTAGCCTTGGGCTTTTATTTGATTTAACTTTTTTCATATTTTTAAAAAAATGTATTTATTTATTTTTAGTTTGCAACATAGTAGTTCCAAGCTACTAGTTCTAAACAAAAGCTACTTCTGCAAGATTTTGAGTTCCAAATTTTCTCCCCCTCTCTTCCCTCCCCCCTCCCCAAGTCGGCATGCAATCTGATATAGGCTTTACATATACATTCACATTAAACATATTTTCACAATAGTCATGTTGCAAAGAAGAATTATAACGAATGGAATGAACCACGAGAAAGAAGAAACAAAAGAAAACAAAACGAAAAAGAGAGCAAATAGTGTGCTTCAATCTACATTCAGACTCTGTATGTGGATGTGGATACCATTTTCCATCAGGAGCCTTTTGGAGTTGTCTTAGAAGTTGAAAAGAGCCAAGTCTATCAAAGTTAGTCATTGCACACTGCGGCTGTTACTGTGTACAGTGTTCTCCTGCTTCTGCTCACTTCATTCAGCATCAGTTCATATATGTCTTTCCAGGTTTTTCTGAAGTCTGCCTGCTCATCATTTCTTATAGCACAATAGTATTCCATCATATTCAGATACCAAAACTTGTTCAGCCATTCCCCAATTGATGAGCATCCCCTCAATTTCCAATTCTTGGCCACCACAAAAAGAGCTGCTATAAACATTTTTTGTACATGCGGGTTCTTTTCCCATTTGTATAATCTCTTTTGGGTACAGATCCAGTAGTGATATTGCTGGGTCAAAGGGTATGAACGGTTTTATAGCCCTTTGAACACAGTTCCAAATGGCTCTCCAAAATGGTCGAATCAGTTCACAACTTTCCAATTTTCCCACATCTTCTCCAACGTTTATCATTTTCCTGTTTTGTCCTGTTAGCCAACCTGACAGGTGTGATGTAGCACCTCAGAGTTGTTTTTGATTTGCATTTCTCTAATCAATACTGATTTTTTTTTGTAAGAAACCAATGTTTATTTTCCATCAGCATTTTTCCAACACTATTAGAGCATCTGGGGCAAAACTTAAGACCCCTTTGTGGTAGTTCCTACCCGCTCAGTAGCCTGAGCAGTGGTGGCCACAGGCCAGTCCTCAGTATCTGGCTGAGCGCTCAGATCTTCATTGCGGAACTGCTGAATGGGCACAGGTGGCACCTGTACTCGCTCAGACCAATCCTCCACCTACGGCTGAGTAGCAGTGAATTCTAGAGCCAGTGCGGTCCATTCACCCTGAAGCTCTTCCTTTGTCGCCGCCTTCTCAGCTGCGGCCTGCTCTTCCTTTTCAATCTCCTCCGGATCTCTGTAGAAGTAGAGATCAGGCATAACCTCCCATGGGTGTTCACGAGAGATGATACCACGCATATGCAAGACTTCATGGGCCAGCATCCACCACATCAGACCCACTGAGTGAACCCTCTTGTTGTTACATGGATTGGCAATATCCACATAGCGAAGAGGGGAGTCTGTGTTGCACAGTGCAATGGTTGGGAGGTTAACATACGATGCTTCAGTCAGAGGCTGGTGATCTACCCGAGGCTCCCTGAAAGCTGCCTGGATCTGGTTAGTGAAGGTGCCCGGTGTGAAACGTCCAGCAATAGGTGTGGCGCCAGTGGCAGAAGCAAATTTCAGAACAGCTCACTGGCCAGTGTTCCTGGATGAGACGACACTAACATCGGCTGGGTTTTCAATGGCAACAATGGCACGACCTGCCAGAAGAAGCTTTTCCCAAGTTCTCTTCAAGTTAATGATGTAGATGCCATCCCTCTTTCTTTTGTAGATATACTGTGCCATCTGGAAGTCCAAATTGGTGCCACCCAAAGGGGTTCCTGCAGTAAGGAATTTGAAGACATCCTCCTCCTTCATCTGCAAGACATCCAGGGCTCTGGACATTGTGAAAGTTTCCCTCTAAATTTATGACGAAAACTGAAAACAACGCCGTATGGAACTGCGGGGCAGTGCGGAAAGGGAATCAGTAGTGATTTAGAGCACTTTTTAGATAGCTTTAATTTGTTCCTCTGAAAACTTCCTGTTCATATCCTTTGATTGATTTAACTTTTACCTCAACCTAGACATCATCTTTGGTTCCAAGGTCTACTCTGCCACTAACGAGCAGAATTGATTCACCATATGGTCTTAGCGACTAACTTCCTTGTTTATGGCCTCAGTTTCCTCTCTAAAATGAGGGGTTTGGAATATATGACTTGTAATGTCCCATTTACTTCTGTTATTCTGGTATTCTAAGATTCTTTTGGACCGTTTCACTTTTTCAATTGTAACAGTTCCCCTCGGATCATTTTGGAATTGGGCAGGAACACAATGAGTGTTACACAGAAGGTGTTGTGTGTGTCCTTGGTTCTCAAAGAGCTAGGTGATGCCATGACTTGTGTGTGAACTGGATTTAAGTGAGAAAGGGTTGTGCAAAGTCAACAGCCTTACTTTCTCCTCCCTAGTCATCTGGGTCCAGTAGCAAGATATAGATTAGGATGACTGGCGATGGCCCCAATAAAGCTAGGTAAGAAATGAGGCAAAAGATTGCCTATTTTACCTATTTTGAAAAAAAGTCAGATTATGAGGGGAAGACCCTCAGGGTTTCTGGCCAGCACAGAAACAATAAAGATTTAGGCTCGCTCAGAGCCATCAATGACGGACCAAGTAAGACTTGGACTAGGACCTGGCCAATCTCTGAGAGCCAGAATGATTTGTGTTTAAAGGCATAGTCAGGTAGCTCTATTTGAATCACAATGGGCTTTATCAAAGCTTGGTTTTTCAGAGCTCTATTTCAAGAAATCATAAATGAAACCATACACAGAGGGTAATTAATAGCACACAGAGGTGTATGGTAGATGTAAATAAGCTGCAGCATATGACAAATAATGAACTTTACAAGTGAAAAGGAGTAAAGAATGTCATAAAGCAAATATGATTGGGGAAAAATGGTCCTGTCTTGAGGTGAGATTGAGGGATGAAAAATTGGATCCTCTGAGGGCTCCACTGGTAGGTACATATTGTTACGATGTCTGGAGAAATGGAAGAAAGCCTGCCTCACTTTGTTGAACTTATAACAGGACCTGAAAAAGAGTCCTGTATAGTTTTGATATGCATCACTGCAGGGACTCTCTAAAAGAGCAAGCTTATTAATCCATTTGAGTGAGTGCTAAGTGAATAATAATAACTGGTATTTACAAAATGGTTTATTAAGGTTTCCAAAGTGCTGACATATATTATCTCATTTGAACCCAGCACAGTGGCCATAGCGCTGGGCCTGGAGTCAGAAAGACCTGAGTTCAAATACAGCCTCAGACCCTTCCTTAATTTTGTGACCCTGGGCAAGTCACTTCACCTCTGTTTGCTTCAGTTTCCCCATCTGTAAAGTGGAGATAATAGTAGCACCTGCCTTCAGGGTTGTGAGAATCATTTGAGATAACAATTGTAAAGGGCTTAGCACAGTGCCTGGCACACAGGAAGTGCCATATACATGTTAGCTGTTATTATTAATCGGCTACTATTATGTTTTAAAAATAGCCCAAGAAGTGGATCTTACAAGTATTTTTACCCATTTTATAGATAAGGAAACCCTGAGCAGGGTCAAAGCTAGTAAATGCCAGGGATGGAATTGGAGCCCTGGTGTCTCCTAACTTCAGTGCAGGACTCGTTGAATAAATAAATCATAGCGTACAGTTTGAGAGCTTGAAACACCTACATCTACAGTTGGAGTCGCCTAATTCAATTCTCTCCTTGTATGGATGAGTAAACCGAGGCCTGTGGAGGTGAAATGAATTTCCCAAGGTCACACAGGCAGGGATATAACAGAGCCAAGGTTCGAAGGCAGATCCTCACACTTCAAATCCAGCACTGCCCCTCAGGCAACAACAAAATCCATCTCTTCCACGGAGCTCTCCCTGCACCTTCTCTGATCTTTGGACTCCCACAGCATTTTATTGATAAGGCCTGAGTGGTGTTTTATCACCTACTGCCTTTTATTCCAATTATGAGTTTATAAGCCCTATTTATTTACTCCTCTGGCATGGAAGTTGGCTGAGTTCAGTGACCTTGTCCCATCTAAAAGACTTTTTCTTTTGTTTTTCAAGCATTCACACATAAATACAGCAAACATTTGCTGAATGATTGCATTATTTGCATTTTTTTCTAGTACCATAGGAGCTACTTTTCTCCCAAGAATTTTATGTCTGTTCCATCTTACAGAAAAGTAAACTGAGGCCATCTCATGGCTGGCTGCAAAGTGTGAGAGGCAAAAAGTTAAGGGCTCTTTTCCAGGGAGCGAATGCATGAATGAATGAATGAGAGTGAATGAGTGAATGAATATACTAAGGATCGGAAGTACAACTGGCGGGATTTTAGCCGTCAACATGCGGATACTACTAGGACCAAGTCACCGCCCCTCCCCCCAGACCGGATGAAGGCTCGAACCCGACCCGGCCCTCGGAAGGCTGCCTCCAGAGCACACGCAGACTCTAAGTTTCCGGGGCCGCGGGGCCGCCCGGACGCGGTTACGCGCGGTGACGCGCATTGCAAGGGGGCGGCCTCCCCCTCCCCCGCCGCAACCCCCCTTGTGCGCGCCCCCGCCCGCCCCGCGTGCGCGCCCCCGTTCCGCGTGCGCGCGCGCCAGCGCCCATCGGAGGTTCTAGGCGCCGGCGAGGCTTCCGGCCCGGAGGTGGGGGGAGGGGCCGGAGCCGGAACCGGCGCCACAGCAACCGCGGAACGCGGACCTCGGCCTCCAGCCTCTGGTCCGCTCCGGTCCCGGGATGGCGCCCAAGCCCCCCGGCTCGGTCCTCGAGCTCCGCGCCGCCGGCAACGAGAGCTTTCGCAGCGGCCAGTACGCGGAGGCCGCCGAGCTCTACGGCCGGGCCCTCGACGCGCTGCGAGAGACAGGTACGAGCGGCTCGAGGACCCCCGAGACGCCCCCTTGGGCCCCGGAGACACCCAGGGTCACATAGACACCCCCGGGGTCCCCGGAGATCCGCCCCCAGGACCCTAGACACGCTCCCGGATCCTGAGACACGTCCAGGGTCGCAGATACCTCCCTCCCCCCGCATTGATGCATTAGGACTCCTGAGACACTCAGACCCCGGAGACGCCCCCTGGGCCCGTACTGCCCCCCAGGATCACGTAGACATGGGGGCCCATGAGGACTCCATTGATACTCCGAGGACCCAGTAGACACCCCCACCCCACTGCAGAACCCATAGTCCCCTGCAGAATCCCAAAGATCCCTCCCAGGACTCCATAGACACCTCCTAGGACCACAGAGACACCCCCTCCATCCCATAGATATCCTTGGCTTTGTGGGGACCGTAGACATTCCCCTACCCCTGAGACTTCAGAGACCACCCCCAGGACCCAGTAGATGCCCCGTACCACTTGCTGAGCCTGTAGACCATCCCCAGGACTCCAGAGACCATTTCCCATCACAGAGAACCTATGGCCCCTCCCCCCAGGACCCCATAGAGACGCCCTTCAGAGCTTTAGACCTTTTAGACCCCATAGGCCCCCTCCCTCCAGCTCCAGACCCCTGTGTACTACATAGACTCCACCCAGGACATCATAAAC
>CM053625.1:156158350-156197331 GCA_028646595.1 Phalanger gymnotis | reverse complement strand
CCATCCCACTCTCTTGAAGACCTCACAGAGTAGACTTCACCAACTACAGAACCTGTCCCCCACCTTAGGTACAGGGAACTGCCGACCCTGGACTTTGCTCCCCCTGTAGATGCTGCCTATCCCCCCGGAGTGGAAGAGGCACTGTCTCTGGAGTCAGAGCACCTCTGAAGCTTACTATCCCTGTGACTTTTGGGCACCTGTTTGGCCTTACATTGCTCGCCTGGAAAATGAGGGTTTTGGAAAGATTCACTGAAATAAGCATTTATATAGTGCCTACTATGTGCCAAGCTTGGTGCTAAGCAACTATGCGCATTTTACAGTTGAGGAAACTAAGGCAAACTGGTTAAGTGACTTACTCAGGGTCACACAGCTAGTAAGCATCAGAGGCCAGATCCACCACAACACCAGGTGGAAGGTATCTTCCAGCTCAAGATTTAAAGTTGATGACTTCAGGCGGCTTACATAGCCCCTGATCCCACAAACTCCTATCTCTCCCCACTCCTTCATAAATCTCATTAGATTGTCCCTAGGGGCTTCACCTGCCTGGCCCAGCATGCATCCCTCAGCCCTTGATTTCATTCAGCCCCACAGACCTTACCCTCCCATTCTGCCACCCAGCACCCAGCTACCTAAACTGATATCACAGCCCCACCAATTAACATCCCACAGATGGGACTCCCAAGAGTCCATAGCTCGTATCTCCACAGAATTCATCCTACATCTGTTCCAACCCTTTCAGCTTGAATTACACAGACCCCAGCCAGCCTCACACACTTTACCCCATAGGGCTCCAAAGACTTCTCAGAGACTAATTCCAAACATTTTTATCCCCCACTCCTCCACAGATCTCATGGACTCCAGTTCCATCAAAATATATTCTCATAGACCCAAAGCCACGTGGACTGTAACCAACTGTAATTCCTAAAAGCTTCACTAACTCCAGTTGACTTGGTCCCATAGCCTTCCCCCAGCCCTGACCCCACCATCTTCACCTGACCAGCCCCACAGCCTGTCTACATGGACAACGGCGTAATGCCCCTGTCCCATGGACACCTGGCCTGGTTAAATTCGCCCCCCATTTTCCCAAGAAGCTCTTCTGAGCTCAGAGATTTGCCCAGTTCCACAAATGACCTCCCTCAGTCTCCACAGACCCTGTTTATTGGGTCTTTATTAATTTCTGCTGTCAGAGCTAGAAGCAGCTTTCGAGGTCTTCTAGTCCATTGCCGTAGCCTTTTCTCATTTTTATTCCTCTAGTTTTATATTGTCTATATATCATATATATAGACTATAGTCTATATATCATATATATATATAGACTATATTATAGTCTATATATTATATATATAGTCTTTGCACTAACTGGTGTATGGTTTGACTGTACACAGACAGGCATGTTCAAGGCTGACTCCCAGATGAATAAGGAATCATTTCCTGTCCATTAAAATATCAATTTTATCCCTCCTGCTTCCTGAGCCCTCTTAGACTAGGAATCCTCATTTCTTACCTGAATGGGTGTAGCCCATCTACCCTTATCTGCCCTTTTGGGGACAGCCTACCCTTGTTTAATTCTTCTTAAAAATGTATAATTGGTTCCATTTGTTTTTACAGTAGTAATTTCTTTCCATGCCACCTGTTGGAACTGTCCCTTGTAACTCCCCCAAAAATGCAAAAACACCCACTTATAGAAGCTTCCTGACAGCGTTAGTGATACTCCACCCTCGCGGTGCTCTCCCCTTTGCTGTGAGGGAAGAGGTCTTTTTCATGTTCTCTGGGACCTTTCTTGATTTTTTCCCCTGCGTTACTCAGTTCAGCTTCCTTTTAGTGATATATTCATTAACATTTTTGTAGTCATCATGTAATGTTCTCTTGGTTCTGCTTATTTGCTCTCTATCATTTGATAAAAAATCTTCCTACATTGGCCTCAGTTCCTCTTCTGTAATGTGTAATATCTTCAGTGTACAATATTCCATTACATACATATAAGCACATACCAAAGAAATAGGAGGTCATCAAGGAGAGCAGTTGAGGGGACCAGTAAGGACCTAATGTACATGGTGCTGGTGCTTGACTTGTCCATCCTGAAGAAAGAGAGGGGTTCTGTGAGAAGGAAGTATGTTCCAGGTGTGGGGAATGGTTAGTACCAAGGCGTGGAGAGGAGAGATAGAGTGCTGAGTATAAGGAACAGAGAGAGGGTCAGCTTGTCTGGATAGTACAGTGAGAGTAAGGGAGGAACGGAATGGAGCTGGAAGGATATGAGGGGGCCACACACTCAGACCAGGCCCCAGCCTCTCTCATTCTATCCACACACCTTCCCACCTATCCCCACTAACCTTCTCTTGACTATTGGCCCTCGGTCTTGGTCTTGCTAACTACACTGGACATGTCAACCTGGTCCTTTGGCAACCTGGTCCTCATGAATTCCCTTCAGTCTTCCCAGCTTCTAGCTTCTTTCAACTTGACAACACACGTGACCTCACTGTACCTTCTGTGAACCTACAAATCTCCTATAACTGCCACTGACTTAAGTGACTATGGAATATCAGGGAGAAGGTAGTAAACTATTCTTGCTACACATTGGGCCAGAAAAAAGAGAGAAATCATAGTAAGAAACATTAGGTGATGACATCAGGAGGGGAGCAGGCGCACCAGTCCCAAGGCACCGCAAGCCGACCCAGGACTGAAAGCATCCTCGGGGGGTTTACATCAGCTGATGGCCTCATGCCTTGACAAAGGGAGGCTGATGGTCTCAGATTCCTGCCTCTACTTTCCTTAGTGCTAAATAAATGACCTGTAACTCTTTGGCATCTCAGAAGAAAATGTAAACAAACTATAAAGGGGAACTCTTGCAGAAGATGTTTGGGCAGTTTATGAATTACTTGCATGGATGAAAGTATGGTGGAGGGAAGGAAGGCATGAAAGAAGGAGCAGAAATGGCCTGGTATCCTGGGGAACTTACCCTGATAGCTCAGTGGAAGTTAGCCTGACCTAGTGCCCAGATGTGCACAAGCCAAACTTTGGCAGCTGGGTGACACAATGCATAGAGCACTAGGCCCACAGTCCAGAAGATCTGAGTTCAGATCTAGCCTCCTACACTTCCCAGCTGGGTGACCCTGGGTGAGTCATTAATTTCTGTCTACCTCGTTTTCCTCAGCTATAAAAAAGGTAGTAATGATAGCACTCGCCTCCCAGGACCGTGATCAGGATCAAATGAGATAGCTGCACTGGACAGATGCTTGTTGCCTTCCTTCCCTTACTGTGGGCCTCAGTTTCTTTGTCTGTAAAATTGGGAGATTGGACTTGATGCGCTTCGACAGTGTCTGATCTCTCTGATTTTAAATTGTGGTTATCATTTCCATTCTTCCTCTTTTTGTTGTTGTTCGGTCATCTTCAGTAACGTCTGACTCTTTATGGCGCTATTTGAGGTTTTCTTGGCGAGATACTAGAGCGGTTTGCCATTTCCTTCTCCTGCTCATTTTACAGATGAGGAAACTGAGGCAAACAAAGTGACTTACCTAGAGTCACGCAGCTAGTAAGCATCCGAGGCCAGATACGGACTCAGGAAGATGACTCTTCCTGACTCCAGGCCCAGCACTGTATCCACTGCACTGCCTAGCTGCCTCCTCCCTTTCCTCATACATTATACCAGTCCTCCGGACTCCAGCCAGAGTAAAGTTTCGAGTGCACACTGCCTCACTAATGGTATGCTGTTCGGTGTTGGCTTCTGGGCTGGGTGGTGAGACTCTCCTGTGAGCATCCCTGAAGTGTGAGTGCTCTTGAGAAAGAAGCAGTGAGCTCCTTCATCTGACAGCGGGGGCTGGAGGCATTCGCCTGGAATGCCTTTACCAGAACATCCCCTCCTTAGCCTCCTTCACTTGCTGTGCGCTTCCCTGCTGGCATTTTTGACCAAGTGGTCAACGTGTAGTCAGAGAACCTGCATTTGAGTCCTGACTCTGCTATGTAACCTTGAGCCAATCACTTCCCTGGGCTTCAGTTTCCTCGGAGATAATCACCCTGGCCCTGCCTGCTTCCGAGATAATGTACATAAGGCACTTTGGAAGCTTTTATTTGGAATGTAATGAATCCACAGAAATTTATTAAACACCTAAGGACTGTGCTAGACGCTGGGGATTTAAAGACAAAAGCAAGAGAGTCCTTGCTCTCAAGGAGCTATAATTCCACTTTCTTAAATTTTCAGCAAAGAGCCCAGAGCTAGGAGCCAAAGATCTGTGTCCTCACCCTAAGCCTGACATTGAGTAGCCGTATAACCTGACACGAGTCGCTTCGTTTCTGAGGATCTCGTTTTCCATCTCTCAAATGGAGATGATCATTTGTACGCTATGTGTAGCCTCTCAGAATGAAATCAGGTTAAGGACCTGAAAATTAAAGGTTAAAGCTCTGTACAGCTGGAATGGGGCATCCTTACAGTTATGTGCAGTGCTTTGTGACCTGAGCGCTGTTATGAAGCTACCCGCCTTTGTGTGCTTCAGCACTTTGATTCAATGTGTGTCTTCCTGAACATGTTAAATACTGGGTTCACAGTAAATGTTACAGGTTCCTGAGATTTGTAGCTCTTAGAAGGAAGGCCATCCCCAGGATGTATTTTTTTCAGTAGTAGTTGGGCCCTTTTCCTGACTCAGCAGCCAGTGAGAAAAGGTGCAGTAAAAAGTTCCTACAGGTATAATAATAACTTTCCTCCAGTGCTTCATGGATGGCATGGAGATGACTTTAGGTTCTTATCAGTGTGGTGTAAACTCTTTTAACAGATATTACCAGCCTGGAAAATTACAGGCCTAGTGATGAGGTACATCTGTCTGTTCAATGAAATTCAACAAATATTGATTTAATAACTTCTTTTTACAAAGTGCTGTGCCAGGTTCTAGAGATACAAAGTCAAAAAGATAAAATTGGTCTTGCCTTCAAGAAGCTTATATTCTGCTCTTGTACACAATATATACACAGATAAGCAGAAAAAAAATTTTAAAAAGAAAAGCATTAACAGGTGGTAGCACTTGACTGTATCCTTAAGGAAGAAGCTAAGGATTCCAGAAGGCCAAGATGAGAAGGGGCCCATTCCAGGGACACAGATTGTGCCAAGGTACAGCTGTTTTCTGAGGACCAGAATCCCAAAAGGTCAGAGAGTCATCATCAGGTTGACAAAAAAGACATGAATCTTTTGACTGTAACATTTAGGACTTCACTAGATCGAGAAGGGGTCATGGTTTTCATTGGACCAAATCGTGAATTTTTAGCATCATTACTCACATTGCTATACTGTTTTAAGGTTTACAAAGTGCTTTCCTAAGAATATCCTTGTGAGGTAGATAGTGCAGGTATCGTTTCCATTTTATAGAAGAGGGAACTGAGGCTCTGAGATGTTCTGTGATTCATCCAATATCACATGGTTAGTGAGTGGTAGAAGTGGGGCCTCTGTTTCTAAGTCCAATGTTTTTTCATTTTCTGAAGGGTATGGAATCTAGGTTTCATCAATGGCAGAAAACACGTGTGTGTATGTGTGTGTACAAGCATGAAATAGAGATTGACTGGCCTGTGGAACCAACCCACATTTGTGTTTTTTTTGCCTTCAGCCATGTTCTGAAGAGTGTGTGGTGGTAGGTGTGGGAGGACAGTGTGAGTAGCCTCAGGCTTTTGTTGTTCAGCTTAACACCTGCTTTGTATATCTCATTCCCTCCCTTGATAGGTCCAGCCAACCCTGAAGAAGAGAGTGTCCTCTATTCCAACCGAGCAGCTTGCCACTTGAAGGATGGAAACTGTACACATTGCATTAAAGACTGCTCTGTGTAAGCAATGTCCCTTAAGGCTAAATGCAGCTTTGAATATCTTTCAGCTCCAGGGCCCCCAGCATGATTCAGACCTGTGGGTGGCTGGCAGGAGTCATTTCCTCTCCAGGGGTAACCCTGCTGAATACATTGTGACTAATCTCAAGAAAGCATTTCTGCCTGAGCCTGGAATAGGAGAGGACCAAGAGGTCCTTTCTCCCTCTGGCTTTGGTGGTCAGGGACTCCAGTTTCTGTAACCAAGCTGTGGAAAAGCAGGTGATGGGGTGGTCTGAGCTGGATGGGGCTCTCCTAGGAGAGCTGTAGAGGAAGGGGAGCTGTGGGCCTAGAATTGCTAGAGCAATCCTTGTTCTGATATGGGGAGAAATTGGGGGAGGGGGGTTACTGTGATGTATAGTTGGGAGCCCCTGGCCTCGGATGATTGGGAGTGTTCTGAAAGGCCGTTTAGTGTGATGTGGTGAAAAACATGCTAGACCTGGAGTCTGTTGGCCTGCATTCATATTCTTGTTCCACCCCTTATTAGCTGTGTCACCTTCAGCTGGTCATTTAGCCCCTCTGTGCCTCAGTTTCTTTACTCTTAAAATAGACATAAGATCATAGCTGGAGGAAGCCATCCAACCCCTTCCCCCCAACTCCCATTTTACAGATGAAGAAACTAACTTGCCTAAGATCACAGATAGTGATAGTAGGTTTTAACCTGACTCCTCTGATTGCATCGCCAACGCCCTTGCTCCTCTACCAAGTTATTTCCTGTCATACTCAATACATCTTCCACCTTATAGGATTATTGTGGGTCAAATGCTTATAAACCCAAAGCATGATAGCAATAAGTTATTAAACCTTCTCCTTCATTTCTTCTCTCTCGATTTACCCCCAGCTAATTAGACTCTGTTTTTTCTTTTATTTTAGTTAGCATCATGTTGTCATGGATAGAGAGCTAGTTCAAGTCTTGCCTCTAACAGGCTGGCTATCTGATCCTGGGCAAGTCTGCATCTGTCATTGCAGAGAACGTCATCTGCACTATGCCAGTGAACTCACAGGTCCTGACCCAGGCCCTTTAAAATTTAAGAAATACTTGCCCCACAGCAGCTCTGTGAGTTAAGTGCTATAAACATCATTATCGCCATTTTTACAGATGAGGAAATTGAGGCTTAGAAAGGTGAAATGATTTGTCTAGCCCTAAAAGGTGGGTGCCAAATCTGTCTTGTAATATCACACTACAATACTCTGTTTTTGATACTATACAAGAAAAAGATGTTATGAAGCAGGGGGAGTTTTTTCTAGAATATTCTCCTGATGTTCTGTACTGACCACATATTGTCATTATAGTGGTCTCTGGGTTTGAACTAGCCAAAGAGCAATGGGTAGGATGGTGTTCCATTGACTCAGGAAGCCACACTGCTTTTTCTTCCCACCTCTAGTGCATTGTCTTTGGTTCCTTTTGGCATAAAACCCTTGTTAAGACGGGCAGCAGCCTATGAAGCCTTGGAGAAATACCAGCTGGCTTATGTGGATTACAAGACAGTGCTGCAGATAGACTGTACTCTGCCAGCTGCACATGATGGAGTCAACAGGTAAGCTTGCCATGTTGCCTGTGATCGCCATTGGATACTTTTCCTTTGGTTGTCTTCTGGCACAGAACTGCCAGCTTAAGACTTAGCTAAGCCTTAGGGAAGAGACAGGTGCATCGTTATTTGTACCTTCTATTCTTAAAAACCTGCTCAGTCAGAAAGCTAAGCAAGAATGAGGTTCATAGAAATCTGCATGGTGTGTCTATTGTGAGGAAAGCTCTGTTTAGAGCAAAAGTGTGTACAACCAGATCATCCTTAGGGGGGAATTATGTGTCAAATTTGACATTATTAGGTCCTTTCCAGGTCCATATCCTGAATTTCTAACTTGTTCTGAGTCCAGGAGTCTTACTGGATTTGTCCCTATGTTCTAGGTTGTCAGGCCTTCTTGAATCTTGACTGTCATCTAGTGTTAGCTGTATGTCATCTAAAGAATTGATAAGTGTTTGTCCAAGCCATTGGTAAAACACAGAACCCTCCAGCGCTCTGTCAGAAATCACCCTCTAAGCTGATGTTGAACCATTAATGACAACTCTGGGTCTAGTCATTCAACTCGTTCTGAATCCAACTATGCTGCAATTTAGACCAGAGGTGTCAAACTCAAAAAAAAAAATCAATCCCTGCAGTGGCATGTTGACTTAGAAAACCACCAATTAACTTTATCTGTGGTGTGTTTTTATTTTGGTAAATATTTCCCAGTTACATTTTTAAATTTTTTTTTGGAGCAGGGAAAGCAGGGCAATTGGGGTTAATTGACTTGCAAGGTCACACAGCTAGTAAGTGTGTCAAGTGTCTGAGGCTGGATTTGAACTCAGATCTTCCTGACTCCAGGGCTGGTGCTCTATTCCCTGTGCCACCTTGCTGCCCTATCCCAGTTAGATTTTAACCTGATTCCTCAGCACTAGGGAATTTTGCAACACTTCTGGACTAGACCATATCTCATCATGTTTTCCACAAGAATAGCATGAGAAACTATTAAATCCTTTGATAAAAATCTAGGCAAAATATATACATCCGTATCTATCAGTCTAATGACCCCACAGACAAACAAACACTTTGCTAAAACCAAAACACCAAATTAGCCTGTTGTGACTTGGTTTTTGTTTTTTTGTTTTTTTTTTTGAAGCCATGCTGGGTCTTTGTGATCAATAAGCATCCTTTAGTATTGCATTTTAGAGTTTTTCCAGTTTTACACAAGTTTTACATCCCAAACTGTAGTTCTAAACTATTCTATAAACTGAACTAAAGTTTATAGAATATGTTTTCTAACACTTTTGGAAAATTGGTAAATTCATCCTTTTGTAATTCTGTAGTACCTCTCCTGGACACTGTGACCTTTCAGAGATAAATGATAGTAACTCAGCCATCCCACCTGCCAGTGGTGGGGTTTTTTTGGTTTTTCTTTTTTTTAGTACAGGAAGATGTCATTAATCTGAGCCAGGTGATTTTAATTCATTAAAGGAAGTTTCGTCTTCTCCTTCAATTGCTTCACTTATCTTGGGTTTCAATTTCCTATTATTCATTTTTGTTTTGTCCCTTTCAGCCCAAAGATCATTCTGCTTGGCAGAAAAAAAGAGAAGCAAAAGGAGTTGAACAGCTTTGCCTTTTCTTCTGTTGACTATTATTGTCCCATCCATCTGTCCTCAGCCGTGATCTGGTCCCTTCTTTGATTCTCCTTCCTCTATCGTCCTCTCTAGACAATATAGCTAAAAAATCTTTTGTGTTTTCCTTAGCTTTACCTTGACAGATTTAGATTATTTTAGTCATAGAGTTCTTGCCATTCTTTAGGGGCCATATTTTGCTTTTATATTCATCCTCCGTTCCCTGTCTTTTCTTTCATCTTTTATACCTGTCTTTAAAACTTACGTAGGTTGATGATTCACATCAGCCCTTTATTATATTGATTCCCCCTTTTTTTAACCTTATCAGAGTTGTTTTTCTTTGTTCCTTTAGAATTTTATTCCCCATCCCTCCTGGGGAACGTGTATAGAATTTCAGGCAACAGGATTCTTCCTCTCCTTTCCCTGAACACTTTGAAATCTTGTCTCCTAAAATTCAGGGTGCATATCAGACTTTCTGGCTTGCCTCTCCTCTTCGCTCTCAGATTCAAAGATGGAATTGTTACTTTGCTATGAAGATTCACATTATTTCCACTACAGTAATCAGCCTCCCATTGTTGATGAGAATCAGATCAGAATAGAGTTCTCTGTTGTTGATTTCTTCACTTTTTAAAGGCTTAAATTATCATTAAGACAAATCAAGAAATTACCAGTATCTCCACTTTTGCCAGAGAGAAAGCTCCAGCAGATGTCTGAATAATTTGAAGTCTCTCATTACTACTATATTATGGCACATTATCAGGAATGTGATCTTTTTCTTGAATTCTTCATCAATTTCTTTTTTTCCAGGTGATCTGACATTCTGCTGACTATCATTTCTCTTTCTACTTCCTTTGATCATCTAAATGTTCTCTACTGTGCTTCCCCCCTCTGGTTCCTAGATGTCTTGCAAGTATAGCTTTTTAAAACAAAGTGCTACTTTTATGATGCCCTTCTTCCTTACCCTTTTCCCCTTTTAGAGCCATATTCCAGTTGTGGGTCTCACATACCAAATTTCAGTGATACCTATAAGGTCAAATTTGTCTCTTTAATCTCTAATGTATCTTGCAGGTTACTCAGATGTTCCACATTTGTATATAGGCATCTAAGATCAAGAATTTTCACTGCTGGCTCCTTTCTTGGATTTTAGTCTCTGGTGGGCCCTGACAGAGATGTTAACTGTGCCTTGTACCCTGCATACTAGACAACAGAAACATTTGAGTGGCTCAGCCAGAAAGCCTCTTTCTAATACCTTGCCTTTTGTTGTAGGATGACCAAAGCTCTCATGGACACAGATGGGCTTGAGTGGCGTCTTAAGCTGCCCCCCATTCCCTCAGTGCCAGTTGCAGCTCAAAAGAGGTGGGAAGCAGCTCCAGGGGGTGACCATGAGAAGGCTGCCAAAAGCAGACTCAAAGAAGCAGACACTTTAAAGAACAAAGGTGAGCCTTTGGATAGTGACCTAGTTGAAGTAAGCCACACTTGAATTATGGTGTACTTAATTTGGTGTCACAAACCAGGAAAAATACATCTTTTTTGCCTGCCTGGCTTTCAGCCCACCAGATACTTTGAATGCAAGACCAGAAGAGATCTGAGCTAGAGCCCTCCTGGACTGGTAGAGCCAAAGACCAAGAAAGAAGATGTCACCTCTACCCCCATGGATGTTCTCCACCCCTAGGATAGCATGTACTCCAGATGCATGGGGTCCACTCCTCTCAGGCCCCTTACAGGCAGGCCAGTCTGGTGACTTGTTTGCCAGTGTGACAATAGCAACATTCATTTATATAGTACTTTAAGCATTTTCCTCTATTGGTTACAGTGATCTTACGAGGTAGGTAGTGTTATTATCCCCTTTTTACAGATGGAGAAATTGAGGCAAAGAGGTGAACTTATTTGCCCAGGTTCACTGCTAGTATTATAGCTGGGATGAGAGTAACTACTTATGTTTCTATGCTTTTTTTACATGCATTATCTCATTTGATTTTAACAAAAGCCCTATAAACTTGGCAGGTTAGGAATTTTAAATTCCAATGTAGAGATGAGGAAACCATTGAAGAAAGGTCCACTGACTTGCTTAAAGAGTCCCCCAACAAGGCAGTGGCAGACCTTACAGGTGAACCTGGGTCTTTGTGTCCAACGTCCGTCTGCCTGCTGAGTGGGGCTGAGCCAGAAACAGCTGCACCTGGTGGCAGATCTTCCCTTCTTGGTACAGACAGGCTGGGCTGTTTTTTTGATGAGCAAGGACCTGAGTCCCAGAGAAAGTGGACCAAGGGCCTGAGCTCGTTCATTATTCACCCCTCCTCCCCCTTTTAAAGCAGAGATCAAAGACTTTTCTTTATTGGGCAGCTGTCACCCCTTTTAACACCAGTGCCACCTGACATTGATGGAAGAGTTGTAACAAACACCAAATAAAATAGGTACTTCCATAGACATAGTAGAACAGAAAAAGAGGGTTGTACATGGAAATGCAGGTCTCTGGTATGAATACTTACCTTCTTATGGGTGTAAGTTCAGCCTATAGCTTTCAAAGTTACTCTGCTTGTCTGTCATGTCTGGCTTTGCTTTCTTCTCTACATTTTAAGAAAAGTGCTTTAATGACCTTCTTTCCCTTCCCCTCCCCCCACCTTCTGCCAGTGGGGGTGGTGGTGGTGGTGGAGGAGCCTTTGTAACAAATATGCCTAGCCAAGCAAAAAAAAAAAATCCCCCCATGGACTGTACCTGAAAGTGTGTCTTCTGCATCTTGAGTCTGTCTTGTCTGTGTCAAGAGGTAAGTAGCCTGCTCGTCCTCGGTCCTCTAATCTAGATCATTGCACTTATCAGCATTTTCAAGCCATTCATCAGGTTTCGTCTTTACGGTGTTGTTACAGGAGTTGTTGTTTTTCTGCTTTCTTTGCTCTGCACCAGTTCATCTAAGTCTTCCCGTGTTTCACATTTCAGCCTGTCTTATGGTGAAGACTATTCCATGACTCCATATGCTTTGCTTAGCCATTCCCCAAGAGCAGGGTGCCCTCTGGTATAACTTTCAAAACACTTTCATGACCATTGTTTCATTTCAACCTTAGAACACCACTGTGAGGTAGGTGAGGCAATGATCATAACCCCATTTTAAAAGACAAGAAGCTAGGTTCAAGGTAGCAGCCATTTGTAGAAGGTCACATGGCGTCAATGGCTCCAGGACTAGAGCCCCAGATATAATGCATCAGTCTGAATAGAAGCCACGTTTTGGTGTTTTTTTTTTGTTTTGTTTTGTTTTTGTCAAATCAGTTCTACACAACTATCATGCAGCCTATAAAAAGGGGCATTTTTCAGTCTGTATCTCTATACATTTTTTCCCTTCCAAGAGATGTCATTTTAGGGGTGCAGCCTATATTTTAAGTAGTTAGGCATGCTGATACTCTTTTTCTAGTGCCTACTGTTGGAGACATCGAGCGAGCCCGGGCCCTAAAGGAAGAAGGCAACGACCTGGTGAAAAAAGGAAAACATAAGGAGGCTGTAGAGAAGTACAGTGAGAGTCTTATGTTCAGCAGCATGGAGTCTGCAACATACACCAACAGGTACCTGCAGTGGCCAGGCTTAGGACTGATTTTATTCCACACTGGAGTCCTCCTAAGTGCTCAGCAGTGGGGAGGGCTCTCCGTGTCTCCTCCTGTCGCAACACTTAGCTTGTTTCTCTGCTTCTGGGACACAGTGTAAATTGCTCTCCTGTTAGGAGAGGGAGAGACCTGGCAGGAATACCTACTGAGGAAACCCTTTAAATGCTTGGTTGAAGCTGAGAGAAGGGCACTCATACACTTATCCATTTTGAGAATGATAATCTGATTTACTCCACCATTGACAGTTTACAAAGGGCTTGACATATTCTCATGTGATTCCCACAGAAAACCTGCAAGGTAGATAGTATCATCACCCCCATTTTATAGCAGAGGAAGCTCAAGTAGAGACAGGATATGTGACTTACTAGGCAGCAGCAGAGCCCAGATTCAAACTCAGGACTCCCAGTCAGGTGAACACAACTCCATCTATTCAGCCTTTCCATGAGAATAGTAGCTATTCCTACTTTTGTTGGGCTTTGATGTTTACAATGGACTTTCTTGACATTGCCTCTGTGTGGTAGGTATGATTAAATATTTATGTAAAGTGATTCCTTCCTTTATAAGTGAGGAAACTGAGACCCAGAGATGATGGCTTGCCTAAAGTTACATAGCTAGTCAAGCATCTGGCAGAACTGGGATCGATCTGATGGAAGGAGCATTAGATTTGAAGTCAGAAGACCTGGGTTCTCGTGCCAGCCCCGGCACTGAGTTGCTGCGTAATGTTAGTCAGGTCTTCTCCAGTCCATTCTCCTCTCTGGCTGCTTTCTCCTCTGTGGATGAGGGGGATTGGGCTACATGATTTCTGAGGTCCCTGCCAGGTTCAAAGCATCTGAGCCTGTGAGTCAGACTCCGATAGCTTTTCCACTTTACTTCATCTGCCTCTCAACCTGCAGTTTTCTTAACAAGCCCTAATCCTTTGCACTCAGGAGAGAGCACACGACGTCCTCTTGTGCTCCTTCCTACCAGCTGCTGCAGTGTTGTTGAAGGGACGGAGTCACTGAAAACAAGGGGGCCCAGTTCCATTGACCACATAGAAAGTTTTGGTTCGTGGCCTTAGCTTCAACTTCAAAAACTTTTATTAAGTATGTCCTCTGTGGACCTGTGCTTAGTGAGTGCTGTGAGGGATGACAAATGGTCTCTGCCCTAAAACATCTCAGTCTAGTGGAGAGAATAAGGCTGTGAGAATAAGTGCTTAGGACAGACCCAGAGAGGGAAGATCCCTTCCACTGTGGAGTGGTGGGTGTGTTTTCCACGGTGTGTAGTGGGGAAGAGAGGGTCAAGGAGAGTTTTCTGAGGTAAGAGATGAAGGCATTAGCCCTCGTGCTGCGGGATAACCATTTCTTTTTCTAAATTCTCTCTAGGTCTGAGGGTTTGAAAGGAAATGTGACAGGAGAATTCTTTTTGTAAGCCAGGAGCCCAGAGTTGTATTTCTTTCCTTTTCAATCTTATAGTAGTACTGTAGAAAGAACACTGGCCTGAGGCAGGAAACCTGATTGTTACCTATACGGTCTAAGTAACTCACTTCCCTCTCTGAGTCTCGGTTTTCTCACTTGTAAAACAAGCTCTTGCACAGTCAACATTTATTTAGCTTCTACTATATGCCAAGCACTGCGCAAGCCACTGGAAATGCAATTCCAGCTCTGACAGATACACCCAAATCCACTCTGGCTCTGATCGTCTCAGGAGACCCTGACATTAAGTGTATGGCCAGTCTTGAAGTAATTGGAGTGGCTCTGGGGACAAGGAAAAGTCCAAATACTTCCTGATCACATCACTAGCAACTACCACTTACAAGGTCCCATAGTAGCTTCTGGACTCCTGTAACAACATTACTCGCAGCTACTGTGGCTGTGTAAGACCCACAACACCAGCACACAGGAGGGCTGTTAGCACAGGTTCTTTGATCTGTTTTTCTAAGGAAAGCAACTTTAAGGGGTTTACAATCTCACTTTAATCGAACATACATATATCATTCATTTAGTTCAGGGGAAAAAGTCAGCACCCTGAACTTCAGAGCAAATACATACAGAAATTATAGAGAAAATATAAACAGAGCAAATAACACAAATCAACAGACAGGCTTCTAACTGTGTGACCAAAGCTATATATACATAGTTACCAGAGAGAGAAGCACCAACATCTGGGTTTTCAAAGCCAATGGTCTCCTTAACAGCTACCCAGAGTCTTGTCTGGTCAAATCACAGGACACTCTTCCACTGAGAGAACACAAGCAAAATCTCTCCTCCCACAGTTCTGAGAGTTCTAGCTTAATGGCTACCCTCTGAGTATCTATGCCCTTTTTCAGGGCCTGAGGGCTTCATGCTTCTAGTGACCTAATTAGCAAAAGGGTGTGGGCCTTCCTACAAACCAAGGTGAAACTTAGTCAAAGGCACTTGATTGCCTCAGTGCTGAGAAGCACTCCAAAAGAAAAAACAATAAAAGGTCCCACTTTGCTTGCCCTTATAACTCCTTGGGTGAGGTTCATCTCTGCACCACCAGTTTCATCTCAGAAATGTGGTTCCCCTTGAGTGGCCAGTGTCTAAAGGGAACCGACTCCATTTTCTGTGATTACATTCTTTTCAGAGAAGACAAAGGTGTTCATCTCTTCTTTCTAGATTAGTTTGGCCATTGATCAGTAGTAAAGTTTGTGCTTAGAAGGACAAACTGTAGTTAAGGGGAATGGGCCTGTTGTCAGGCCGCTCACACCCACCATTATGAGACCGCTAGCTCCTGGGCCTTGGTTGGCTTCAGCTGCTCTTTGGTAATTAGTAGTTAGTAATTAGGAATTCATATTTCTAGAGTGCTCTTAGGTGACCATGAAGTTCCCTCACCACAGTCCTATTCCCTTTTGCAGTTGCAGATTGCAAGCCCTTAGTAGATGGTTTTCATAAGTTACTGTCTTGGTGATTAGCCTTTCAGAATTTATCCAGGATGGTCCTGGCAGAGTCCTTCACCAGGCCTTATTCAGCTTCGAGGGAACTGCCATTGTTTGTGGCAACTCAGATAAGGGAACTTAGAATCCAATAGTGCCAGGTCTTCTGACTCCAAAGACAGCACTTTCTGGGACATCATGCTGATCTGCAGGGCTGGCCCATGGGCCTGGGTCCTTCCCTATTCTCACACTTGTCTGTCTGCCTTCCAGAGCCCTCTGCTACTTGTCACTGAAGAAATACAAAGAAGCCGTAAAGGACTGCACTGAGGCTCTCAAATTAGATTCAAAGAACATCAAAGCATTTTATAGGCGTGCCCAGGCATTCAAAGAACTTAAGGTAAGTGGAAGTCCCCTGCCCTACCTTGACCAGGGCTCTGTGAAGCCCAGGGGCTGCCCCTGCTGCTGGCCCAATTCCCAAGACTGGCCCAGCAGGCCCGTGCCTGCATCTGCTCACCCCGGCTCATTACTCAGACCCTGTAGCAGGTGTGCCAAGTATGTACTGACTTTAGGCCCTAGCCTCCTGCCTTCCCTCTTCCCTTATCCCTGCCCCCCACCCCCCAGGACTATCAATCCAGCCTTGAAGACGTCAACAGCCTCCTGAGTATTGAGCCAGAGAACAGCGCGGCCGCCAAGCTGAGGCAGGAAGTCAACCGGAGCTTAAAATAAATAAAGTCCAGGAAGGGGCAGCAGACCTGCCTGATTTCACTTGGAGAAGCTGAGGGCCTCTTTGTCTGCTCCAGGGCCGAGAGAGAGCAAATGGACCCTTTGACCCAGGCCAAGTCATGCCCTGGGCATGGCATCCCAGCTTCTCTCCTTGCACCCATCCACACTCTGCTTCTTTCTCACTCAGAATCTTTGCTCACTGAAAGTCAGCTCAGGTTAGTGAGCCAGGCCTCCCCTTTTTTGTCTACAAGGGTTCCTTCCTCTGCTCATCCTTTTCAGGGAAGCTCTCCTGGCGACGCCCCTTTCTCCCAGTGGTAAACTCACATACTTCTTCATCCACTAAGCATGTTCCAACACTGGTTCCTGGCCCTGCTAGGCAGCAAAATCCATGGTGAATGGGGTCAGGTATTAGTTGGCAAACCAGGCTCAGGCCCTGCTCACCTGCTTGTGGCCAGAATACGTGGTGGCTTCATTAGGGATGGAACCCCTGGTAATCTTTGGTCACAACCTGTGTCCCTGTGCAGTGCTAACATCTGACAGTCATTCTGGGTACTGGTTTGAGTACTTGACTTCTCCTAAAATCTCGTATCCTGTTTCAAGTTACTCAAGTGTCTTGCTTCCCTCATCTCCCCTGGGCTGGAGCCACAAGTCCTGGTTTGGAAGTTGGCCTGTTGCATGTTTTGGGTGGGGAGGCTGTTCTAGCCCCAGTTTAAGAATGGCAGCTTTAGGACACCTCTGAGAGTCCTTATTCCTCAGTCCCTCTTGGAGTGATTCTGAATGGCCTCATGGTTTCAATCACCCCATGTTTGAGCTACTGCATAAAAAGTAATGTCTGCTACTGGACTTCAGTCGTACCTTCATTTACAAGGGGACCATGAAACCTTGGCTGGACACTGCCCCTTGTAGTGCAGGCTAGGGTCTTTTATAGTACCCTTGCCACAAAACAGGCCATTCTCTCCTCCCCCAATACAGGAAAGGGGTTTCCCCTTGGGGGCACAAGGTAGCTTTGTCTGGCATACAGTACGAGCCCTTAATATTAGCACCAGTTCTGTTTGGGAACACAAACCATGACTCTTAACCTTACTCTAGTAGCTGCTGCCAGGTATGCATGGGCTCAGTGCAACCCAGTTACTGAAAGAATTAATGAATTAGTGTCTACTGTGTGTCAGGCCCTGGGGTTAATGAAATGTCTTAAGATGTGCACATGTCAGTTCATTTGGGAAGGGAGTACTGGCAGTGGTGACTAAGGAAAGGCTTCACATACAAGGAAGTCACTGAGCTCATCTTGAAGAAGTGAGATGAGGTGAGGTGGTCAGCGTGAAGGCCCACAGATAGGAACTGGAGTACTGGTTAGAGTCAGATAAAGGAACGTCAGTTCTTATTCACCTAAGTCATCAGGGTATTTGCTCATGTTGAATGAGCATGTAAAGTACCCTGACAGGAACAGTTGTCTTTCAACCCTGTAGCTTGCAAAGGCAAAACTAATCATTTTTTTGGGAAAAAAAAATGCCACAATTTTACATTTATTTGACAAGTACACAAAACCCTTCCTGATTCCTCATGAATGCCCTTCCTTTCTAACTGACATTATGTTTATAGATAGGACTGTGGTCAAGGCAGAACATAAGTGACAAGCCACAGAATTGAGGAGAGGAGGGCATAGGTTCTGATAGCCAGGAATGAGCTACCTTTATACCCCAAACCAAAAAAGAGCAGCTTATGTATCCTGTGGCCACAGTGGAGTGATTTTATCTTCTTATGTTCCCCGAGAGCAAAAATACCCTTCCATTTACCTGGGATTCTGCTGCTCTCTACCTCCTTATCCCCAGGCTCTACTTAGGGGTGCCCATGTGCATGCCCAACACACACATGCACACGATGATTCTGGGTAGAGTCCACGAAACTTTTTAATGCCCACACAAAAAGGCAAAGGCTGTTTGACCAGCTTGCTGACTGGCCTTCTGTTTCCACTCACATCGCATTGTGCAGGTACACAGACAAATAAAGAAATAAGTTATGGTTTATAGTTCAGAGGGCCTCAGAGAACTGGAAGGGCTGGTCTCTCTTCAGAGCCATGAGATTTCAGTTTTCTGGGAAAGAAAAAAAGAAATAGAGTACACAGTGTTTGATGGTAAATACCAAGCACTCTGGGATCCAGTAAAGTTCCAGCTATCAGGTATCATTCGTGTAGCAGAAAGAGAAATAGAAAGTGTCTCCCAAGAAAGGACAGCTTCAGTATAAACTCTTAAAGGACAGTGGGGTCGTGATTATCTGACAGAAGGACATAGGGGAGGAGGTAGGGCGTAGCCAAAGACTGAAAGCCCAGGACTTCTGGACCCACAGCCGACATGGAAATATGCAACCCAAAGGAGGGTTCTACAGAAACAGGATCAGAATGGCTTTAGCTAAATGCCTGGATAAGAGAGCCAGTTCTTATGGTGCACAGACAGGAACCCTTGGCTAATACGGAAAAGCATGGATTCTTCCAAACCAGAAAGGCCTCAGGATGGGGCCAGAGACAAGACTATGCCTCTGTGTTTGGAGGACTAGCCTAGGTAGAGAAAAGCCCTTTATCAGAGGGTGTATATGTGAAATCTAAGGGCCACAATAGTATATTGGGGGCTTCTTCCTAACTTTGAGAGTAAGGTCATGCAACTCTCAGTGCCGAAGGTCAGAGCAGGAGAGGCTATAGGACTGAGCGGGGATGGACAACAGAACTCTGAGCCCACCCTCACAACTCCCCTCCCTTCCCGGGTTCCATCCCTGGCAACCACGTTTGATTGGGCCTAGACTCACAGGGGCCTCAGTGCACATATGTCTTGGGCAGCTCCGTGACCTCTTGTGCTTGGAGTGCAGCAACTGCTTCTTCAATCTGGGGGTGGGAAAGGATGACTAAGATTACTCAGGCCTGGCCCAACCCATATACCTTCCTGGGAAAGCTGCTGCTAACTTACCCTGCCTTTGGCTAACCGTTAAGGACAGGTTCCCATGGTATGGTTTAGTCACATACCTTAGGCAGGTGGTGCAGTCGATAGAGTACTGGGCCTGCAGTCAGGAAGCCCTGGGTTCAAATCAAGACTCAAGATACTAGTGATGGGACCCTGGGGAAGTTAATCTTTGCCTCAGTTTCCTCAACTGTAAAATGGGGATAACAGCACCCACCTCGCAGGGTTATTTTTGTGAGGTATTATGTGTAAAGTGCTCAGCACAGCGCCTGGCATATAGTAGGTGCTATATAAATGCTCATTCCCCTCCCCACCTCACAGCCAAAGAGACTATGAGTGCTAATCTGGAGGCCCCTAAAATCCTTGAGCAAGACATTCCCCTTCCAGTAGCACAGGCATCATCTCGACTGCTACATGCTGGTTCATGCACAAGACGTTAATGGACACCCGCTCTCTCACAGCCCCACACACCTACCTTGGAATGGAGGGATTCTGGAGACTCCAGCATTAGCAGCAGCTCTGAGTTGTCAATCTCCAGCAGCATGCCGGTGATCTTGCCAGCCAGCTGAGCATGTATCCCATAAATGAGTGGATAGAGTCTGTCACCTGCTCAAAACAGCAGGGGGAATAATGCATAGACCTGGACTGGCTGATACCCCAATGCATACTATACCCTCCATCAGCCTGTCTTTGCCTCTTGTTCATCTGTAAAATGGGGGTGGTGGTTGTACTGTCTCAAAGTGTTGTGTAAAACGCAGTGCGTAAGAATCAGCTATGTTATTCCCATCCCCAGTTCCACAGTCCTTTTATGGAGTCAGACCTGAAGCTTGTGACCTTCACTGGAGAAGGGTGGTGGAACTCTGGAACCTGCACTGCAAATGAGCAGAAACAGTGTCTAAAGTAGTTTCTGATTATTTACAATAGGGGACTTCCAGAATCAGTCTATGCGCACTTAGGATAAAGGTGAGAAGGCAAACTACAATGGAAGGAGTCAACTTGACCTATTTAAATAAGGTACCAACTGAAAAAAGTGTAAACTGATAACTAAGGCATCGACTCTAATGATCACTTTGTTAGAGACATTTACCCAATCTAAAACAGTTGGTACAACAGGGAAGCTAAGAGTCCAGAAACTGTCTTAGCCAGCAAACACTTGCTTTCTTTTCCAAATACAAACACAGCAGCTAGAGGACAACATGGGTTTGGAGTACAAACTCCTTTAGAGAACGTTAGAGAGGAAGCTAGTAGGTGAATAAGAGCATTAGAAAATTAGTAAGTCAAAAATGCTTGGCTGAGGCTCAGTTGTCCTAGCCCAGGCACATTTATCAACAAAACTGTGAGGAAAACAAGTGGACATGAAGCATCTGCCAGTGTTTACTTGGTAATCGATATTCATAATTGATGAAAATGAAAGCACGACTTTTGGACTCAGCCCACCAACTCAGGACCTGAGGAAGGAGCAACGAAAAGTTGGAAAGAATGGAGAAGAAATCCACCTGAGAGTTGGTTTGAGTTCTCAGAGGGAAAGATTTCCTAGAGTGTAAAAGATTGTTGAATGTGGTTACCAAAAGCTAGCTGCCAGAAAGCAAATCAGTATCCACACCATCTGCTTGTTAGGTAACTCATTTCCTTAGGGTGTGTTTGATAAAGAGAAGGTGGGAACAGGCAAGCTTTTGCAGATGAGGCTTGTTTGATAGAATGCATTTTCAAAGTCATGCAATTGATTGTGAAGTGTAAGATTATATAATTTGGCTGTATGTGTAAGAAAAAATTCTGTTTGGCAGATCAGAGTCCAATTCTCCTTAAGGTTTCCTCAACAAGATCACACAAGAGTCTGAGTTAGAGAAAACCTCAGAGGCCATCTAATCTAACCTGAAGATGGCAACTTTTTTGACTGTAGCTAGTCAATGCCTTGAATCCACCTCACTAGCCGGCACATTTTCAATAAAAATAGTAATGGCTCAGTATTTGCCATCTCTTTGAAGCCATACCCATGTCCTGGTATACGTAGTTCATCTGTCACAGCTAGGTAGTACAAGCAGGCCTTGGAATCAATCAGGAAGACCCAAGTTCAAATCCTGCCTCAAACATACTTTGTGACCCTGGGCAAGTCAACTGCTTTCAGTTTCTGCTGCTCCATTTGCAAAATGGGGATAATATAAAGTACCTACTTCACAGAGTCATTGGAAGGACCAAAAGAGGTTTGCATCTCTAAGTGCCATATAAATGTTAGCTGCCATAAGCATCTGGCACTGGTGATCTGAACTAATCCAGAGCAGCTAAGGAGTCTCTTACTGTCAGCTTATGTGAGGTTTCCTCTTTAGTCCAAAGATCACTGTGCTTAGAAAACAATTGAAAAACCAAGAGGGATTGACCCCATTTTCTGTGTTGTCAGTTATCTCCCTTCTTTCCCCCCTTTCCTCCAGTGTAGCTTAAAAATGCCTTTTTGTTACCCTCAGCCTTCCTCCACAGCCTTACATCATCACAGGCTGAACACTCTAGACATTATTCTTGTGGAGCCACACCATGGGATCCCTATGAGCCATTGCTTCTATCTTTAGTACATGCTTTCAAGCGCTTAACTTGGTTGATGTGTATCCATCCTTGTCTGTCCACTTTGAATAGTTCCTCGTCTTCAACAAAATTGGTTTTTATCTTTTTAAGTTTCATTCCTGAAAGCACTCTGTTGCTTCTGGGCTGCCTTTCTCTATGGATTTTTGGCCGTGGAACCAAAATTACTTAGTTATTAGAACTCTAAGGTCTAGGGTTGTCATACTACATGTGGCTTTCTGCTTCTGCTAAATAACCACTTTCCCCAAAGCCTATCACTAGCTAACCATCTAACATTTTAGAGTCTATATTACCTGTAAACAAAAACAACTAAGGATCCTATGAATGAGAAATAAGCAAATGAGAAATAAGGAGACATACACTTATAAAAAATGTGCACTATTGTTGGAAGGGTATGCTGGGTCAAGTCAAAATGGAAAAAGGATTCTCTATAGGTGGCAAGGTTCTTCAGACATCCCTTTGTGGATAACATTGGGCCAATTACACCAAACCCAAGAACACCAGTGACTTTGCAGTGAAATTCAGTTACTCAAGAGAATGGCCTAGCTCCACACAGGTAAAAACAAATAGATTTTTAAAAATACCCATTGCCCAAATTATGACATGCGCTTAGATGGGCAGCCATGGTCATCAGAGCATAGATCTTAGGTATCCGTTATGGATAGTAACCTAGGCTTTAAAGTTTAATAAATGGAAGAAATTGGGCCAGATCACATTTAGGAAACTAGCACCTTCCATGATCCCAATCTACTCACTGCTGCAGAAGCCCATCTTTATAATAGCAATCTCCCAGTAATGCCTTGAATCATGGAATGCCACAATCTCAAAAGCATCAGAATTGCATATGACCTGAAAGGTAATGAAAGGCACATGGTGGTGTCAGGGTATAGCACATTACCAACTGTGACTTATGTTTGAATAATAGTAGTGAAAAAGACCAAGGAAGGTAAAGTGAGCCAATCACATAGTAACAGCAAGCTTGGAACAGCCTTATTATTGCTATCCGTGAACTATCAGAACCAGAGGGCAGGGTCCATGTACTTCAGGAAGTTCCACAGAAAAACCAAGACAAGAGTAAAACAGGAGAAGGCATAGTTGGGTTACAGCCCACACCAGTGGAGGAAGTACCTGTGTTTATGAAATCATGGATTCATGGAAGTGATAATTAACATTAAGGTTGATAAAGGCATCTTCCTCAACAACCTTCTGAAGTGGAGTCTCTTATTTTTGGCCTGGACCTTTCATCACTAAAGCAGGGAAGGAGCTCTCTCTGACTACAGATAAACAACTGTTGCGTACCTTAGACTTAATAAGTGTCCAGGAGTCCTGAGAAGTTGGAGTAACTCATCCCAAGACACCCAGCCAGTACATGTCTTGGTGGGATGTGAACCCAGGGCAGCTCTCCAGCCACCATGCCATGCTTATTTCTCTGTGTCGATGTTGTTAGCTTCTCTTTACACACGTGAGCACAGGTGAAGAGACTTGCCCAGTCAGTTCAGCTATTAAGTGTCTGAAGCAGGACTCCAGCTTGGGTCTTCTGATATCAAGACCAGCACTTTCTCCACTGCATTGACCTCCCCTCCCTGGAATTCAGGGAGGTGGAAGCCAATAATCCTGGAGTAGACCAGAAGGTTCTCCCCACAAGCCCAGGGGTGGGTTCTTGTCCACTCCCAGGCCCACTTTGAGAGAAGGCCAGATGCTATTTAAGGAGAAGGCCTTTTATAATAAAGAACAAAAACAGTTCCTCTTTCCAGAACACTTTCCTCACAGCAGCCCTAATAGGTAAGCAGTATCCAGTCGTTCAGTCAACAAACATTTATTAAGCATGTACTATGTGCCAGGCACTGTAATAAGTGCTAGGAGATACAAAAAAAAGAGCAAAAGACAAACCTGCCCTTAGGGAGCTCACAATCTAATTGGGGAATGGGGGTGGTCGTAACAAGCAAACAGATATGTGCAAACAAGGTACATACAAAGGATAAGCAGGCAATAAGAGGGGAGGTACTAGAATTAAGGACTGGGACAGGCTTCCTGTAGAAGATGAGATTTTTAGCTGAGATTTGAGGGACACCAGGAGGTAGAGACCAGGAAGGAGAACGTTCCAGGCATGGGGGACAGCCAGAGAAAATGCCCAGAGCTGAGAGATGGAGTGTCTTCATGGAACAGCAAGGCCAGCATCACTGGATCAAAGACTACGTGTCGGGGAGTAAGGTGTAAGAAGACTGAAGGCGGGGCAAGGAGTAGGAAGGGGAGGGGGGGGAGGAGATAGGTTATGAAAGGCTCTGAATGCCAAATAAAGGAATTTGGTTTTGATCCTAGAGGTGATAGGGAGTCACTGGAGGTTCCTGCTTGGGGGTTGAGGGGGTGGGGGTGACACGGGGTCAGACCTGAGCTTTAGGAAAATCACTTTGGCAGCTAAATGGAGGACAGATTGGTCTGGGGAGAGAATTGTGACAGGTAGACCCATCAGCAATAAATAGCACCCTTCTTTGCAGTTGAGAAAAGCGATCCACCTAGGATCACACACTGCCCAAACTACCTCTAAAGTAGCTGAGATGGTGACAGCGTACAATGAAAAGCTGCTACCATTACAATAATGAAAATTATGCTGGTCAAAACGCAAGTAGGAGAACATAGGAGGTATGGGAGATTGGCTCCAGAAGGGACTCTAGAGATACTATAATTCAACCCCCTTGTTTTATAGATGAGAACCTCACATCTAGGTGACCTGGGTAGTAGGTAGCACAGCTGGTATTCAAATCCAAGCATTTGGTTTCTAAATTCCATGGTGCTAACGAGTCCAGAAGCTAAAGGTTTTTATGTTAATATCAAGGCAAGTTTCCCACTCAGGTCCAGACCCAGGCCTGAACTGCTCCCAACTACCAGGCAAGAGCTGCACACATACCAAGCATCTGCTTCTGTTCCTGGGGTGGGGCTGAGGCCAGCATAGATGCAGTTAAAGGCTCTTGCCCTTGGATATGCACAGCTGGCTCCATGACCTGGAAACAAACCCCACACAGATATGTTACTAAACACAGACTAACATCAGAACGACCTGCATGCAAAGCCTTGCCTACCATCAGGAAAAAGGAGACTGGGCAAAGTTTATACTATATGTAATATGAAAAGACTCACGAAGGATGACAATGTTTTAAAAATCATTCCATACATAGTGTCCCTCATTTTAAGATAAAGGAAAAGGACCAATGAGTAGAAACCAAACTATGGAACTACAAAGGCAGCATGGGGTTGAGAAAAGAAACCAGGTTCTACATGTAGACCTCAACAATAACACTGACTTTGGGTAGGTCCACTGAGCCTTGCAGCCTCAATTTCTCCTCCATAAGAAAAGTGGGATGAGATTAAAAAACTCACTCTTAAGCCAAGGTCCGTGAATCTTTAAAAAAAAGGTTAAGAACCTCTGTTCTAAAAGGTCCTCCTCTGCTCTTAACATTTATAATTACTGGGGACACAAAGCAATGAGAATTCCTAGAAGAGGTGACTTTTGAACAAACTAGCTGGGAGAAACCAAAGCTGTTAGAGAAGGAGTTATACAAAAACATAATGGCCAAATTGCATATGTGGAAACTGAGGTACCAAGCAAATAAGCAACCCAGCATGCCTCTGGAAGCATGTGTCCAGACCAGTCTGAGAAGCCTGGACAAACCCTTTACCTGATGTGCACTAGGCACAGCTGAGGAGTGCTTGTATTGGGTGAAGGCATGGCCTGGGGAGCCTGGACACCCAGTCCCCATAGTCTGGGTCCCAATATTGACTGTAAAACATAAAGAGAAACATTAAGAATCAAAACATCTCAGATTTGGAAAGGATGGACTTTGATGCCAGCTAGTCTAGTACCTAAATAGAAATCCTCTTACAAGTTAGGTCAACAAGTATTTATTAAACACTTACTATGTACCCCAGGCACTGTGCTAGGCCCTGGTGATACAAGGACCAAATGAGGCAGCTCCTACATTCTTGCCTCAAGTAGCTTATATCTTAGTTTCCTGGCAAGTGGTCATCCACATGTCCAGGCCATCCACAGTGACAGGAAGCTCTCTACCTCCCAAGACAGACTTCTACTTTTAGCTCCAGGTAAGGTTTTCCTTACATGGACCTAGCAGCTTGTGGTGAGTACAGGGAGGAGGGTGCAGATTGGAGGAAGGGAGCATAAACAGGGAGATCTGGGGGACCACGCCATCTACACCAAGAATGCCAAAGAAAGCCAAGCTCCTTCCATCCCCATGGGGAGACTTGTAGGTGAGGAACAGGTACATTCTTGTTCCCAGATAAACATGAAGGGCAGATGATCTGGCCCTTCTCAGTCAAAGAATACCACATTCATCTTTGGAGAAAAGTGAACCTTCTTGCTGACCCCCCTACCTCCAAGGGAGGATGGGAGAAAGTGACAGTCTCAACTTACCCACTCTTTGCGTGTGGGGCCCTGCCCGGGGCACCTGAGTAGAGGCCTGCCGGACAGTACTGATGTTGGAGATGGACCGTCGGGGTGTGGCTGGCAAGAAGAGAACAAACAATTAAGGCAGGCACTTTGTACCAGGCCAGAAACCAGAGACTCCTGGTAGAAGTCAGTGATGAGGAAAGAGAGAAGTGAAATAACAAAGGGAAGAACCGAAGAACAGCTACACTAGGGACACGGGTTAAAGAGGATAAAAAGAGATGGGGGTGGAGAAAAGAAGAGGTACAGGTGGTACATAGGAGTGGGGAAACACTCACATGAAGTCCTAGGAGAAAAGCTGTTCCACCTTGAGGCAGGCTGAATGGGGGCCACGGTGCTGGGACCATAGAAAGTTGCCCGGGTAGGAGACTGTGGAGGCAATATAAAACACAGGAGACTTCAGAGATCATATAATCCCCCTGCCCAGCCTGAATTTATTTTATAGGAGAGATAACAGACTGAGGAAGCTAACCAGCTTGAAAAAGGTTATGTAAGTAATAAATGGCAGTCCTGGAATTTGAAACCAGGTCCTGATTCCAACCAAACCCACTGCTCTTTCTTGGTGGGCCCAGAGGCCACGACACAGAACAGGAGTTGGGACAGGGACTCTCTTACAGCAGGGGGGCCAGAAACAAGTGAGGAAAGGCCAGAAGCTCCAGAAAGGTAGGAGCCCCTGGAAGCAGAACTTTAGGTTTTCCCCCAAAGAGGGAAGTATCCTGCAGAATACAAATGACACAAATCCCTATCTCTCCTCACCCTTCAGGACTCTCTTCTTCCTCCTATCCCTCTTGGTTAAGTAGGTAGATGGGTGACTCAGTCCACTCTTGCCACCTACCATAGGAAGAGGCCTGTACCCACCTGCCTGCTGTTTCAGAGGGTTGTTAAAATGAGACAGGTGGCTTGGCTGCCTGCTAAAGCCAGAAACTAAAAAACATGGATCACACCCCCTTAAAGTTTGGTTTAAACACCATGATACAGGGTGCCAGGAAGGAAATAACACTGGACCAAGAAGAAACTTGGGTTCTCATCCTGACCTGGCTCTACCAATAAACTGCTGCATGACCCTGACCAATTTTTAAAAAAATTTTAGACCTTACTTTCCTCATTATTTAATTCCCTAGATCATCTTTTAAGGTCTCTTCCAGCCCTAATGTTGTATGTTCTAAGGTCCCTTCCATTTCTAGAAGTAGAGAGCCTGGAGGAAACAGTGAGTTCACGTGGACAAAAAGAATACATGACCACAGTCCCTGGGGAAGGATAAATACCTGGAAGATTGCAGTCACCTGGGGGATGGCAGGCAGGAAATAATTGGTGGGTTGGGGAAAGATGGGGCCATTCATGTTCCGGAGGATGGAGATGCGTTGCATGTACTGGTTGGTGAGGATGGCCTTCCGCTCTTCTTTGCGTTGGGCCAGAGCCACATAGAGGGGCTTGGTGCTAACAATTCGCCCATTCATCTCTGTCACGGCCTTTGTAGCCTCTTCTGGGGAGGAAAAACACACAAAGCCAAACCCCTTGCTGTGGCCACCCTCTGTCATCACCTAGAAGCAAGACAAGACAAGGTCCACTGGAGGGGTGCCGAAGGGACAACGGATCCCAGGCCACGCTTCCCTCCACCCTCAGGTTCACCATATTGGCCAGTGAAGTTTTACTAAAAAGCTACCGTGGGCAAAGCCTTGGGCTGGGCACTGAGGGGAAGTCAGATAAAGTCCCATCTCTTGCCCCAAGGAGCTCCTGATCTAGCTAAGGAAACATTAACTCACAATCCCAGGCTGACTTTGCTCAATGCCCCCTAAATGGCCCAAGAACCAAGACTAAAGGAGTCAGGGTAGAGAGAAAAGCTGAGCACAGGCTGGGGTGATGCTCAGAGAATGGGGTCCACAAGAGACCCTTCAAGCCCTCTCTTCTGTGATTCACCCCAGTGTGTGCATGAGATAAATCAATGTTTAGGTACATCTTAGCATGCCCTGGTCTGTAGGTCTTGCCCCAGACTCAAAGAATGTCAGAGTCGGCAGTGGCCTTAAGAGTCTGATCACCTAGGTCAACTCTTATTTTATAGAGGGAAACTGAGGCACAGAGAATTTAAGTGACATGTCCAAGGTCACACATATTAAGTAAAAGAGCTGAGATTAGATCTTAGGTCTCCTGATTCCCACTCTAAGACTCAGAATGAAGCCTTTTTAAAAAACAGCTTCAGCTTTTCCTTATCAAAAAGATTAAAAGTGACAATTCTAGTTACATGAATAACCTCTCTTTTAATCTGGTTCCATCCCCTCTGTCTGTAATGGCTGTGTCAATACCACGGATTGTCAATATGTCAAACTTGAATAGAAACAGGGACCACTGATGTGCAGAGAGAGATCTCTGTGAGTCACATACTGACCTGTTTTAAAAGGTAATGTTATCCATGGTTTATCATACTTTTGTTTACTTTGTTAAACGTTTCCTAATTACATTTTTATCTGGTTCAGATCACAGTGTTGTAAGCTACGCTTTCATGCCTATTGCCTCACCTGATCCTCCCAACAGCCCTCAGAGGTTGGCAGGGATCATTCACCATCTGTGAAATGGGGAAGTAACTTGCCTTAGGCCGTAAGACTGGTGACAGCCAGGAGGAGAAGCCCAGGTAGATCTAAGTTGAGCCCCTTTCCAGTTCTACCATACTGCCTCCTTATTTAAGTGAATCTGTATACATTTTGGTTTGAAAATTCTTATACTAATCCCATTTTAGCTACAGCTATAGTGAAAGGCAGCATGGTGGTAGAAAGAGTCCAAGGACTGGGAGTCAGGAGAGCTGGGTTCTAGTCTCGCTTTTTCACTAACTAATCAGTCATTTACCCAATCTAGGCTTGTTTCCTCTACGACATAAGCACCACCAAGTCCCATGACACTGCGGCTCTAACATTCTGTGAATCCGCTATGAGCTCCATGAAGGCACAGGCCTTGTAGCAGGCCTTGTTGTCCTTTCCTTCTCTAGATTTCCTACAACATCTGGCACAGGGCTGAACATGTAGGAGGCTCTGGTTACATGCCTGTTAACAAGCCAAGAGAGTTGGAGACACCCTGAGATATCAACCTGTCTTTCTAAGAGAAGGCGCTATTTCTACTCTGTGGTAATTAAAATGTTCATTTGGAATCGAGATGTCACCACTCACAGAACATCACTATGAAGAACCCTCTACCCCTCGCTCCCCACAAAAAGTGGGAATGTTTCTTTCCTAGCAATCTACATCTCTGGCCTGGTCACTTGAATACACAGATAGATTTTGCTTTAAGCAAACAATATATAATAAGCCAGGACCTAGCCAGGTTTGGGGGCCTGAGGCCACATGAGAGCAGACCTACATAAATAGTTATAGGACCGATCAGGAATCAGATTCACTGAAATGTAGATTATTTCCTCTTTAGGGCAAGGATTATTCACTTCCCTTTTACTATACCAAGTATAAGGTTCATGGATGAATATGACCTTTGTAGGGTATTAAGCCACAGCCCTTATTGCCTTAAATCCCCAATTTGGAAGTGGAGGGAATGGTGGCCTCACCTCCCCACTGTACCCCAGTTCTAAGGTCACCCTTACTTTGGCACTGGTGATCACGCCATATGGAGAGAACTCCTTCCGCAGCTTCTCGTCATCTATGACATCATCTAGATTCTTCACATACAGGTTCACACCCTGGAAAAGTGAGGACAGGAATTTTAAGGGAAGAGCCTACCAGCCCCCAGCTCCCCGCCCTCCACATTTATCCTCTAGCTTCCTAAGTAAAGTAATTTGGCTACATTTTTTCCTACCCTCCCTAATGCTATATTTCCTCCCATGTAGAAGCCTAAGCATAAACCTAAAATCTCCCTCCCTAGCCTGCCCGATGCATAGGATGCAGATGCCTAAGAACAAAAATATTCAAGGCTGGTGTTAAGGCATTGTGTCTAGATGACACCTGCTAAAAATTTAAATCTCTTGTTGGCAACTCTTCAACCAGTCACTGCCAATATGCTGACTGCTACTCAGCTGAGGAGAACAAGGACAGGTAAGCTTGGATGGGAAGAGTACAAGGTAAAAAAAAAATGGATTTGCAGCTAAAAAAAACCAGGGTTCAGATACTGCTTCTACAACTTCTGAGTGGGAAGATAATAACTTCTATACCATCAAACTCACATGGTAGGTGTGAGAAAAATCCTTTATAAACTGTTAAAATTCTCAAAAACTTTTAGCTACAATTAGGCAGGTGAGGGCCCATTACATCTGAGAGAAGCAGCAGAGGGGAAGAAATTCTAGAGATTCCATGATTTTGCTTCCCGTTGAGCCCCAAACCCACTCCCCAACCCCCAATATGTACTCAATGCTGCTGAGAGGAAAGGACAGATCTCAGATCGTCCTTTTTCAGACTGGGCCAGCTCAACTCTATATCCCAGTTGGAGACATGAGCCAAGGTAGGTATAGAGTGGGCAGGTTTGGGGGGCTGCTAATGGAGGGAGGTATTGGGATTTCTGAACATTTAGACACAAAAGCGAAGCATATGAACTATATACACAGTCCTGGTGGGTAGATCTGTGCATATCAGAACCAGATGTGCCATGGAAAGATTCCCTGCTTGAGCCCTCAGGCTCCTGTACCACCAGAAAAAAGGCAGGTCCCTCTCTTAAGGAAGCAATCTTGGAAATCATCCAATCCAAGTGCCCTCCTCATTTTGCAGAATAGAAAATTAAGACCCACAGATAATGGCTTGTCCAGATCCAGAAGCCCCTACTCCTCACTCAGGCAGACCACGCACTGGGCTGGTTTGGAGAATGGGCAAAAGGCCAGAGAGAGGTAAAACTCAACAATCTGTGCTCTCATCAGTATGGATGGGGGTATTCTCCCCAATGGTACAAAATGTGACCACGCCATGTATTCTCCACAAAGAGGAATCTGACATGCTGGATGGAAGCTTTCCTCCAGGTATTTATTTTAACATTACATTCGTATAGCATAGCTTCTGAATGGACCGTCGGGTGAATCTCAATCTCACTATGTGACTGGTTCATCTCGTATTTCCTACAAGAAAGACTTCATATTACTTCTTGAACCCAAGTCTTTCCTGGGAACATGCCATAGGCTACTTATGCCCACTGTGCATTTCTCTGCAACACTCTGGGTCATCCAAAATTTTGATTTTGGGGGAAGACTGATGGTCTATGATTTACAGTCATACAGCACCCATTACCAAAAGAATATTGGTGTTAAAAAAAAGTTTCTGAGGCAACTTGCGATCTTTGGAAACATTACACAATTCCCAAAATAAAATATTCTCTGCTCTTACTGTTCCTCTCTGAATCCAGCTCATCCTCCAACTACAGGGCCTATGATGTAGGCTGATGGGACCAACTCATCATTCTTCTTTCAGACAGTAGGCCTTCTATATCCATTTGGGTTTTTCAATGTAGATAAGGGGCCTACAGATCTCATTAAGGAGGCCCTATGGTATTCTAGGGCTCAAGGCAATCAGATCAATGCCATCCGCAAACAGGAGCCTCTGGAAGACCTCGCCATTTTTCCACGGAAGCCTTTTTCCATTTGGCCAGCGTGCCTGATCACACTCCACATTTGTTTTATGCTTTGCTGGCCAGCAAACAGAGCCGTCTTTCTCTCTGTGGTTGCAGAGATTATAGAATCTTGTGTCATCTTATTAAAAGGAGAGTTTGGGGGGCTACTTTGCTTAATGAGCGAAACACATTTTTTTGTAACCAAACACACCATTTTCTTATCTTTCATCCAATTGTTTGACTAAAGATGTAGCCTGCTGGAGAAAAGTGTCTGCACAGAACCAGGAGAACATTGTACACAGTAACAGCCACATTGTGTGATGATCAACTATGATAGACTTAGCTCTTCTCAGCAAAACAATGATCTAAGACAGCTCCAAAAGACTCGTGATGGAAAATGCTATCCACATCCAGAGACAGAACTATGGAGTCTGAATGCAAATGGAAGCATACTGTTTTCACTTTTTTTGGTTTTTCTTTCTCATGCTTTTTTTTTGTTTATTTTTGGTTTTTTAATAATACTTTCCCCCCAATTACATGTAAAGTTAGTTTTCAACATTCGTTTTTATAAAATTTTGAGTTCCAAATTTTTCTCTCTCCCCTCCCCACCAAGACAGCAAGCAATCCAACATAGCTTATACATGTACGATCATGTTAAACATATTACACTTTAAACATTAGTCATGTTGTGAAAGAAGAATCACAAGAGGCAAAAATCACAAGAAAGAAAAAACAAAAAACAAGTGAAAAGAGTCTGCTTCGATCTGCATTCAGACTCCATAGTTCTTTCTCTGGATGTGGATGGCATTTTCCATTATGAGTCCTCTGGAATTGTTTTATGTCCTTGCATTGCTGAGAAGAGATAAGGTCTATCAAAGTCAGTCATCGAACACTGTGGCTGTTATGATATACAATGTTCTTCTGGCTCTGCTCACTTCACTCAGCATCAGTCCATACACATCTTTCCAGGTTTCTCTAAAATCCATTTGCTCCTCATTTCTTACAGCATAATAGTATTCCATTATGTTCATATACTACGACTTGTTCGGCCATTCCCCCAATTGATGGGCATCTCCTCGATTTCCAGTTCTTTGCCACCACAAAAAGAGCTGCTATAAATATTTTTGTACATGTGGGTCTTTTCCCCTTTTTTATGATCTTTTTGAGATACAACAGATTTGACCAAAGGGTATGCAGTTTAGTTGTCCTTTGGGCATAGTTCCAAATTGCTCTCCAGAATGGTTGGATCAGTTTATAACTCCACCAACAATGCATTAGCGTTCTAATTTTCCCACATTATCTCCAACATTTATCATTTTCGTTTTCTATCATATTAGCCAATCTGAGAGGTATAAGGTGGTATCTCAGAGTTGTTCTAATTTGCATTTCTCTACTCAATAGGGATTTAGAGCATTTTTTCATGATCATAGATAGCTTTAATTTCTTCCTCTGAAAAATACCTGTTCATATCCTTCGACCATTTATCAACTGAGGAATGACTTGTATTCTTATAAATTTGTCTCTATATGTTTTAGAAATAAGGCCTTTATCAGAAATACTACCTGTAAAAATTGTTTCCCAGCTTTCTGCTTTCCTTCCAATCTTGGCTGAATTGTTTTTGTTTGTGCAAAACCTTTTTAATTCAATTTAATCAAAATTATCCATTTTGTATTTCATAATGTCCTCTCTCTTATTTGGTCATAAAATTCTTCCCTTCCCCATAGATCTGACAAGTAAACTATTCCTTGATTTCCTAATCTGCTTATGGTATCATCCCTTATATCTAAATCATGTACCCCTTTTGACCTTATCTTAGTATAAGGGGTTTTTCCCTTTTGTTCTGATTGTCTTTTTCACAACATGACTAATGTGGAAATATGTGTAACATGACTGTACATGTATAACCTATATCAGATTGCTTGCTGTCTTGGGGAGGAGTGAGGGGAGGGAGCAAAACTTGGAACTCAAATTCTTACAAAAATGAATGTTGGAAACTATCTTTACATGTAATTGGAAAAACAAAATACTATTAAAAGTAGGGGCACGGGGAGTGTCTGCCAAAGTCCATCCCCTCCCATTTCACGTTTTCTTCAAGAGTACCCTAAAGACATGTGCACGTGACGTGCTGAACTTGGCATCAAGGAGGTCTGGGTTCTGATCCTGCTTCACTTACTACTTCTATGACTACGGTCAACTCATTTCACCTTTCCTAATCTGTTTTCTTGTTTGTAAAGTGAAGGTAACACCTGCAGGCCACCTACTTCAATATGCTGTTAAGAAGTTCAAAAGAAATGCTTGTTCATCTTGCAAATCACAAAGTGTCACATAAAAATGTCTACATAGAAATCAACAGAGTAAGTGTCTGGGTAAGGCACTTACCGGTGTTTGTTCTATTACTTTTTGGGTATATATCAGGCTGCTTCTTACCCCAAACATTTCCTATCTTCCCTTCTTCAGATATTTTGAAAGCTAATCCCTCAAAGTTTTCAAAATCGTCTCCAGCATGGATTTTTTTGCAAGTACTTGGTCTAGACGCTCTTCCCGAATTCATCTTTTTAGTTACTTTCTATGCTTCTTCATACCAGGCGGAGCGGTATCTGTTGTTGTATATCTGCTGTCTTCCTTTCCGTTTTCACTGGAATGCTTTAGGGATAGCCTGGCTCAGTCACTATGCCTTCCACAGACAAGTATCTTATTCCCACATTGCTCCTGGCTAATTTGTGAGGAGATATTAAGCATTATTTTCCACCAAACAAATCTTGCCAAATTTTGTGGATGAGTTCCTAAATTTCTTTTGCTCTCGGCCGCCATGTCTTTCTGATGGGCAAAGAGATATGGTCTCTGCTGGCCAAGGTCTGGGTTTCTGGGTGCTTCTTGGTATTGTTGGAAGAACTGCTGGCAAGGTCTGGGATTCTGGGTGCTTCTTGGTATTGTTGGAAGAACTGCTGACACTCTTAGACCATGTCAGAGTTTAATAGGAAATAGTGATTATAAGAGTCCGAGTCTTTTCCTTCATCTCCCATTCCAAAAAATCAACAGGCCAGGGTGAAGCTGTTACAACTTAATGCTGTAGTTTTTTTCTAATTAATTGATTTTGACCTTTGCTGCTAATGATATAATCGCATTACGGCAACTGATTCTAAGATGACTCCCATATAAGCTAACCAATTATTTCCTTTTAAGACATAGTTAATTTCTCTCTTTTTGTATTAATTCTATTTGGTGCTCACCACATTCAGTTTCTTCTTGAAGCAATTATTCAATATATGTAAGTATGAGACTTCTGAGTAATCTAAAACTCCTCTACCTCTTTTTCCTATTCATAGGGCTACCATTCTAGCTCAGGCCCCAAATGTCTAGACCACTGCAATATCTCCTAAATGGTCTCCCTACCCCCACCCGGTCCGTCACCTCACCAATCTACCCCCTACATAGCTGCCCAGTTGATATTTCCAAAGCACAAGCCTGATCACGATACTCCCCTCAGAAGGCTTCAGTGGCTCCCCACCGCTTATTATACATAGAAATGTATAACATACATAGAAAATGTACATACATAGAAAATATAAATTGATGTTTGGCTTTTAAACCTCTTCATAATCTGACCTCAGTCTGTCTTATCTAGGCACATCAGTCTCTCTTACATACTCCAATCTCCAACCAGATTGGCCTGCTTTGCTATTCCCTCACCCGTGACACCACTCCCATCTTTTCGCTCCCTCCCTACTTATCACCTCTTCTTGAAACCCCCAACTCCTTTTAAGGCTCAGCCTAGTTCTCCTTTCTCCAAGGAGAGATGCCTTTCTTCATTCCCTTCTCACCTCACTGTGTAATCATTTACTTTGTAAGTAGTTCCTTATCTGTGAATGTGTTTTCTCCCCAGTAGAAATATAAGCACCCTGAGGGCAACAATTATTTTCACTTTTTCTGTTTATATTTCCAGTGTATACAATTGGTGCCTAATAAATTGCTTGCTGATGGGTTATAAGCCTTTGGCTCCCTTAATGTTTTAACCCCCAATCTTCTCCAACATATCTTCATGGGTAATCTTTTTGCTTATGCACATCAAGAGGCAGTGAGGTGGTACACTGGATAGAAGGCTACACCTGGGAGTGAAGAAGCCCTGAGTTCAGATCTTCCCTCAGAAACTTACTAGCTGTGTAACCTGGAGCAGGTCATTTAACTTCTGCCTCAGTTTCCTCATCTGTAAAATGAGGATGACAACTGCACCTAGCCCAAGGAGTTGTTGTGAGGGGAGATGTTACTTGTAAAGCACTTTGCAAACCTTAAAGTGCTACATAAAAGCTAGTTATCACCATCATCGTGAGTAGTGAAAGGTGAATGGTGCACCAGCTAGGTTAAAGGGAGGGTGCTGAAAATTCGAAGCATGCAAACTGACTACTGCCTTCTCGACGTGGCCGGGCTGCCTCTCAGTATTGCACTATAGTTTCCTATCAATCAGCCCAAGTTCCCTACCCACAATTACAATATTCCCCCAACCACCAGCCCACTGCATCTACACCAAGAGGGAAGAGGCTGACTCTTCACCCAACACGAATTTTTGGGGTTGGGTCCCCCAGGCCACAATCTATCCAAATAGTGCAAGTTACCCTTTCCACAAACCCTTCTCAGTCGTTTTTGGTGAAGTGCCCTCCTTTTCGGAGTTTTCTCTTACCTGGCAGCGGTTCACTCTCTCCTGCTTCATCTGCTCAAATCTACGCTTCAGCTCACTCTGCCTCTCTGCCTTCTTCTGGGCCCGTGCAACATAGAGGACCCGACCCCCGAGCTCCTTCCCATTCATGCCACTCACAGCCTGCGGAAGAGAAAGCGGTCAGCACCTAGGAACTGGACAGGGCCACGGCAACGCCCTCCTCACGTCCCCGTTTAAATCCCTCCTGGAGAGAGGGAGGGGCAAGAGCATATCTACCTTGGTTTCTGTATTACCGGGGAAGCAGTTACAGGACAATAAAAAGAACACGAGACAAGAAGTTAGGAGACCTAGGTTCTAGTCCCAGCTCGGTCACCACCTCAGTCATTTTCAATTTCTTTTTTTTATATATATATTTTTAATTTATTTTTTACTTTAGTTTACAACACTAGATTCCACAAGTTTTTGAGTTCCAAATTTTCTCCTCTCCTTCCCCCAAGGCAGCCATGTAATCCAATATAGGTTCTATATACACCTTCACATTAAACTTATTTACACAATAGTCAAGTTGTAAAGAATACTAACTAATGGAAGGACTCATGAGAAAGAAGAAACAAAACCTAAAAAGAAAAAAAAGAGAGCAAATAGTTTGCCTCAATCTGCATTCAGACTCCACAGTTCTTTCTCTGGATGTGGATCATTTTCAATTTCTAAGTAACCCTTCCCTCCTTTTAAAAATCCCTCTGAGAGGCTGCAGGACACTGTAGATAGGGGGAACAGGCCTGTAAGTCAAGAATACCCAGGGAGCCACCTTAGGCAACTTTCTAGAACCTTAGTTTGCAGGTGAATTCATAGGCTCACAGCATGAGAGTTAAAGGAACACCTCGGAGGCCATTTACTTCAACCCCTTAATTTTACAGGAGACTAGAGGTGTACCAAAGTGAAGAGACCTGCCCAAGCTCACACAGCTAAGCAAACTTCGGAGGTGGGATCTGAACCCAGATCTTGGGACTCTAGTGCTCTTTTCACTGTCCCATACTTGGAGGACATTTTCACACTGTGAATTCCCTATAGTGAGAATGACAGGACTGGACCCCCTCCAAAAAACAAAACAGTACCTTTCCAGCTCTGCCACTCAAGGTTCTAAGGTGCTATCCATCTGATATTCCAGGAGTCTATGAAGCCAAGGTAGAGGACATGCAGTATGGGGAGAGACCAACACCTAGGCTACATTAGTGGTCACCATGGAACAACTGCCACGTCCACCGCCTCTCAAAAGGAAATTTGGGCTGAACATCTAATACTCGTATCTTCCAAACCTCATCGGCAGGGCCCCCATCGGGGACCGCCTCTTTCTACTCCTTCCTCCATCCCGTCCCAGGGAAAGGAGCTCCTCACCTTCTGAGCTTCCTCATGCTTCTCAAAGTTGACAAAACCAAAGCCTCGGGAACAGCCATTCTCATCGACCATTACCTTCACGCTCAGAGTCTTTCCTGAGAACAGGTTAACAGGGAGTCAGGCGCCGTGGGCTAGGAAGGCCCAGAGATCTCCGCCCTGTCCAGCCAGTCCCAGGCTCTTACCAAACTGAGAGAAGAGCTCCTGAAGGCACTGATCATCCACGTCTTCCTTAAAGTTTTTGACATAGATGTTGGTGAATTCCAGCACTCGTGCCCCCAGCTCTGCTTCCCGTTCCTGCCGAGACTTGAAGTGGCCCACGAAACTGCCAAGGGGGAGTCCTCGAAGTCAACCTTCCCTTCCCCAGAAGCCTGGACCTATGAAATTCTTCTCCATCTTTCAAGGCCCCTCCCTTTGGGACACCTCCTCTGACCCCTCTCTCCCCCGCCCCACCTCATACTCTCATAGCTTTCAAAGTTGCAGGAGAGGCAGGAAAGAAGGGACCAACATTGGCCCTCCTTCCCAAACACACCTTACACCTCTTCTGCCAATCTCCCACTAAAAGGTTGCCTGACCCATTGGACAAAGGATTCAGGGATTTCCTCTGCACTGTATCCACAAGGGTTAGAGGCAAATTCAATGAACTCTTAAAATACCTGGTATGCCCTTCCTCATTCTCCCCACCTCTATTATTCCCTTTCCTTTAAGGCTCAGCCAAAATATCACTTCTCCCATAAAGCCTTGTCTAATTTCCCTCAGCCAGAATGGTCCACTCCAGGGGTAGGCTGGAGCCCACTGATACCAGCTCTCAAGAGCCTACTATTAAAATGCTCAGTTTACATCTCAGAGATCAGCAAATACTACAAATCAGGCCTTGGTTTATTGTTTTGCTCGTTGTCTAGACTTAAGAAAGCAAAAGAAAAATTGGTAATAATGCAGATTAAAGTTAAAAGCCTATCGGGTATACATTTCTTTCTTCCTTTTTCTTTGAGAACCTGATGTTAAACTTTTACCAGCATGCTCTCATCCACTCCTCCCCTCCGTCCCAAACACACATTAATTGTGTTACCACTAACTAACTTTTCACATCACCTCTTTTATATATCCTTTACTTCCCCATTAGACTAGGCTACTTAGGCAGGGACAATGAGAGTCAGTGTGATACAGCAGAAAGAGCCTTGGCTTTGTAGTCAGAAGACCTGGGTTCAAAAGCTACCTCTGATACTTCCTCTTTAAGCTTTAGTTTTCTCATCTGTAATATTGGGACTAATACATATCTATTCTCATAGTCTAATTA
>CM053625.1:156139405-156158250 GCA_028646595.1 Phalanger gymnotis | reverse complement strand
CCCCCCGTCAACTAGTATTTTTAAGGGCCTACTATGTACCAGGCAGCTAGGTGGTGAAGTGGATAGAGGGCCCAGCCTGGAATCAGAAGACCTGAGTTCATATCTGCCCTAAGACACTAGCTGCCTGACCCTGGGCAAGTCACTTAACCCTGTCTGCTTCAGTTTCTTTATCTGTAAAATGAGCCAGAGAAGGAAATGTCAAACCATACCAGTATCTCTGCCAAGAAAATCCCAAACAGGGTCACAATGAGTCTCAAACAACTAAACAAAAAATGTACCAGAGACTCTGCTAAGCACTGTGGACTAAAAAAAAAAAGTAAGAAATAAACAGTCCCTGCCTTCAGGAAGTTTATATTCTAATGAGGGAGATAACATGCAAACACTACTAACAGGATACACACAGGGTAAATTGGAGATAATCACAGAGGGAAAGCACTAAGATTAAGGATGTCAGAGAAAAGTTTTTTCAGAAGTAAGGACTTTAGCTCAGACTTGAAGGAAGACAGGAAAGCCAGGAGATTAGGAGGGAGAGCCAGGCATGGGGGATAGCCAGGGAAAATACCCCAAGTTGGGAAATAGAGTCTTGTCTGAAAAACTGGACCAGGTGATAGGAGGGCTTTAAAAACCAGAGGATTTTATATTTGACCCCGGAGGTAACAGAGTGTCACTGAAAACCACTGAAAAAGTGAGGGTGAGGTAATACGGTCAGACGTGCCCTTTAGGGAGATCAATTTGATGGCTGAGTGGAAGACGGACCGGACAGGGAAGAGACCAGAGGCAGGGAAACCAACTAGGAGTCTATTGCAACAGTCCAGGAGAGAGGTGGTAAGGGCCTGGACTAGGGTCAGCATCATGTCAGTGTCGGAGGAGAGAAGGGATCATCAAAGGAGGGAGGTTATCAAAGTACAGGACTTGGCAACTGACTGGACAAAGGGAAGGAAGCAGTACTCAGGAATTAAGATGACATGTAGATTTCAAGCTGAGGTAAATGGTAGGATGGTGGTACCCTTGATGCTAACAGGGAATTGAGGGAGAAAGAAGATTTAGGGTCTAGAAATGTGAACTCTCTCTCTGAAAAATGGCCTCAGAGGGTTTCCACACAGAGGACTGAGGAAGGTCTTGGGCTCAATCTCACCCTCCAAACCCCCAGGAGCTCCTTGTTTCACAGGCAGTAGGGGGAAGACCTCCTGTAACTGGCGATTCCACATTAAGGCTATGACACGCTCATCTCCCTTCAAAGTCCAAGCTTGGCTTCTTTTCTACCTTCAATACGGTAGGACCTTGACTACAGGACTGCTCTGGCTAAGGGAAGTCCGGGCTGACTGAGGAAGGGCAAACTGGCTCGGGTCAGAAATCCAGGGATAGACACGGGATCCAATCTCAGCTTTGCCAGGCAGCAATGCCTGCTTTTTCCCCTCTGTACCCTCAGCATTGCCACCCTTCCCCCAAGGGCTACTTACACTTTCCGGTCATTAAGCAGCATCCCATTCATTGTGCTGATTGCTTGGCTTGCGGAGGCCTGGGTCTCAAAGTGGACGAAGCCAAATCCTCGGGAGCCATTCTCATCACACACCACCTACCACAGGGAGGAGACGGAGGGAAGAAAACTCAGTCCAGAAGCATTACCACAACCCATGGGGCCACCCACAGTATAGCCTTACTCTCATCCATCCCTTGCTCTTTCCAGCTCTACCCCCCTACCCTAAACCCAGTTTGGTAGCAAGAAGTCATTCCTGAATGAGGAGTCTGGTTCAATCTCGTTCTGGCTTTATCACTGACTTGTAGAATTCTGATTAAAGTCATCTACCCTCCAAGCCTCAGTTTCTTCATCTAACTGTGTAACAGGGCTGTGGCAGAATCAAGAAGGGCTTCAAGAGTGCTTTGCGGTAGGGGTGGTTAGGTGGTGTAATCTCAGGGCTATTTAGAACTCCCACACTCAGGTAATCCACAAACCGAAACCTCCCCTTGGAGGGATTATAGGTTGAGCACCCACACCTGGAAGTGTTTACAGACTAACGGGGGCGACACTATGTAAACAGGTAAGTAGAAGATAAAACACAGCTAGGATAAAAGGTGATCTCATGGGTCCTTGGGTGTAACCTATTGACAGAGTCCAAGTTTTACAGAACAAATCCTTTTCTTTAGATTTGTTCTGTGAAGTTTGCAATCAGTCAAAGGGCTGCACTTGAGGACCTAGAGGGCCGCATGTGGCCTCTAGGCCAAAGGTTCCCCACCCCAGTTACAGGGGAATGCACTCGCAGCCCAGGGTCCTGGGAAAAGTTTTGTGGAGGAAGACTGATGCTGGCAGCCTTATACTGGCTGTTTAAACAGTAAATAGCAGGGCAAGGGAAAACAGGTCTACAGAAATCTGGAACCTTACAATTAAGCCATATCACCCCAAGAGAATTTAACAATAAAAGGGAGGGACAATGAGCAAAAGAAAAAAAAAATAACAGACCAGATCTGTCATTTGCTATTACTATTTTTGTAAATCAATATTCCCTCTAGCATCCTCCCCTTTTTTCTAACAGCCACTAGGTTGTCATTGCCTCTCCCATGGACCACTGCAATGGCCCCCAATGCCTCCCTGTCTCCAGTCCCTCTCTTCTCTTCTCCTCCACACAGCTGCCAAATCGGTTATTCGTCAAGGATAGGTTTAACCATGTCACTATCCTCAAAAAGCTCTAGCTCCCTCTAGCCTCCAGCATAAAATGTAAACTCCTTCAGACTAGCTCCGTTCTACCTTTCCAAGTCTGAGGGAGCCTTTGATTGTGGAAAAGTTGGGAGAATCTGGGTTCAAATCCTGACTCTGTTACTTACCACCCACAGGCTTAACCCCACCCAAGCCTTAGTTTCCTCCACTTACAGATAAAAAGATGAGAGGAAGGGGAAGGAGGAGAAACAAGCATTTATTTAAAATGCCTACTATGTGCCAGGCACTGTGCTAAGCGCTTTACAAGCATTAGCTCCTCATAACATCACTGGAAGGTAGCTGTTACTATCACTCTTATTTTCAAATGAGGAAACTGAGGCAAACAGAAATTAAGTGACTTGCCCAGAGTGACAGAGCTAGTAGATGCCTGAGGCTGGATTTGAACTCAGCTCTCCCTTACCCCAGGCCCAGCCCTCTTGTCTACTGTGCCACCTAGCTTGGTTGAAACAGATAACCTCTAGGGTTCCTTCCAGCTTATGATTCCAGCCACCCTGGACTATTTGGTAGATAATGCCATGGCATTCTATTCCCCCATCCTTAATATATCTAAACAAGCACACATGTGCACTCTCTCTCTCTTCACACATGTACATATATGCATTATATATTCTTACATACATGTAATATATGCATGACATATGCTCCTTTATTCCACTTCTATTTATCTATGTACACAATAATGTATTACATATGTAAGTACATATGATATATATTATATGCATAAGAAATACACGTAAACATATATGTATATATCATGTGTTTGTGTGTGTATGTTGTATTTTACTCTTCTAAGTACATGCTGTTTCTTCCCACTAGAATACAGGTTCCTTGAGGGGAGAAACCATTTCATTTTTGCATTCCCCAGGGCCTAGCATGTAGTAGGTATGTCAATGATTTTTAAAAATAAATTATATTTTTTGTCTATCACCTGCATTTTCTACAGTATCCCTCTCCTCTTCTCCCAGAGAGCCATCCCTTATAAATAATAAAGGATAAAAAAGGGAGGGAGAAAAACAGCTCAGCAAAGCTCAGTTATCAACAAAGTCAGACATTCTATGCAGCATTCCACAGCCAGAGCCACCCCCACCTCTGCGAAGATGCTGGGTGAGGAAATAAATATTTTAAGGTGACACAGACCAAGAGTGGGGAATCTGCGGCCACAAGGCCACACGTGGCCCTCTAAGTCCTCAGCCTTTGACTGAATCCAAGCTTCACAGAACAGATCCCCTTAATAAAAGGATTTGTTCTGTAAAATTTGAACTTGGTCAAAAGGCCGCACCCAAGGACCTAGAGGGCCACGTGTGGCCTGGAGGCTGCAGGTTCCTCACCCCCAAATAGGCAGTAAGAACAACTGAAACGGATCAGAAACTTATGCAGGAGCCAACAATTCTAAAAATGCAGGAAGCCATAAATGGTATTACAACTTTAAAAGAAAAAAAGCAATGGAGGACACTGGTACCAGTGATCACCAACCCATGTGCTTCCTTCCCATCACTATAAAGCTTTCAGCAGGACCCTTACCAAAAGGAGGTTTCTTTTTTTTTGGGGGGGGGAGGCCTATTTTCTCTAGCAGATACCTTAAACATTACATAACTGACAGAAAGATGCAGCGAATATAAGAACCTGCTGTTTGCTGATTTTTAAAAATTGACTTGGTGGAATAAAATGCAGCCTTAAAAGCTCTCCTCCAAAAAAGTATTTCCAAACCTCAATGAGTAATTCAGTGGGGATCAGCTCGAGTGCTACCTGCGTATTAGACATTCTAACAGAACATCAGAGCTGGAAATGTTCAAAGAACACAGAATGGTGGAGCTTTCTTTATCGAGATCATCTAATCTGATGCCTTACGTGAATGGAGAAAAGTTAATCAGGGAAAGTCACAAAGCTAACCCGGACAAGGGCCGGGCTTGCTATTTAGCTGTAGGGTCAGACTAATCTCCTCAAAGCCAACCCAAGTGGCCAAATTCCCAGGCTAACAGACCCTTACTGTGCTATTCTCTCCCTCCTACCAACCCCCCAGGTCAAATGCCCAAATTCTCTCAGGGCCACTCCCCTCCAATATTCCAGTCCCATGGGTGGCTGGGGGCTCCAACACCCATACCTGCCATTTGCTGTTAGGGTAGCATGGACCAGGCAACAGCTAATATCATCAGAACCTAGAACCCACCTTACAAGAGAGGATGTTCCCAAAGGTAGAGAAGGTGTCATACAAGGCCTTGTTGTCAATGGAGTCATCCAAGTTCTTGATAAAGATGTTGCCAATTCCTGATTTCCGGAGCCCTGGATCCCGTTGGGACCACATGATACGGATGGGCTTGCCCTTGATTACCTCAAAGTTCATGGTGTCCAAGGCTCGTTCAGCTAAACAGGGAGGAAAGAGTTTGGGGTTCTAGGGAACTTGCCTACTCCCTCTGCCTAGAGTAAGAGGGTCAAGAACAACCCCGAGGCTCAGGAGTAGAGGAACCCAGAAGGAGGCTATTGTCAAGTCCAACAGGTCTCATTAATATTCACTCTAGACAACTGGAAGGATCATCGGAAAGCGGAATGTTAGAGATGGAAGGCGGTGTCAAAGACCATCATCTCCTCTGATTTTAGAGGAGAAAACGGAGGCCAGGAGAAAGAAAGCCCACTGTTTGTTTTTTTTTTCTACTTCACCACATCATCATAGATCTTAGCAAGGCTATGGGGCAAGAACACAGTACATGGAGTCAAGACCCCATCAGGCTTGAATCCTAGCTCTAGGGGTTTCAGAAAGTGTTTTGCAAACCGTAACACACTCTAGAAATCTGAGTGAAAGTCGGAGTGAAAGATGAGGATGGGTTCTAAAGGGATAGAACGGAATTCAAATGGGAATGGGAAAAGCACATGTACTGGATCCTGTGGGGAAAGGTATTTAAAATAAGTGAAACAAGGAGACTCAGGGACTGCCTGCCATACACACTTCGCAATTTGATCTCAGGTCAACCTACTCTCTTCCAAGATGTCACTTCCATCTCACTCATCATGGGTAAGATAATATTAGTAATAGCTAACATTTATATATCGCTTATGATGCTCCAGGCACTGTGCTAAGTGCATTAAAATATCATCATTTCATGTGATCCTCAAAACAACCTTGGGAGGTAGGCGGTGAGGCATAGCCCTTTTCCTCTCCCAAAAATGCACCATGTATACACAGTGATCATTCAGGCCAGCACAGCAGATCACGGACTCCAAATGCCAGAACTGAGGCCGCCTCTGCTACATTCAGAAGTCTATTCCAATGCTAACATTCCCATGCCTGAGGTTTCATGGAGTCTCTCGGCTCTAATATTCTCCAACCTATCTATGACCTACAGGAAATCCTGCCAACCCTCTGAACAAGCCACGATTTTTATTCAGGTACACAGCAGCGAGAGGCTGAGGGCAAAGGAATTCCCAGACCCATCTACCACTACCTACACTAAGGCAGCCGGCAGGAAGCAGGGGTGATGCTCCTGTGAGCCATGGCCAGGGGCCATTCGGCCTCTCATCTTTTTTTCTTTATCCGTGCAAATCTACCTCACAGGGCTGTTCTAAAGGTTGTCATTATTGTGGTTAATGATAATAATAGTGCCTATGTGCCAGGCACTGTGCTAAAGCGCTTTACCAGTGTCATCTCCTTTGATCCTGTGAGGGACAAACAGGATAACAAAAGGAACACACTCTGCCAAGCTTTAAGCGTTAAGTCAATGTTATTAGCTATAATTCCCCAGGGAGCCAAGCCACTGGCATCAGTCTGATCTTGGACAAATCACTTCCACTCGTCACATTTTCCCCACCTGTAAAAGGAAGGGATCAGACTAAAAATCCCTAACGTTCTAAAGGTAAATGCGGACTTCATAATAACCTGGAAAAACCTACAGACAGAATGCTGAGTGAGCAGAGCGGAAGCAGGAGAACATTATACACAACCACAGATACATGGATTCTGTGATGACTAACTCTGATGGACTTGGCTCTCCTCAGCAACACAAGGTGCAAAGACAGCCCCAAAGGACTCATGATGGAGAGAGCTGTCTACACCAGAGAAAAAACCATGGCGTCTGAATGCAGATTGGGGCACACTGTTTGCTCTCCTTTTTTTCTCTTTTGTTTTTGTTTCTTCTTTCTCATGATTCACTCCATTGGTCATAATTCTTTACAACTTGACTATTGTGTAAATAAGTTTAATGCAAAGGTATATGTAAGAAGACGTACGGGATTCTACGCCGTGGGGGGGTGGGGAGAAAGTCTGGAACTCAAAATCATGCAGAACTGTGTGTTGTAAACTAAAAATAAAAAATCTTAATTAAAAAAAACAAAAAACTCTTCCCCAGGACAGTTTATCTTGGGCCTCGTTCTCCTGGAGGAGGGCATCGTTTAAGACAAATTTCCACGGAGTAGAAGAGGCTACTCTAACTTTCCCAGACGATCAATGAGACTGATTAGTAGAATTCTCCCAAACACCCCCCCACCCCCACCCCGCAGCAGCGACCACGGCACCCCTCCCTCCCATAGTTCTCTCGGGGGACCACCTGCGTTTTTGGATATTCAAGTGAAAGGGGAGTAAGCCAGGGGAAAGTGCCCAGTAGAGTTTTACTAAGTCAGGGGCCATGGACAGTAAGGGCTTTTGCACGGGAGGATGGCTGCTGGGGTAGGCCTGGACGGCCACGTGGCAGAACCACAGCACAAAAGAGATTCCCGTTCACAACGCGGTTCGGGCCCCTTTCCCACTAGGATATACTAAGCCCCAACGCGACGTTGATCTAGCATGGATTGGTCAACAAGGGTCCCTACACGCGAAGACTCGGCACCTTCCGGGGCCCCTTCCGGCTCTGCCATTTTGGGTGGACAGACAACACGACCCCGAGGTTATCACTCCGAGCCCGGGCTGGGGCAGGAGCATGCACCTTTGGAGGGCTGGGTGGGGCCACGAAGGGAGGGAATGCTCCGAGGCCGTGCTTGCCGCCCCCCTATCCCACCGACACCGCGCTTCGTGGGGAAGTCGGGAGGTAACCGGGGGGCTCCCCCGGGTCACGGGGGCGTTTCCCTCGCGGGGCTCGGCGGATGCCGCCGGGCTCACCGTCTGCAGGCTGCTGGAAGTTGATGTAGGCATAACCCAGGGAGCGGCGCGTGGCCACGTCGCGGCAGACGCGGATGGACATGATGGGCCCCGCCACTGAGAACTTCTCGTACAGCATGGCCTCGGTCACGTCGGGGTGCAGGTCGCCCACGTAGAGGGACGCGATGGGGTAGCCGGGGCCACTCGCGTTCATGGTGCAAGGAGAGGAGGGCCGCGGTCTAAGGAGAAGGCGAATGGAATGCTCTCACCAGCCTGGGCTTGAGCCCTCGGCATGTGGAGACCCCGGGCGGCCCCCACGAGGGCACCGTTGCAAAGGAAGCCAGAGTCCCGGGGGCTCCGTCCAGCGGCCCACCTCCCACCCTTCACCGCTCCTTCCACCTCGCGCCCCCAGGCCTGGCCCCAGGGCTCACCCTGGTAGCGTCCCGGGAGCGGCGAAGAGCGGAGACTTCCTACCACGCGGGAATGGAGGAGCTAGTGGCTGCCTCCTGCTGTAGATGGCCCCGCCCCTTCCTTTACGCCCCGGGGGGTGGAGTGGGCCAATCCCAGGGGTCGGGGCTGGGAGGCATAGGGGGCGTTGCTGACTCGTCCCTGGCACGAGGCCAATTCCCAGGCCGGAAAGATGCGGAGGATGCTCGGGTAGTCTCACCTGCTTCTCCGAATGGGTGGCCACCAGGTGCACCCTTCCCGGCTCTCCCTCCCCTCCTGGGGGCAGTTAGGCTGTTAAGCGAGCTGGCTGGTGATAGCGACCAGGGAGGGGAGTTGAAGGAGTCTCAAGGTCAAGTACTCCCCCTGCCTCTTCCTAGCAGTATGATCTTGGGCAAGTCACTTGCTCCATTTGGGCCTATTTCTTCAGCAGCAAAATACTTGGTGTAGACCATGTGACGTCTCTGTCTGTAGCTATAGTCTCTTCCCTCTCTAACACTCATTGGCCCTTTGTGGACTCAGATAATGGGCAGGCCTGAGCCAAAGCCTATTAAACCAGTTAAGACCCTTTAGTCTCCGAATTTCAAGAGACACATCTCTCCCAAGTGGGACATGAGTTCTAACCCCAGCTCTAAATACTTTGTGCAAGTAGCATTTTGAGTTGGGATACTTACTGGTTAGCTGTTAGTGACCTCTTGCCTCTTCTGGGGCCAGAATTTGAACCCCTCTTACTGATACTAAATCTAGTTTTCTGTATAAATACACCAATCTAGGAAGGAAGCTTGAAAGATGGGTGGACGAAGTACCTACTGTGTGCCAGGCACTCTGCCAAGTAAGTACTTTACAAATATTATCTCATTTGATCCTTACAACAACCCTGAGACGTGGGCATTTCAATTTTATAGTGGATTGCTTAGGTTTACACATCTGGTGTCTGGGGTCATATATGAATTCAGGTAGTCTTCTCTCCAGCACTACTACTCTACCTACCTTACTATCAGACTGAGATCTGGGAAAGCTTTGGGGAAAGCTTCAGAAAGTTCTAGGGAATTCTGTCCTTTTATGAGCCTAAGTCCCCAGAGTTGCCAGGTGTTCCTCCCTAAGAGCAGAAGCAGGCCTACTGCTTCCCATTAAACAGTAATTCCCTCAGGAATCCCTCTGAATAATGGAGAGTGGAAAATCTCTAAGGAAGGCCCCCAAAGCAAGCTATCTCATTTCCCACTAGGCTTCACTACTTTAGACTTTGTTGGGGGAGAGGAGGGGACACCTTCCTTTTCCAGGCTTCTTTTCAAATTCCTTTTGCCTATCTTCTTCCCTTTACAGAGTAAGCTCCTTGAGGGCATCACCAATCTTTTTCATGTTTCCCCAAGTGCTTAGCACATAGTAGGTGCAATTACAGGTTTTTGAGCTGGAAGAAACCTACCAAACCACCTGATCCAACCCCCTTTTTTGAGGCCAAAAACAGGTGTCAGGGCAGTGTGGCATAGCAAAAAAGCCAAAGGACCATAAAATATTGATTTGGCTGAGTACTGAATGATCTTGGGCAAAGCAGTTCCCTTCCCTTCTTAGGCTTTACCTTTCATAAAACAAGAGGGTGGGACTATTGTTCAATCATTTCAATCAAGCCAGACTCTGCATCACCCCATTTGGGGTCTTGGCAAAGATTCCATTATACCAGCTAGCTACTTTTTTTTGGGGGGGGGGGACACAGGGGGAAAGGGACTAGATAAACCTTTAAAGTCTCTTCCAGCTTTTAAACCTATCATCCTGCACTTGCTGTTACAGCTAGTGAGTAGCAGAGCTTGGACTGGAAACCAGGTCTTCCAATTCCAAATGCTTTCTCATACAGAAGCTCTTACCCAGAGGCGCTGACTATGGCAAGGAAACAGTTTTTTTGAGAGTACAGCTCTGAGATCCAATGAATTTTTAAAGACCACCCCTCATCATCAGAATTATTTTTGCCTGCATAGTTGAAGGAAATACTAAATTTCAGTTAGAAGGTAATGAAGATTTTTTTCCATCTAAGTTCATGGACCCCCTATAATCTTAAGAACCCCGGTTACAGGAGGGAGGTTTCACTACATTTTTGGCAGGAAGGCAGATGAAAAGAGCTCCCTTCCCAACTTCTGGGTGGGAATGAAGACACATAGTTCCCACCTTGGTTTAGCACTTGGTTTACAAGGCACATTCCTCATGAGAAACCTGCTGTGTTCAAGGCACTGCAAGTATGGTCCCTATTTTACAGATGAGAAAATTCAAAGTCAGTGACTTGGTCGAACACCTAAACAAATACAGATTACAATCCACGTCTCCTGACCCCAAAGTCTTTTGACTTTATCTGGGTTGTTTTTCTGAAGGTGCTAGCTTTAGGAGGGTACAAACCTGCCAGGAAGGAGAAAGATTTCTTTGGGATGGCCCTTGCAGTTTCTGCTGCAGATGTAGGCATTGTGCAGCAGATTAGTCCACATGGCAAGGGGCAAATGCCCTGGTAAGGCTTGAACATCATTATATTGCCTTTTTGGGGGGAGGGTATTAAAGCTAGAATACAATGCAGAATGTCAACAAGTAACTCTCCAATCACTAATGTTTTTACTACTATCTGAAAGGCCAAGAAGAAAGTAAAAAAATGAAGATAGGTTGTGTTCTAATGAAAAATTCCTTCCTACTTGCAATAGTAACAAAACATCAGAACCTCAGAAAAGGAGCTGGATCACCTTGTCCAACCCATACTTAATTGGGAATTGACTGTTAACCTACCTTACAAGGCCACTGGAAGGAATAAATGAAATTGTAGATTTCAATTTATAAATTTTAAAAAGTACTACATAAATACCAACTCCACTGAACCTCTCCAAGGCAGCCCATCCCATTTGGGACAGCTGTAATTATCAGGGGAAAGCCTTCACTTGTATCATACCTACTGTAATACTGCTTCTTCCTTTACCCCCTCCTCTGGAGACCTTCAGAACAAGTCCAATGCCTAGTGCACTCCTATTCAGGTACAGATTAGATAAGGTGACCTTTTGATATCTCATCTGAGCTTCTGGCACATCCTTACCATTCCAGGTAGGAAGCAAAGGGGGAACTTTTCGTTAGAACACAATGGATTTTCACTTCTAATTTCCCGTCCCACCTACTGATCAAGCTCCTCTGGGCATATTCTAGTCTGTCAGTGTCCTCCCTAAATACAAGAGTCCAGATGGAATCGGACCAAGGCAGTGGGGCAGAAAGACTATCACTCTACTCATTCTGGACAACTTGCCCCTTATTAATGCATATTCAGTTCAGTATTAGTTCTGTGGCTACATCATACTGCTTATCTTAGCACTGTCCACTTTTTTTCCTGATGGCACAGTGAGGTAGGTATCATCCCCATGTAAGAGATAAGGAAAACAGAAGCGAAGAATGGGCTGGCCTAGATGAGTTCTGAAGTCTTTCAGGCCTTGAGGTTTTTTTGTGTGCCTCTGGTCATATGGCTAGTTAAGTGGCAGAGACATGTCACTCATGTTCTCGATGTTTCTAGAGATGACTTACAATTTTCATGGTGTTTTTCAGTTAGAAAGGAATTTCCTAAGAATCCTCTCACATCTATAAAATTGGTAGTGCTATCCCTATTTTACAGAAGACACAGGTCCCCAAAGGCAAAGTATCTGGTCAAAGGTCACATAGCTAACAAGTAGAAGCATTTGGGCCTCCTTTTCTTCATATGTAGAATGAGAGGGTGTGACAAGATGACTTCTAAGGTGCCTACCAGCTCATAATGAATCACTGAACACAACTGTCTAGTCCAGCCTATACCTAACTTCACCCTAGACATCCTGACTCCCAGAAGTTAAAGGCTATATAAACAATAATGCCCATGTATAAGCCAATGTTCATTATGGATAAATGAAAATGGCAACCCTCAGTGGAAGAAAAGAACACAAGTTCTATGAAACCAAAGGCTGGGTATTCAAAATAACCAGCTAGTTCCAGCAGAAGTACAGATCTCCACCAGGAAGAGAACAAAACAATCATTCACAGACCTGATTTAACTGATAAAATTTTTTATTTCACTTTTGAATTCTTTTACACTCTTCCTGATTATTCCATGTAAGGTGAAACTAGAACTGTTTGAAAGACAGACACAAACTAGTACATCAATAACCAGGGATTTTGTTTTTGCTATACTATTTTCACAACCACATGTGTGCTACGCAATATACCCATCACAGAAGCAAACGTTAGGCAGAATACTGGTCAGTAAAAACAAAGCAAAAAAGAGCTACCAGATATACAGACAGGCTCGGTTCCACATTCACTACTGTGTTGATCAAGCGCCAAGGACTAACTGCACAATGGTTCAGCTAGGGGGGGAGTGTTTTTGTGGATTTTTCTCTTTTTTTCCTTTTTTTTTTTAAATCAGTGCATGAATTTTACTTGTTTTAGCAGACAATGGACAAACAGATGGTATTGACAGCTCAGTGGAATGTTAAGGTGGCGAGACGGTGCTGTGAGACGATAGGCCTGGATGCTTGGAGTCCTTTCCTGTGCATGGTTCATGCAACATTCTGTAAATTACAGGGTCTCATTTGGGCACGCCTGATGTCAGGTACTAAGAAGTGTGTTGGGGCTGCATTCCAGGAGGAAATAATGGGAACTGTTAACATACTGACTTAAGCCAGATCTTGGGTATGACTTAAGAGCAGTATATACTCAAAGAACTGGAGGAAGACTGAATGGTGGCACCTGCAGTTCTGGCCTGTCCACAAGTCCTGGAAAACTCCCCTTCCCCCATCCCCCCTCCCCTGCCCATATATTCACAAAAAGTGAAGCAAAAATATACAGAAGGACAGAATTCACAAAGAAAAAAGAGATAGGTAAGAGGAGGCTGAAGGAAAGAAATCTAGGAAGGAAAAAAAAATTACATTAAAGGTGGAGAGGACAGTGTGGAAAGAATGGCTGGAGACCACATTTTGAATTCTAGATTGGGAATGCCCTAAAGGTTTTTTGTTTTAAATTTTCCTAGAGAAAGGCAATCTTGTAAGTACACTATTCCTAAAGGTAATATCCAGCAAACAGATAAGGCCATTCGTAAAAATATGCATCTTGTCTTGCTTCAGCTCACTTGTCACAATGAAAGGATGATTCCACTATTTAAGCATAAGTTGCAAATTGGTAACTTACTGCAGCAGGAAAGGGGTTTTGTCACATACTTGACAGCTGCTGAGAGGTCCTTCCAACTCAGAAATTCTGTAATTCTATGATTCTAGGTTATATGTACATTAGACCTTATTCTGCTTCAAAATCCAGGTGACTATCATAACGGAATTTGGAGGTCAGGAGTCCATCTTCCCCAGAGGAGAAGGAAACTGTGACAGTGACTTTCACCAGTTCTGGACTGTAAACAGCCCAAAATGATGAAGAATCCAAAGCCCCGAATAACAGGTGGAATCACTTTCAGTTGTCAATGAGCTGGAATATTACCAGATGGGTGTTTCATTCCTTGTCCCAGTGTCACAATATAATCTCTATAACTTTCTGTACAGCTTTACAACAGAATTGTACTTTTACTATTTGGATATCAGATTAAACTTTCAAAAAAGTTACACATAATTCAGGTCTACTTTTTTTTTCTACCAGTAAGAGAGAGTTCTGCTAAGTTACAAAACCCCATAATCACAGTGTTCAGTTTAAAAAAAAAGAGAAAGAGAGAGAGAAAGAGAAACACTCAGTAATCCTGTCAATGTTAATCAGAATCAAACTCCAGAATGCCATCGTTATTTGTTTTACCAATCTCAGTTTTTGAAACAAACACCAACTGTTCACCCTACGGACTGTTTTTGCTATGCTGAGGTTGTGAAAAGTCGACGTACGATTCTTGGTCGCACAAAGGGATATATGTGTAGGGTACAGAGTGATATCGAACAGACACTGAAGCATGACAGCCATTAGTTCTCTCCCTCGCCAGCATCCCCTTCGTCACCCTGGTTTTCTGATGTCCATAACTGTAAGAAGAAAAAAGAAAGCTGTTTGCACTCAGGCAATTAGCTTGCATTCATGGCTCTCTACAAGCTAGCACCGACTTACTCTTCCTTAATCTTATCTTCTGCTACTCCCCACCCTCATGCTCTATACAAATTATATTCTCTTGAAAACGCCTTCACTCTTTCCTACTTCCACACCTTTCTGTGCATTCTATTCCATTCACCCAGAAGGTCCTTCCCTACCAATCTACTTGTTGATCTAAATCACTCTTCAAAACCCAAAGACCCATCCCTTCAAGAAGTTTTTCCTTGATTCTTCTACCCCTTCAATCTGGAAATAATTTCTCTCATTTGATCTTGTAGCATGTTTTATACTTCACTGATGCATTGGCCATACTCTTAATTTGTATTAAGTCTGCACATTTCTTTTTCCTCTATTAGACTGGCAAACTCCTGGAAGGCAAGCAGCATGTCTTACCTTTTATTTCACAAGAAGACATTTATTATGTATCACTTAATTTATACCTTATCTTTTATTTATAATAGCACCTAGCACAATATACTGAACACACAGTATTTTACAACTGTTTGATGAATAAATGAACCACCTAAAGTACTGCCTTTTCAGTTGCAGGTGAGTGAAAAGAGAAAAGATTTTAGGTAGGAAATGTATAGAACTAGAAAATTTTATAAGGTGACTTGGGAGATAAACGAACATCTACGTGAGCATTTGTTAGATGGTACTACACAAAATGTAAACAGATCATGCTAACATAATGTGAATAATTTTTTTAGGATTCCAGCTCTAGAAAAAATAGTGATAAAGAAACTCAGAGGAAGTGGCATCAAACAGAGTTATTTGGGGGTAAAGTGTTCCAAAGCACAGTACAGATGAGATAAACAGAGCCATAATACTTACAGTGAGATTGTCCCTGAGTAACTGCATGATCAGAGTACTATCTTTGTAAGATTCTTCATTCAGTGTATCCAGTTCAGCTATGGCTTCATCAAAGGCCTAAAACAAAGTACAAAGATTTAGCACAGAATTCCATGGCACTCATTCTCTTAGTTAAATTCATTTTTCTCCTTAGCCAAACAGGAAACAAAATAGTCCTCCAGGATCCTGCTTACTAACTATATTAGCAAATGTCACCTTATGCACATTTACAACCACCATTCCTCTAAAAATAAAAGACACCTCTAAACCACAAAGTTCCTAGATGAGAATATTCCAAGAACTAGCTTCTTGCTTGCAGGCCATCGTGTGTTTTCTGCTAGGTCCGAGTCATACAAAATGTTTTCTATTTATTTTATGATCTAATGGTCAAAGGCGTGGATAGAAAGTGTGATGAAGTTAAAATCTTTGAAGTGTTGAAGAGAGAGGGAACAGCGATTATAAAAGCACTACTCCTAAAGCTAATTAACAACTAAGCTACAAAACATTTTTCAAGACTCATTTTAATTCTAACTTCCATTTAGAAAAATTTGAAAGCAGCAGAGTATTTCTGGAAGAACATCTCAACTACATGGAAAGGGCAGTTAGGTTATTTCAAATAGAACACAGGAGGCAACAAAGTGAGGATGCAAAAACTAATTAGACTAGCTTAATTTGACTTAAGTTGTTAGTATGATGAAGATCATGCCTTTGACTGAGCCCCAGTCCCAATAACCAGGATCTGATTCATTTCAGCTTCTACCCCAATAGTCCCAAATGACTCTAGAAGACATTAAGATGAAAAAATAAAGAGAAGGGGATTCAATGGCAGTTCTACAATACTCAGCCCCAAGGTTGTGTACATTTCCTTTCCAGAGGACTAGTTTTCATGGAAGACTAGGTCAATGAAATAGCTCAAACAAATTTCAGGTAGAAAAAATTAGGAAATAATCCATCCTGCTGGTCAATGACCTATTCAGAGACACAAAAAGCGTTCACTCACCGTTTTTGCCAGACTGCAAGCTTTCTCAGGTGAATTTAGTATCTCATAGTAAAAGACAGAAAAATTGAGAGCCAAGCCAAGTCGAATTGGGTGTGTGGGCTGCATTTCTTTCTTACTAATTTCAAATGCTTCCTGGTAAGCCTGTTGGGAGTTTGATACCGTGGCTAGAAAAGATTAAAAAAAAATTTTTTTATGCTGCATTCACTCACAGGTTAAAAGTTTTATAACTTAAGTTCTCATTTGGTCGATAAAATTTTGTCAAAACTATTTTGGCCAAGTTGGTGGCATGTTTTTCCCCCAAGTATAACTGTCCAGTGACATCCAGCATAGCCTGGTGCTGGTAGAACTGGTTAAACCAGAAAGCCTAGGGCTCTTCTTGCTACATATCCCTTTCAAAAAGAACAGCTGAGTGGTGGGGCCACATTAGCTAAGTTACACATTCATGAGATACACTTTATAACATTTTTGAAAGGCCAATCCAGAGAAGTCCAGAGAGAGAAAGGCTCACTGGCTTTCAACATCACAAAATATGACTGAGGATCAACAACCAGAATGATCAAGATGGTTTTATTCCCTAAAAGAAGCCCCCAAAAACAAGTAAAGATAAATTTTCAGCCAACACAAGATCATTAATTCTGGGATTCTTCGTGTTTAGTTTTTTGGGAAAATATCAATTAGCTTTTAGCCTGAGATTAAAATTTAATAGCAGCTTCAACCAGCCTTAGACCCACTGAAACGAGTTTAGCAAAAAAATGAGGTATTTTGGACCTTAGGGATACTGTAATTTCTGGTTCCCAGTGGCCAAAAACACCCAACAATCTACTGCATTTCCTCAGTGTGTCCAACAGTTAAGGGGTTCTTATACTACCATTACTGTTGCTGCATAGTTAACAATGGTGGTGTTCTATATCGCTAAGTACCTGGACTCATTCTGGACATTAGCATTTCAGTTCCTTAGGGAGCTTTCTCAGCCATTGGGGGGCTATGGGGTGAGGGTCGAACAATCACTTCTATCTTCCTTTCTGAGTATTTCTGGATAAGGGATTCAAGAAAACTTAAATTGTAGTTTTTGCTTTGATATAGTATTTTAAAAATGGAATCAAATTTTCAAGGTCAGAGATGACTAATTTTTTGCATTTTTAAATGCTTTGAAACATTTTCATATTAAATTAGTTACCAAATATTTTTTGTTTTGTTTTCAATGCGTAATTTGCGTATGTGTAAAGACAAGTATTTAAACCTTGCAATTTACTTCTGACACACAAAAAATACATGTAGAAGCTACAGAATTATGATAAGACTTTTTGCTGGGCTTTAGCATGACCCAACAACATTATTTACATAGTACTTTGAGCTTGCAAATAAATTTACAAGTTGTCATTTGAGCCTCATAACAATACCATGAGGTGTTATCATTATCCTCAATTTACAGATTAGGAAACTGAGGCTGAGAGAGGTTTTATGACTTGCCCAGAAATCACAAAGCTAATAAATGTCTGAGGCAGGATTCAAATTCAAATCTTGACTCCAAGTCCAAAATTATCCACTGTGCCAACCACCTGCATCTGGCCTGTCACATCCCTGCCCAGGATACCATCACAGAACACAAATCCCATGATGTGGATCTCAATATCCTTCTTGATAGCCCTTATAATGGACTAATCATTTATTTTAAGTATTAAACTTAAAAGTTTTAACTGACTCTTTGTTTGAGGATGGCTTCAAATTTTTTTAAGTTTTGTGGATTGTATTTAAACAATTCAAGTACGTTTCTTGCTTTTGAGATGCTAAGTGATGATGTACAATAGCCACTCTACTGAATATGTACAATAGTTCCACGAAACTGTAAGGTATATACCCTCATACAGCTTCAGGCGCTAGAATTAAAGAGAGTTCGTTATCATACAAAAAAAATCAACTTTGAAATTTGATGGATTATTGCTCACATCACGTGCAGCAAAGATAGAAGCAAATGAATTAACTTTAGTTAGCTAGCAGGGAGTCTGACCTAGCGAATAAGGTCATAGTATCACTTCCAGTTAAAAACAGACTGGGTCAACATCTTAGCCATCACTGATGGTTTCAAGCTATCAAAATAACACACTCAAACTCCACTTCTAAAAAGAGATGCCCCCAAATATTCAAGGGCAAGATTTTCTGAAAGTAGTGTTACTAACTAAATTTTAACTGGTAAATTATGGTATATGAATGTAACAGAATACTATTTTGTTATAAGAAATTATTAAACGGATTCTTTCAGAGAAACTTGGGAAAATTTATTTGAAATGAAAAATAGTTAAGTGAACAGAACCAGATCAATCTATACAATAACAGTACAATGAAAGATTTAAGAACTTTGATCAACACAATGTCCGACCACAATTCCAATGGGCCAGAGGACTGATGTATGCTCCAAAGGAATAGAGAAGTGACAGACTTAATGAATAATAAGATACACTTTTGGGACATAGCCAATGCAGGAATTTGTTTTGCATGACTATGCATATTTATTATAAGAATTTTGTGGGTTTTTTTCTCCCAATGGGGAGAGAAAATAAGATTTAAGAAAAGGTAATTTTTAAAGATTTTAACCTTACTTATATATTTCATCAACAATATATACTTTTTGTCATTTCTGAAAAATTAACAGTAGACTAGCTTAATCCTCTTAGCAGATATTTTAATGTTCTGAATATCTCCTAATATACATTCGAGATCATTAG
>CM053625.1:156113798-156139305 GCA_028646595.1 Phalanger gymnotis | reverse complement strand
CTCACCTCCTATTGTTATTTTGAGGAATGTTAGACTGAAAATTCCTTTGAGGGCAGAAATCGTTTTAGTTTTGTCATTGTATTCTTACATTTAGCACAGCAACTGGCATATAGTAGATGCTTAATAATATTTATTAACTGATTCAAACGCACTAAAAGCGCACTGTTACAAAATTCTGGTCTCTCTTGACTCCAAGTCCAATATTTCCCCCACTGAACCACATCATAACACATTGTTTTTAAATCACATAAATTTCCCTCTGTATCTCTTCTCCACTTCCAAAGAGCCATCCGTTATAAGGAAGAATTTTTTAAAAAAGAGGAAAAGAAAATTAGCCAAATCAGTACTTTAATTAAAAAAAAAATCTAACAACAATATATTCCATATTCTATACCTGGGACCCCCATCCCCTAAAATTCTGTAAACAAATACATACCTTCTCCTAAAACCAATATAATTCAAACTAGGCCCCAAGAATCTATCTGATAAACACACCATATATTTAAAGTAGTTCCAATCTTGGTAGTTTTTCTTTAAAACATTACTTACTTTGTTTATTGTCTCCGGATGCCACCTCAGATAGATATCTGAAGTAATCACCTTTCATCTTTAAGTAGAAGACCTTACTTTCTGGTTGTGTGGCATTGAGAATAAGGTACTTGTCCAAGAGCTCCTAAAAAGAGATTTAGGATTTGAAGTCATTAATTAATGAGGTTATTTTAATACAGAGTTAGGATATTTAAAAGCAACAAATCACTTGTTATAATCACCTTTGATGATTTAGTTTAAAGATACACTTTTTGGACAAAATATAGGCTAAAGCACTATTAATTAGGAATACCGTAGAGAGGATTCATTTACCAAGCAAGGGATTTACTGACCTAAAAAAGGATCTCTTAAAGTCCCTTCCAGTTTTGAGATTCAATAAATCTTTTATCTCAGATCAAAACATAGTAATATACACTTTCCATTAAAGATAATTTATAAATTTCTTTCAATATTTCCTTTGCCATGTGATTCTGTAAGGAATCCAAACCTTATAGAGAGTAATAATCCTTCCTGGAATGTAAGTGCTAAAATACTCAAGATGAGAGCTGGGAGTAGGGGCAGGCAAGGCAGGTGTACAAAGGAAGTACAAAATGTCAAAAAAAAAAAATTCCATTCTCCCAACCCAAAGGCAATTGGTTTGTAACAAGTCAAGTGGCCTGTGTTATAATAAGGTCACAACACCTTCAATGAACTACACAGGGAGAGTCACAGACATGACTCTCCTAGCTGGAAAGAAAGGGCAAATTGCAAAAGTTCAACAGTAATTTTAATGCCCTATACTGAAGACACATTTTTATTTTTTTACACATATATATGTATATATGTTAGAATACCATGGAGGGCAAGGAAAAAGAATATTGCCTTTGTGAGAGTTTTGTACAGTTTCTCAAAAGGAAGCTGTCATGGGCAGAGCTGTCCCCAGGATACAATAAACTGGGGCTGTTCCCTGAGGCCCCGCCCTGCTCATAACTGGACAGTAGGACAGAACCATCAGGGGAGGTGATGACTTCTTTTTCCTTCAGGGGAACCCAATTTCACCCTCATTTCACCCTTTACAAAACATCAACTAGGTTCAAGGAACCAAAATACAGACAAAACCAAAACAATTCCTTTTCTCAAGGAATTTACATGTATAAGTAAATCTAAGGTAATGTGAAAAAGGAAGAGAAAAACAGATTATGAAAGGCTTCATAAAGGAAGTGGTACCTGATCTCAGCCTGGGTTCTAAGAGGCAGAGTTGGGAAAAGAGCACATTCCAGGCATGAAGGACAGTCTGTGCAAATGGCATTAAGATGGAAGATAGAATGCTAAGTTCAATCAGCAGCTAGTATGTCAGTTTGGCTGGAACATAAAAGATGGTGCAAACCAGACTGTCCCAAAATTCAAATGTCAGGCTGAAGTATTTGTTATTTTACCCCAGAGGACACAAGGGCCACTAAAGATTTTTCCAGAATGACATGGTTAGATTTATGTTTTAGGGATATTAATTTTGCACCTGCATGGACTGAAGTGAAGACTTGAAGATAATAAATTAGAAGCCTACTGCAATACCCTAGGTAGAAGGCTTTTGATAAAGCCCTGAACTAGGGTAATGAGAGATGTTATGGATATCAATTTGACAAGATCTGGCAACTGAAATGATACGGAGGATGAGGGAGAAAAGAATAAAGTATCCGTCTAAAGTTGGGAACCTGGATATCTGAAAGGAGAGAAGTGACTTCAACAGAAGTGAGAGGTTTAGAGAGGCAAGTTTAGTGGGGAAAAAATGATTTGTTTTGGACATTCTGAGTTTGAGATACCATGGGATGTTCCAGTATAGGTGCCTGCAGCCACCTGGTGATGTATGTATGACTGCAGTTCAGGAAATAGATTAGAGCTATAAGTAGGTTTGGGAATCATCTTCATATAGAGATGACCATTGAACCTATGCTAAGACTTAGCACACTCATAAAACTGTTCTCACTGGATATGTGGGGCAGTATTTTCTTCAGATCTTATGCTTCTATCAAAGGTAGTACTGCCTACAAGTAAAGAGCACTTTATAGTTATTACATGTTATATATATATATTACATATAACATGGTTATCATAGTTACTTCATATTATAGTTATTACACTATTTGTGTATGTGACACATTCTTCTACTGAACTATGAGCACTATGAGGGCAGAGAAAATGTCTTATTCATCTATCTTCTTTAGTGACTAGCACAGTACTTTTTACACAGTATATATCTAACAAAATGCTGAACATATCCTCAGTTACCTATACCAAGAGAGTAGACATCGACAACTCCATAAGTAGGCAGTTACTCACATCATTTTTATTTGACTTTGGAAAGCTTTTTGGCATTTCAACTTCTCAATCCATGCTGGGGGATAACATTACCAGTCTAATGGTAAGCAAACAGCTTATTTTTTTTCTGTCCTGACTCCTATCTATTTAGTCTGACTCTTCACTGGGGAGGAAGAGATGATGATGAAAGGCTGCTTTTTCTAATGGATAAGCTTAAGGTAGGAAGGAAAAAGAGAACCTGAAGTGTAAAATCAAATGTACCCTATAAAGTAGACATAAGGTGGGGAAAAGATATAGTTCCGAACTTGGTTGCAAAAGCTTCCATAGGTTTCTAATATAATCAGAAGCTTAAATATTATTAGAAACCAGATCACTACCAGGGTTCAAGTCCCAGTTTTGATATTTACCAGCTATCTGCTTGTGGCTACTAATAAATCCTTAAGAGCCAGTTTCCTCCTTTGTGAAATGGGGACAATAAACCGTGTACCAGGTACCCCAGTTTTGTGGTGGGATAACGTACTCTCTATGTGCGTTACTGTGGTGAGATAACGCACTACTCTAGATACACTTTCACTCTCTATGGAGATGTTAAACAGTATTATTATTACCAGAACGTCATTACAGATATCCTGCAATTCCGCTTCGATTTTCTCACGATACTCTCTGCCCATCTGCTGCTTCTTCTCACTTCTCTCTGTCTTCTGCTCAATGCTGGAGATCACACGCCAGGAAGAGCGTCGGGCGCCCACTACATTCTTGTAGGCTACTGAGAGGAGGTTCCTCTCTTCGTTGGACAGTTCGTGTCCTTGCTCAGTGACTGCCTTCATGGCAGCGGCCATATCATCATAACGTTCAGCCTGCTCAGCGAGTTTTGCTTTCTGCACAAGCTCACTTTTATCCATGGTCATTCCCTAAAGTAAAAAGATAGAAGACTAAATGTTAGATGGCCAGACACCCCAGGGAACACACCTCTCAGCCAAAAGATTTCATAGAATGCTGGAGCTAGAAGGGACTTTCATACATAGAACATAGATCATTAGAGCTGGGAACCTCAGATAAAAAATTTTAACACCAGATGGAAATTTAGAATAAAATCTTGGAGCTCAAAGGAACCTCAGAGATTTAGTTGAACCTGTCACATTTTACAGAGGAAGGCAATGAAGTGACATGGCCCAAGGTCACCCACAAAGTCAGTGGCAAAACCAGGATCGAGGTTCTGAATGCTGTCCTATCACCTACGAAGTATTTCTAAGGGTCTTTCACACAAACTTTCTCAGATAATGACAAAAGCAAAATAGTAGAGGTATCCAAATATACGTTTCTCTGGAAACTGACCAAATGACAAGAGTTCCATTCAACTTGACCCATGTAGCAATGCCAATATTCTTTTGTTTCCTGACAACTTTAGAGAGAAGACTGAATTTGATCAAATCTGATACAAAGCAAAGACTATGAAGATAAACCTAAATATATTTATTATACTTAGATTTATGATTCAATCTAAATGGAAACAAGGGTATGGTGACAAAAGTTTTCAGTGTTATCTTTCTGTAACTTTTTCACACATTTCAATGCTGATGAGTATTGTGGTATAGTGAAAACAGTACTAGACTAGGAGTCAAACCAGTCATGTAGATCTACAGGCAACTTACTAATCCAATCTGGGCCTCGGTTCCTCAAATACAAAATGGACTGCAAGGATCTTCTATTTAATCTTAAATATCAGGGAAGAAATTCTATAGATAGTATCTCTATCATAAAATGCTTAGCTACTAAACTATCTAGTACTATCCTATACCTTATAATCCCAATTCATCTCTGTGTTCAAAATAAGTCTCAATCTTTACCCAAACTGATCCCATTTATACCTACAGTGACTATACATAAAAATAGCAATTCATGACATATCAAGTGTTGTGCAATCACTCAGCAATCACTACTACATGCTAAGTACTGAACATACAAAACCAAAAATTAAATACTCTCTACCCCTCAGGGAGCTTACATTCTATTGGTTTACAAAGTACATGCTCCACAATCACAGATGAGGTAGGTTACACAAATATTTAAGATCAATCTTTTGTAGATAAGGAAAGGTCATAGTATAAATGATTTATCTGGTCAAAAAATGAGGAGTGAAGCTAAGACTCTAAGACAGGTCTTCTGATCCCCCCACATCTTGCGGTCTTCCCACTACACAAAGTTGTCTCTTGCCAATTTTACATAAAGTATAACATCTCCACATCAACTATAGAATGTGAGCTCCCTAAGGCAGGCACTATTATTTCTTTTTTTTAGTATCTCTGGCACTTTGCACAGTACTTAGCATGTAGTTTTAAATATATATCATAATATAATATAGCATTTAATAAATACCTGCTGATTGACTGTGACATTTACAACTAAACACAATACACTGGCAGTAGGTTTACTTGATTTGATAAATTTTTTCATTATGGTGTATTGGGAATCAAGATGGGCCCTTAGCACTTATTCAACTCAGTGCCCTTGAACAGTTTGGCCTATGTTCCCTTGATTAAATTAGGAGTCTTTGATGACCTCCTTGCCTCAAGGGAAAGCCCAGTTTACATGGGTTTGAGTGACATGTTTGAGACATCAGAGGCTTTTAGACCACGTGGGTTTAAGTCAAATTTTTGCAATGATTTTAGGTCACGTAGGTGAGTCACACGTGTGACCCACCTTTGACCCCAAACAAGATATATAAAACGAGGGGTTGGCTTTCTTTTTTTTTCAGAGTGCTAAGCTGCAGCAGTAGTGATGTGTGACTGAGCCAGCCATCGTGGAGCTCCCTAGCTGAACTCAGATGTCGGTAACCATGAATTGTATTTGGTCTGTTTATAAATGTATGTTTGTAATTTGTTTGTATTTGCTCTGAAGTTCAAGGTGCTAGCTTTTCCCCCTGAACTAAGTGAATGATATTTGCATGCTGTATTAAAGTAAGATTGTTAACCCCTTAACGTTGCTTCCCTTAGTAAAGCAGATCAAAAGAACCTAGGCTTGCAGCATTCTGTGAGCTGGTTGTTGTTGGTTTTACACCCCCCACAGCATCTGCTAGCCAGATTGTTAAAACATATGGCTTAAAAGACTTGGAGTTAGAAAAGATCTAAGCTTGAATCCTGCCTCTAATAACTGAGCTGACTATAGAAAAATCATAATCTCTCTGAGCTCAATCCCTCATCTGTAAAACGGGGCTAATATCTTACTGGGATGGTTTAAGAACCAAATGACAACATATAAAGCATTCTGTAAGACTTAGAAAGACATACAAATGTCAGCTTTAAAAAAAATCCTTATCTCTTACCCTAGCAGAAAGCATTCTGTATGTATATACTACTTGTCTGTGCTACTAGTAACTGAACCAAAGAACATTTATTTCTAGCACGAAGACCACTCAGTTAAAGGATGCTGTAAGCCTAGATCTCAAGCCAAACAGGCAAACCCATATCAGATTTTTGGGTTTTATTTTTTTAAATCCCTCTGTATCCCATTTCTGTTTCCCTCCCTCTCATCCCAATGAGATACCTCCCCTAAACCCCAATAGGGACATACCAAAAGTTTACAAGTCAGAGTTAGGGTTAAAACCCTAGGTAAAATGTCAAATAAGATTGGATGCCATATAATGTCGGAGCAAGAAATGCTTTTGAAATCATCTAGTCCAGTGATATCAAAGTGTGGTTCAGGTACTCCCTGAGGGTCTCTGATACCCTGTCAGGAGGTCAGCAAGATCAAAGCTACTTTCTTAATAATGTTAAGATGTTGCAATTTCGAATATGGCAAATACTGACAGCTATAACTTACATAAACTCTTTGGAGTCCTCAATTATTTTTAAGAGGGAGTCTTAGGACCAAAAGTTTGAGAACTGTTGATCTGAGAACTGTCCTTTTATTTTTAAAGCTTTTAAAAAAATATCAATCATAACCACTTACCTGCCAACCCCTGCCCAATGAACCCTCCCTCAATATAAAGAAAAGCATTTAAGTAAAACCAACAAATGTAGAAGCTGCATCTGATAGTGTGTATCAACAGAATTCCCTTCCCCCTATGCCACACACATTTTTTACTAAGATAGAAGTGAGATTGGTTATTACAACTAATTTGACTTTTAGTGTTATTTTCATTTACATTACTGCTGTCATTGTTCTGTTCTAGTTCTTATTTCATCCTGCAATGATTTATATCAGCTTTCCCATGTTTTTCTGCATTCCTCACATTCATCACTGGGGTGATAATATTCCCTTACATTCAATGCCCCCCAATGGATGGGTACTCACTTAAAATCCAGGATTCTTTTTTCTACCACTACAAATCCTATCACAAATATTTTGGTAAAAGAGACATTTATTTAAAAACAACCCTCCCATTTTACAGATCAAGAAAAGTGACTTGTCCAAGGTCATATAGTTTTGTAAACAGCAGAACTGAGAGAATGGTCTCCTAATGCCCAATCTAACACTACCAATACTAATCTCCTGGAGGATCACCAGGTTACAAAATTGGGTATATGTATGACAGTAAGTTTAAATGATTGTTACCTTAATTTGTCATTCCTAAATAATTGATAATCATGCTAGATTGGGGGCAGGGAAACACCCCCAAATAAGAATCTATAAATACTATAGTAGTTTTGACTAGCTCCCAAGTAATTTTTTTTTGGTTTGTTTTGTTTTTGAGGAGGGAAGGCAGGGCAATTGGGGTTAAGTGACTTGCCCAAGGTCACACGACTAGTAAATGTGTCAAATGACGAGGCCGCATTTGAACTCAGGTCCTCCTGACTCCAGGGCCGGTGCTCTACTTGCTGGGCCACCTAGCTGCCCCTGCCAAGTAATTTCTAACAATTCAACATCCATTCTTACTGGAATCCTGAAAAATTTATACTACTTTGCCCAGGACCCAAGTTGTCTATCACAGCACTCATGGCAACAAGACAGCACGGGAGAATGAAATTATAGTATTTTACATTACTTTCTTTTTTTTCTGAGGATAACAGGGAAATCTGTGATCGCATCAGTGTCCAGTACTCTTGGAGAGGAAAGCCCCTTCTACTAATACGGATCATTAACTGGTCTGCATCTTGTGGTTTTATAAAGTTGAATGGAGCACCAAGAAGTTCAAAGACTTATCCAGGGTCACACAGTCAACATGTATCAAAAAACAGGCTTAAATACAGGGGAAAAAACTGGATGCAAATCAAGTGCCCACCAAATCTAACCCAGGGATAAATCTTATTGTATTTGGTCGCAGTAGAAAGAACTGGGACGAAAGGGTAAAAGTTGCTAGGAGGCAAATTTAGGCTAGATGTCACGAAAAACATCCTAGGAATTAAAGCTGTCCAAAAAGACAGGCTGCCTAGAAAGGTGGTAGATTCCCCCTCACTTAAGAGCTTCAAGCAGAGGTTAGATGACCATTTGTCAAGTATGTTATTTACAATGGAGATTCCCTTTCAGGTATGGGTTGGGCTAGAATAGTAGCTGGGATCCCTTTTAAATCTCAAATTCTGCATGTGGTTTTATCTTCCTGATTGCAAGGCCAACCCTCAATCCACTAAGTTATACTGCTTCTCAACTTACACAAAGTGGAGGCTACTATTAATTGAACAAATTTCAAATGGAAAGAACCAAATTATACCAGTCATACCACACACAACTCATTTCTTTCAAAAACAAAAACTCAATGCACCTATTCTTCAAAAACATATTATTATAACCTTTCTATACTCAAGTATTCTCCTTGTATTTCAATTTTCTTATAAAGCTCCCCCTTATACAGTATATGCCAGATTAACCTTCCTAAACTGTTTTTTTTAAATGCTGTCACTCCTCTGCTCAAAAACTAGTAATAATCTCTATTTCCTTCATATATTACATTTGCATATGCTTTAAAGTGAACAAAATACCTTCATGTTTGTAATCTCATTTAATCTTTACAATAACCTCATGGTGGAACGTGTAGGATCATCTCCCATTTTAAAAACGATGATGCTATGCTCTTGCAGGTTAAGCAATCTGCCCACAGTCACAGACAGGGCCAGGACTGAACCCCAGGCCTCCTGAATAGAAGTCCAGTGCTCCTCCCTTCTCCCTGCCCCCAAAAGCATAACAGCAAAACAAAAACACAAGAGGGAATCAAGCAGTAGATCCTCAAGTCTCCCGTTATACAAATGGATTTACTCTCGTTACATGGGTAGAATAGTTTAATTCTCCCCAATCAAGGGACAGTCACTTTAGAAATCATAGCCTGGTTGGCAAAAACTTATGACATTTTCTGCCTCATGGCATTCTATAGGCCTCTCAACTTAGCACAGGGTTCACAAAGATGCTGCTAAGCGTGCCAGGCCCAGGGATACCATGGCAGTACCAATCCATATACTCCCCACTTCACTGCTCTTTCTACAATATTATATTGTCTCACACCTAAACTCTAGTTGACTTCAATATCTTCTATCATCTGGTTCCAATACAGCCACACAACTCTTCTTCCATCACTCTCCAACACATTTTCTTCTAATGCTTCCTCACAGTCCCATGAACATGCTAAGCTCATACCTACTTCCATTCCTTCGCTTATATATTTTTTACATGGAATCCCCTGTCCCCATTTCAAGTCAATGAATATTCACTATGTAGAAAGAATCATACCTACCCTAAAACCAAGTTTAAGTTCCACTGTCTACAAGGCACTTTCTCTAACATTTCTTCCATATATCCTCATATCAATCATCGCTGGACACACAGTAGGTACTCGGTTTATCGAATAATCTTGTCTCATATCATACAGTAATGCGCAAAGAGAATGCAGGTTAACTGATGTTCTATCCTTCGGCTGCCTAAGACAACAGAAATCTAGTTTGGACCTATTGGTAAAAGAAATAGCTTACTTTAATCTGATAGAAAACCTTAATCTGTGACACCACCACTTTGACATAAATAACCTGGACTGACAATCCTCTCCAAAACGGATGCACATGTCGGTGATTATATGCAACTAAGTCCTGTTTATCTGTTAAAAAAAATGAACTTTCAGGAGAAGACAGACTGTGATGGTTCCTAATCAAGGCCTTGTTCACTCTTGGGGCTTTGACCCAAAGATGTTAATTTAAAAAAATCAACAGGGGAGCCCTAATTTGCTTCCTAGAAAACTTTGAAAGGCTTAAGCCTAGTCAATCATCAGGGCTGGTATTAATACACAGCATACCATCAAGACACCAAAGCAAACAAACATACTCATTAGAAGCAGCAGGATTCTAGCTCTGCAGTGAGTCAAAAGCCATTTTCCATGTGAGTGGGATACTTATGTATATGTTTAAGAGTAGGACTTATCTATAGTTAATATACACCCACCTGATGGGCATCAATCTGTTTTGAGTCATTGGATTTGTCAAGTCAAGAGGGCTGGCAAGTGTTTGTTACTACAAGAAGTTATCCTATTGAAATGTCACTACAGAAAAACAGAAAGTCTTAGTTCTAGTGAGATCCTGTATCGATATAGTAAGACTTCCTTGAAATACAAACTAATTCAAAGGAAATTTCTCCTTTTCCTAACCCTTCACCAATGTTTTCCAGGTGAGATATAGAATTCTGAAGCATGAAATTATATCACATTCAATCCATTTTTCAAGTTGCTAAAGGAAAAGTCAACACAGGATGAACATGAATTGACCTCACATTCAGGAGACAGTAAAGTAATACATTCAGGGAGGAAAAAAGGACACTTGAGGTTAACCTGAAAAAGCTTCATCATACGAGAGATAAATCTTGGCAGAGGTCTATGGGATAGGAGCTTTATAGTTTGGAAGAGTTGAGAAACAGAAAGATCCAAGCAGGGACAGTTCCTCAGAGGCAGGGAAAAAATGACTTATGTATTCAAATCAGTCATCAATTATCCAAGTACAGATTCAACAAACATCAAAAATGATGAACTTGTGTTGTACCTTTTCCATCCCTATCCAAATAATTGTATCATTGGCTCATCCCACTGAACCGCCCCAGTCTTGACTGTCAGTTTATGGTCTTTTGTGGTTCAGTTAGTTAAATGACTGAAATATAATAATTAAGCAACTTATATTCGTACAATGTTTTATAATAAGCAAGAGAATAGAATTAAGGGAACATAAGTCAGAAGACAAAAAAGAGAAGAAGTGAGGGCTGTAAGTTTAAAAGACTGAGAGGAAGAGACAGGAAAGAAAAATTGGTGGTGGTAGGTGTAAAATCTTTGATGATCAAGAGGTCAATCTGGTGAAAGGCAACTGGCTTTAAATCCTGAGTTAAGATGATTAAAAAACATTCTTATTATGTACTGTCCTCAATTATCCACAGTATTCTAAAGCAAAGACTATGGAGCTGAAATTCAAGACACTGAGGAAAAACTGGTGCCATGCTACTGCAAAGGGTACAAAAAAGTCACAAGAGCCAGGTGGTTTGTGGGTGTTAGCCAGAAAAAGTTGAAGAGTTTCTGGCTCTTCTCTGTGCTCTTGGGAGAAAATCACTCATTGAAAACACCCACTCTAAAAATGTCTGTGTTCCTTTCTACACACAAAATTAATAAGCTAATAATGATTGTTACTCCATTCAGATTTTAAAAACATTAGAAACAGAAGTTAGTCATCTAAAACATAACGTTCCTAGTGCTGTGGATTTCTCTAACCACCACATACAACGAACACTGAGAATCTGGGAAGTTCTCCTCAGCAGGGAAGAGGCTGTCTCCCAACACTTGCCTATGTTCTACTGGGTAATAAATATCATTACTAAATGTGTGCTCAATTAGAAAAAATTAACTTAAAAAATAAAGGATAGGGGGTTAAATGATTTGCCCACGGTCAGAGTGAATCACTGGCAGAAATGACAATAAAACCCATGTCTTTTGCCATTAAATGCTCTATCCATTAAGACTACATGCTGTTTTTAAAAACACCATCTGCTGATTAACTAGAGTTTTTTCAGACATATATTTAAATATATTAGTCCTACAAATAGGTGCAAGGAGCTTGAGGCATACAAAAACATCTGACAGACTGTTAGAAATGCTTTGACCCAAACTCATATATGTCTGCCCAACATCAGAGCACAATAGGCTAAAAATGACTCAACAAATACATATTAATACCTTCTTCATGCAAGGCAATGTGCTAGGCACTAGGGATACAGACAAAAGCAAAACAGTTCCTGACCTCAAGGAACTTGCATTGTACTGAGAAAACAGATCATATATAAAGGTAAGGACAAGGAAAACTGAGGAGACAGAGAATACTAACTGGGGAGAGGAGGATCAGGGAAGGTTTTATGGACTTCCATACCTGAAATCTGCCTTGAAAGGAGCTAAGGACTCTAAGAGGTAGAGGTGAGGAAGGAAGGCATTCCAGGAATGGGAAATAATCTACATAAACCTATGGAAATGGGAGGTAGAAAGCTGAGTTCTGGAAACTGTTGGTAAAGCTGGTTTGGCCAAAATGCATAGCAGGCAGTTTGAAAAAATAGCTTGGATTCAGATTGTGGAAAGGTGTTAAATGGTAGGCTGAAGAATTTGCATTTTATCCAGGAAATAGGGAGCCAAGAAAGATTTGTGAGCAAGAGAATATAGTGGTCACACCTTTATCTTGGTAATAATAATTTAGCAGCTATGCAGAAGATTAGAGGAAGATTGAAAGAAGCGAAACCAATTACAAGGCAATTATGTGAAAAGTGATGGTGATCTCAACAGGGTAGCAACTGTGTGGAGAGAAGGGAGTGTATACGAGATTTTGTGGAGGTAGAAATGAAAAGCCTTAGCATCCAATTGGAAAAAGGGGAGTGGGCTGCAAACAAAATTGTGACCAGAAGGATGATGGCAATACCAATAGAAATGGGGGAATTTAGAAGAGAAGCAAGTTTGGTTGAGAGAAGATAATGAGTTCTGTTTTGGACATAAGTTTGAGATGCCAAAGGAACATCTGATGTCCAGCAAACAGGTGACAAAAGACTGGACTAGACACTTAAGTTTAGGAGTCATATATACACAGATAATTGAACCCATGGAAACTGATGAGATAATCTTGAAAGAAAGAAGGGTCCAAGACGAGGCCTTAGAAGACAACCATGCTTAATTGGGAGATGGATAATAATCCAGCAAAACAAAACAAACAACAAAACAAAGGGAAAGAAATGGGAGAGCAAGGCCATAGAAGGCAATGGAAGAAAGAATATCTAGGCAGTGATAGTTAACATTTATATGGCATTTTCAAGGCTATAAAGGCCTTTACCCACATTTTATCTTATCTCTTCCTCCTAACTCTGTGAGGTGGGTATTACAGGTATGATTACCCCCATTTTACAGATAAAGAAACTGGTATCCAGAGATTAAAAGACTTTCCAATCATTGTCCATGAGCACACAGGTAATTAATTAAATGCTGACTCTTTCCAGTGTACTAACCTACCTCTAAGGGTAATTTCTGTCTTTTTCTGTGTCTCTCATCACATTCACATGGATGCACACACCTAGTTCCCATGTTTATGAAAATCTAAAAAGCAAAGACAAAAGTGGCACTTTGCCCTTCTTGAGACCCATTCCTCTTATTTCAAATTCAACATTCTTTTAGATTTTCAGAATACAGACATGCTGTCTTGCACATCCATGTGCAATTTGTTTCCATTTATTACCCATACAGGGACACAACTGTTAACTTTTCACAACAAAGATTTAATCCCTAAAGCAAACAAATATATCCAAATAGACCATATGACCCTCGAGACTGCATCTGTAATCAGTTCTAGAGTTTAAGCATTGTTAGAAATGAAATATTGTTTGACAGATGAATCAGTTGGATCACAGATCCAATCCAATCCAACTAGCATTTATTAAGCATCTTTGTGCTAAGCACTATGCTAGGTACTGTATATATAAAGAAAAAGAAGAAAAACAGTCTCTGCACTCAAGAAGCTTAGATTCTGATTCAAACAGTTTTCTTGGAAATGTTCCTGATGTCTGTTCTTCTATGCCCATCCTTTTCATTTTAAAGACAGCTACACAGAAGCCTGAGAACAAACGAATAGCCCAAAGTCTAATACGTACTAGAGTCAAGACTAGCAATCGGGCCTACAGACCCCTAGTTGAAGTCTATTTCCATGACACAAGGCTGCACCTACAGAAAAAAGGCAGAGGTAGTTCTTAATAATAAAATAACAACAAATGCTATAGTCAAAACAGTTTAAAGTAATCCATCTGGGGGCAAACTCTAATACCTGATAGTATTCATACCTGCTTTACAGCTGCTTTTGAATACCTTTAGCAGGTCAAGACATTTCAGAAATAGCTTTCCCTGTAGAAACTTAGTGGAAGGGGAAAAAAAAACCCCACAAAATAAACTAATTAACTAGCACAGAGGTTAAAAAAAAAACTTACATTATATGTAGAAAACTGGCAAGATTAAAAAAAACTAAGCCATCTTCACTGACCTGCAGTCTGCTTGGAATGACTTGTTCTCTGGATGCTAAATAGGTCAATGATCCTTTTCATCCCTTTCCAAGTATTAGAACTAGATATATGTGTCTACATTAAAAGACATTTTAGGAGAAAAAGCTGTGAGATTACTAGTTTTTAACACAAAAGTCACTAAGGGGACAGGCAGGAAAAGTGGACTAAGGTACTAAGTATTCCCCTTAGAAAGTTAAGTCCAGCTTAGTCACAAATGAAGCGAATCATCATTTACGATCAAGTCAGCAAAGATTATATATTTCCTATTATAAGTTACAATATAGATTACAAATGATATAATTAAGACCAAAAAATCATTTTAGGTTCAATTATTAAAGGTTGCCAAAAACATGGCTAGATTTTCCGGGTCTCTCTGGCTTGGGAGGAAGTTCTGGTAAGGAGGAAAGAGTACTAGTCTTGGGATTTAGAAGACTGGAGTTGAAGTCCTGGCTCTATTTATTAACTATGTAACCTAGAAAAAATCCCTTACCAACTAGGCAGCTAGGTGGTGAGGTAAAGTACTGGACCTAGAGTTAGGAAGAACTGAGTTCAAGTATAACCTCAGACACTTCCTAGCTCTATTTCCCTGGGCAAGTTGCTTAACTTTTTTCTGCCTCAATTTCCTCAACTGTAAAATAGGGATCATAACAGCACTTACTTCATCAGGTTTCGGTTTGAGGATCAAATGAGATATTTATAAGGTGCTTAGCACAGTGCTTGAAACACAGTAGACAATTAGTAAGTGCTAGTTCCCACTCCATACCTGCCTCTAGTGGTTGTTAGGACTAAGCAATAATGGATGAAAAGAGCTTTAAGAGTTATTCAAATGTCAATTAATTCTCTAAACATCAATATACTGCACTTAAGACTTTGTGGTCTAGGGAAGGGTGTCAGACTGGAAGCCAAGAATACTGATTCTTTTACTATGCAAGTCACTACCTTGAAGGGATTCAGATCCTCCTTTTTAAACAGGGGATGTGACCTGATGATCTTTAAGATGCCTTCCAACTCTGACATTCTGTGATTTTATGGCATGTTACAAGCACCATTCTTTCTCTGAGGAAGGTAAGGGATAAGAAACTATATCCTTCCTTAGGTACTACACAAGTCAATCATTTAGCCTAAGTGAGTTTACTACAAAGCTAAGTACATCTTAGAACTCAGTGCTTTTAATCCAATGCACTTTCCACTAGATGACAATGCTTATTGGGGTATCTACTCCAACAGAAACATTTGTAGGAAATTTAACATGAGAAAAAATATTAAGCCAATACAGAAAAACTGATGCTGAGAGTCCATACCTTCAAAATCCAATAGAAAAGAACCTGGGATTTCTGCGGCTGAGAAAAGAAACTATTAGTCTCTGATAAGCCAAGAATTGCCCAAAAATAACTGACAAATTTCTAGCTGCTTCATTACACATAATATGGTGCAAAAAGGAGAAAATTACAGTATTTAAAAACTGACTGCTAGTAGATGCTGTCCCAGACTCCATTCCTAGTACAACGAGAACCCTTTAGGAATCCCCATGAAAGACAAAGCCCATATGTCCCCCATAGATTTTGTCTTCATAATCACAATTTCTTGCTTAAACACAATTCTGTATTTTAACAGAACACAAGAACAGCCGAAAGACTGAAAGCATTTGCTGTTCATTGTGAAGTACTATACAATGTGTTGAGCTATAGTGCTTATTCAGTTGGTTCCTTGTCTTATTTAATGAAAAGTGAGTGACTGGACAAGTCTGATTTTCTGATCCCTGAAACTGATTGATCATGAAAATGCTATTTTCAGTACCACTTAAGACATGATGTATGCCAAAAGGTAAAGTGAGATTCCAAATATTTTGTCCTTTTACAAAACAGTAATTTTTTTTAAAAAATCCTACAAGTAGGAATAAAAATGCTATTCTTATGTCTAATTACTTAATTTGACCATGTGACTTGTTGGCTAAATTGAAGATCCAAAACATGGTTTCCCTCCAATTATCCACAATAATAAGGGTTTAGGATTTTTTTTAGTGAAGACTTGTGATTTCACAGTATAGGGAACTCTTGGGAGGAAACTCTCAACCAATGCTGATGATCAGCAATTATTCAACAACTTATAGCTTTAGAGAACCAAGTAGGGCAATGACAGTTTAAGTAACTTGCTCAGGGTCACACGACTAATGTCAGAGGCTGGACTTAAACCCAGGCCTTCTAGATTCAACAGTCAGTCCCTGTCTCAAGAGATAAGGCATTACAAGCAGAAGAAACAACTGTTATTAATACACAAAAGTACCTGAAAATCCTGATTATGCCACTGTGAAAGCAACATGTTTTCATCTGGGCTAGATCATAGCTGAAAGCAAGAAGGCATCTGATATGTAACCTCCATTTTTTTTTTTTTTTGCTGCAAGTGACCTGAGCTCTGGATCTAATATCTATTAGCCTGACTACTTAGGAATTTACCCAGTCTGCTTTGTGGAGGTTATTCCACCTGATCTACAAAGTTCTAGTTCTAGAATGGAATCAGTACCCATAACTATTGTATGATAGGCCAATTTTAACCATAACTCTAGGGATGACACTTGATATAAATACTTAATTATGATTAAGGACCATTAAGGCTTGATGTGTGGTCTAGGCCAAATCACACTTACGAATTCTTATCCTGTAAAATGGGTTAATGGTGTCCAATCTCACAAGGTGAGTTGAGAATTATAATCCAGCAGTAGTTAGTGAATTGGACTTTTGAGTCTGGAAGTCAGACTTCAAGTCCTAGTTTAAGCCCCATAAGAATTCGTATGGTTTTATCCTCAGCTTTTCTTGTGCTCAGCAGGAGTTCAAGAAAAATGACAAGACTTGGGAGGAAATCTTCCAGCTGACAGTGAGGTACATATACTGGGAGGAATCTGTAGCATATAGCACAAGGCCACAATCCATACAGACTGAAAGGAAAAATCTAACTTTCAAGCTCCCAGGTTGCCATGTATTCATAATGTCTACATAAACGGTTTTTACATGAAGTTTCATAGGTTTACATGTGTACTTGACCTATCTGCTTGGGCTCAGCAGCTTTCTCTCTGGCTTTCCAGATTCACAAAATTTGGCCAAATTCCATCCACCCACACAGGGCAAGTAAAATTGGAACCTGATGCTATCTATTCTTTACAAAGAGAATGCAATTAGGGCCAGGAGGGCTGTAGGTTTTTACAGGTGGGCTGATAACCTTAATAATTCTGCCACCACAAACCATTACATATTAAGCTTCCATTTGCCAAAGGCAGTGCCTTTCTGGGGGGAAAGGGGTGGGGTGGGAAGAGCAGGAGAAGAAGCTACCCACTTCACACACTCCTCTCTCATCGATACCACATATCCCAATCCCAAAATGTGACTGGGCCCTGAATAGGTAGGTGCCCACCAGGCAAAAATTAAAAAAAAAAAACCTATTAAATTAGTATTCCTCAGGAAAAACGTTCCGTTTTCTTGTCTCAATTATTTTTTACTGGAAACACATTTGACTCAATCTGCTGAAAGATCTGCATTTTCTTAATTCCAATCGTAATTCTGAGCTTTGCACGACATCAAGTGCACTGGCAGAACCCCATAACCACCGAACGATGAAATGGCTTTACTGCAGAGGGTGGGAGCTCATTTCCGTCTGCGCTTTCCAAGGTTAAACCCCTTACTCACCAACAGTGGGCCGAACCAGAAGCTGGGGATGAAGAAAACACCCGTATTTTATTAAACAATTTGATTTATTTCGATGCAGAAAACGTGGGGCTCAGGCAACAAGCTGCACGCAGCCTGACCTCGGGGCCCAGCTGGTCGCTGGGTACCACGCCAGGTTCGAAAGGGGACGGCCGAGGCAGGAGGCCCGGGCGGGGGTGGCTGCAGGCAGGATGCTGGGGCACTCCGGAAGAGAGTAAAGGATGAAAGGATGGATGGATGGATGGATGGATGGATGGCTAAACTGGAGAAGGGGGCCAGGCGTGGGCCCCCAAGAGGGAGGGGAGGGGAGAAGAGAGGAGGGCGGCCCTAGCGGGAGGCGCGGGCCCAGGCCGGAAACAGGGAGGGGCCGGCCCAGGCCAGGGCATGGCAGAGGTGAGGAAGTAGGATCCGGTCGAGGGCAGGGCGGGCCGCCAGGCCCTAGACGACCCCGCCCGTCCACCCGTCCGCAGGGACCCGGCCTCCCTGAGGGGAGCCACGGGCTGGGCCCCCGGGGGCCCCCGCACTCACCGTGCAGCAGGCGGCGAGCGACAACACACTTCAAGGCAAGGCTTCGAGTACGGCGACCGCTTACTCCCCAAACCTCTCCTCTGGCAGCTACGGCGCGGCGGCAGCAGCGGCGACGCTTCCCCCGGGGTGCGGCAACGGCAACGGCGGCAGCGGCTGCTCCACTTCCGCTCCGGTCGCCGCTTCCGCTCCCACGGACGCTTTGCCCCGCCTCTACCCCCACCCGCTATCTTCTCATTGGGCCCCGGAGAACGAGAGCGGCGCGCGGGGGTGCCCGGCCCTGAGTGCAGGGGCGCTTTGGGAAGAAGGAGGAGGAGGAGGAGGAGGAGGAGGAGGCGGTGGCTGTGGGAGGGGGAGGGGAGTTGGCCGTGGGGGAGGGAATACCTATGGAAACGGAGTGAGGGGGCCAAGAATTGTGGAATAGGCCGAAGGGTGGGAAAAGAGTATGAGATGGAGGGAGGGGGCGTTGATATGGCTGCTTTAGCTCATAAGGAGCTGGAAGAGACCAGCTTCTTCGTTTTCACCGAAAGTCTGCGCTGCTGCTCCCAGATGGACCTTAGAACAGAAAATGTCAGAGCTGAAAGAACATAGAATGTCAGTGCTGGGAAGGCTCTAGAAAACAGAATGTCAGTGCTGGGAAGGCTCTAGAAAACAGAATGTCAGAGCTGAAAGGACGAAGAACATAGAACATCCGAGATAGAACGTAGGCTGTGAGAACTGAGAAGGGCCTTGGCACATAGAATGTCAGACCTGGGAGCATCCTTAGAACATAGAAAATCAGAGCTGGGAGGATCTTTGGAACACAGAACGAACGATTTAGGAGGGAATTCTGAATGTAGCATGTCAAACCCGGGATCTTAATACAGAGAACGTCAGACCTGGGAGAGGCTTTAGTACATAGAATGTTAAAACTGGAAGGGATCAAAGAACGTATGATGTCAGACCTGGAAGAGACCAAAGAACACGAAGCAGCTAGAGTGCTTAGTGGCTAGCATGCCAGACATGGAGTAAGGTGGGAGGAGGGGATCCTAGACTTAAATCCTGCCTCAGGTAGGCACTAGCTGTGTGACTGGACAAGTTACATAGCCTTTCAGCCTTAGTTTCCTCATCTGTAAAAGAGGGATAATAATGGTGCCTATCTCACAGAGTTGTTATAAAGATAAAAATGAAATATATATAAACTGTTTCGCAAACCTTAAAGTTTACGATTATTATCATGATTATGAAAGTATCCTAGAACATAGGACTAGGAAGAACCTTAGAGAACAGACCCATCATTTTACAGAGAGGTAACCTGGGCCCCAAAGAAGGAAATCCAGTGGGCCTAGGTTATACATAAATCACAAATGTATTCGTATTTTAAATTATAAAATAAAACCTGTATTCAATGACCCAAGTCCTCCCTTACTAGCTTAACTATTACAGACTGTGCAGAAGAAGTAGAGTGTTTTAGGAAGGCAACCATGATTCCCTAAGGAAACACACTCATGGCTTTGTTCCTTCGTGAGAACACATTCTGTTCCAGTTAAGAGTAAGGAAGCATAGTGAAGTTCTCTGAGATGATTAAGCCAAGTCAACAAGCATTTGAACATACTAAGCTCCTCCTACCTTCCAGGCACTGCCCTAGGTGCTGAGCATACAAAGAAAGTGGGGTGGGGGACCTGGTCCCTCATCTCTCATCTCAAAGAGCTCCCAATTATTGGGGGAGACAACATGCAAAAAACTATATACAAAGCAGCTATATACAGGATAAACTGGAAATAATTACAGAGAGAAGGAATTAGCATTAAGTCTGATATTTGCAGGCAATCGGATTTGACCTAAGGCTTGAAGGAAGCCAGGAGGTAGAGAAGTGGAGGGAAGGAATTCCAGGTTTGGGAGACAGTCAGTGAAATCATAAGATGGAGTGTCTTTTGAGGAATAATAATGTAGACAGTGTTAGCGAATCATAGAGTAGGTGGAGGGGAATAAAGTGTGAGAAGACTGGAAAGGTAGGAAGAAGTCACAGAACAAAAGAGAACCAGCAAGAAAGCAAAGAAAAGCTGGGCAGCTATGAAAACAATGTGAAGTATTTATTATATACATTTTCTTGAAATAGAAATTTATTGTTTTATATTGAATCCTCTCTTATGGTCTGCTGTATATATGGTGATTTTTTTCTTTTTCTCATTTTGTATTTAAGATTAACATAAAAAGATTTACCAAAAAAACAAAGAGGATGTATGTGTATGTATATATGTATGTATGTATGTATGTATATATATATATACACACACATACGCATATATGTATATATGCCCGTGTACACACATATGCATATATATATTAATATATTAATCCTGAAGGTAATAAAGTAATCATTGGAACTTATTGAATAGTTGAGATGACATGGACATACTTGTGCTTTAGGAAGATAACTTTGATAGCTTACTGGAGGATGAATGGTTGTGGGGAAAGAGGCAATGAGACCAATGACGAAGCTATTGCAAAAGTCCAGGCATGACTGGAGAAAATTGAATGGGGATAGAAAGGAATATACTTTTTTCTCAGCAGTACATGGCACCTACACAAAAACTGACCATATATTAGAGCATAAAAACCTCACAGAACAACGCAGAAAGGCTGAAATATTAAATGCATCCTTTTCAGATCATGGTGCAATAAAAATTACATATAATTAAGGGTCATGGAACGATAGACTAAAGATTAATTGGAAACTAAATAATCCAATCTTAAAGAATGAGTGGGTCACATATGTACAAAAATATTTATAGCAGCTCTTTTTGTGGTGGCAAAGAATTGGAAATCAAGGGGATGCCCATCAATTGGGGAATGGCTAAACAAGTTGTGGTATTTTAATGTAATGGAATGTATTCCCATACGAATACAGTCCTATAAGAAATGAGAAGGAGACAGACTTCATAATAACCAGGAAAGACATATGTGATCTGATGCTGAGTGAGGGGAGCAGAACCAGGAGAACATTTTACATGATTACAGACACATGGTATCTGTGATGACTAACTTTGATAGACTTGGCTCTTCTCAGCAATACAATGTTCAAAGACAGCTCCAAAAGATTCATAATGGAAAAAGCTATCCACAACCAGAGAAAGAATAATGGAGTCTGAATGCAGATTGAAGCAAACTATTTGCTCTCTTTTTTTCCTTCTTTTTTGATTTTGTTTCTTCTTTCTCATGATTCATTCCATTGGTTATAATTCTTCTTTACAACTTCACTATTGTGCAAATAAGTTTAATGTAAAGATGTATGTAGAACCTATCTTGGATTACATGCCATGGTGGGGGGGGGAGGGAGGAGGAGAAAATTTGGAACTCAAAAATTTGTGGAACTGAGTGTCGTAAACTAAAAATAAAAAAAACCTTAAAGTGATATATATATATATATATATATGAAAAAGAAAAAAATGATCTCAAAAACTTTAAAAAAAGTGAATGTCAAACTAAAAATAAAATAATCTTTTAAAAAAAAAGAATGAGTGCACTGGTCAAACAAATCATAAAAACAATCAATAACTTCATCCATGAGAATGACAATGAGGCAACATACCAAAACTTATGGGATGCAGCAAAAGCAGTTCTTAGGGGAAATTTTATATCTCTAAATGCTTACATGAATAAAATAGAGAAAGAGGAGATCAACGAATTGGGCATGCAGCTAAGAAAGCTAGGAAAAGGACAAATTAAAAATCCCCAATTAAACACCAAATTAGAAATTCTGAAAATCAAAGGAGAGATTCATAAAATAGGAATTAAGAAAACTATTGGGGGCAGCTAGGTGGCACAGTAAGTCGCGTACGGGCCCACTTTCTCTGGATGTAGATAGCATTCTCCATCATGAGTCCTTTGGAGTTGTCTTTGTACCTTGTGTTGCTGAGAAGAGCGAAGTCTCTTCACACTGACACAAATATGGTACTAATACCCAAACCAGGTAGAGTCAAAATAGAGAAAGAAAATTACAGACCAATTTCCCTAATGAATATTGATTCAAAATTTTTAAATAAAATTTTAGCAAAAAGATTGCAGCAACTTATCACCAGAATAATACACTATGACCAGGTAGGATTTATTCCAGGAATGCAAGGCTAATTCAATATTAGGAAAACGATTAGCATAATTGACCATATCAACAACAAAACTAGCAGAAACCATATAATCATCTCAATAGATGAAGAAAAAGCCTTTGACAAAATACAACACCTATTCCTATTAAAAACACTAGAAAGCATAGGAATAAATGAAGCCTTCCTTAAAATTATAAATAGCATTTACCTAAAACCATCAACAAGCATTATTTGTAATGGGGATAAGCTAGATGCATTCCCAATAAGATCAGGGGTGAAACAAGGATGTCCACTATCACTCCTACCATTCAATTTGGTACTAGAAACATTAGCTGTAGCAGTAAGAGAAGAAAAAGAAATTGAAGGAATTAGAATAGGCAAAGAAGAAGCTAAACTAACACTTTTTGCAGATGATATGATGATTTACTTAGAGAATCCTAGAGAATCAAGTAAAAAACTACTCGAAATAATAAACAACTTTAGCAAAGTTGCAGGATATAAAATAAACCCACATAAATCCTCGGCATTCCTATACATTACTAACAAAGCCCAACAGCAAGAGATAGAAAGAGAAATTCCATTCAAAGTTACTGTAGACACTATAAAACATTTATAGCAGCTCTTTTTATGGTAGCAAAGAATTGGAAATTGAGGGGATGTCCATCAATTGGGGAATGGATGAACAAGTTGTGGTATATGAATGTAATGGAATACTGCTATTCCATAAGAAATGATGAGCAGGAGGTTTTCATAAAAACCTGGAAAGACTGCCAGAACATTGTACACCACAACAGCAACATTGTGTGATAACTAACTTTGATAGACTTGGCTATTCTTACCAGTGCAATGATCTAAGACAATTCCAAGGGACTCATGATGAAAAATACTATCCACATCCAGAGAAAGTACTATGGTGCCTGAATGCAGATTGAAGTATACTATTTCCTTTTTTGTTTTGTTTTGTTTTTTCTTTCTCGTGGTTTTTCCCTTTGGTTCTGATTCTTCTTTACAACATGACTAATGTGGAAATATGTTTAATATGAGTGTACATGTATAGCCTGTATCAGATTGCATGCCATCTTTGGGAGGAGGGGGAGGAAGGGGCGGGAAATTTAGAACTCAAAATCTTATAAAAGTAAATGTTGAAAACTAAAAATAAATAAATAGATAGTTAAGCAAACAGATAGATAGACAGATAAATAAATAACTAAAATAATCCAGACATGGATTATTTTATAAGGGCCTATACCAGGGTGATGGTAGTGTCAGAGGAGAGAAGGAGATGTATAGGAGAGAATGTTATCAAGGTAGAATCAATAAGGTTTGGCAAAAGATTACATATAGGGAGTAGAGAGAGTGAAGAGTTGAGGATGATACCTAGGTGTCATACCTGAGTGATTAGGAGAATAGTTGTGCCCTTGTAACAGTAAGGCAATAATAACAATGTAAATGATAATTGTCAAAATGCCTATGTAGTTCTATATCACAAAGTAAGTGAGACTCTCCACATAGAAGGTAGAAGAAGTAAACCATTTATTCAGACACCAGAGAAACATATTCCACAAGCCATTTATCCAGTCAGTCCACTTCATCATAACAGCAAGGAACCCAAAACATTCATTACATAATATAACAACCTGGAGCCTTGCCATCCCAAAGCCTCTCCAGTCACCTGCTGGGGGCTTCCCCAAAACAAACTCACAGTACAGCTAAGTCAGCCTGTTCAGTTCTAACAATCATGAGGGCAGCCATTAGCAGCCATTAGTGGCCATAACATCTTTCTCTCTCTCTCAGCATTTCCTGTGACATAACTTCTTTTTCCTGTCAGGAAGCTCCTCCTACCACATGTAACTTAGGCTTCCTGTGATCTATTAATGGGTGGGAAAGATCTTCAAATTTAAATTGCTACTACAACCCTGAATAATAATATCAAAGTTTGGAAAAAGGAAAAGTTTTGGGTAGAAGATAATGTATATTCACAGATGTAGACATGTTGAGTTCAAGATGTCTCTGGTACATCTAGTTCTTTTTTTATTTTTTTTTTATTTTTATTTTACAACACTTGGTCCTACATAATTTTGAGTTCCAGATTTTCTTCCCTCCCTCCCCCCTTCCCTCCCCAAGATGGCATGGAATCCCATATAACTTCCACGTAGAACTTCACATTGAATTAATTTACACACTAGTCAAGTTGTGGAGAAGAATTATAACCAATGGAATGAATCATGAGAAAGAAGAAACAGAGCCAAAAAAAAACCAAACCAACCCAAAAACAAAAATAAAAGAGAGGAAAAGAAAAAAAAAAGGGGAGGGGAAGGCTAGCATGAAGTGTGCCTCAATATGCATTCATACTTCATAGTTCTTTCTCTTGATGTAGATAGCATTCTCCATCGTGAATCCTTTTGAGTTGTCTTTGCACCTTGTGTTGCTAAGAAGAGCGAAGTCTGTCAGGGTTGGTCCTCACAGAATCCAAATATCATTGGTTGTGTATAATGTTCTCCTGGCTCTGCTCCGCTCACTCAGCATTATGTCGTGTAGGTTTTTCCAGGCTGTTATGAAGTCCATATCATCCCCATTTCTTATAGCACAATAGTATTCCATTACCTTCATATACCACAGCTTGTTCAGCCATTCCGCAATTGATGGGCATCCCTTTGATTTCCAATTCTTAGCTACTACAAAAAGAGTTGCTATAAATATTTTTGTACATATGTGTCCTTTTCCCACTTGTGTCATCTCTTTGGGATACAACCCTAGAAGTGGTATTGCTGGGTCAAAGGGTATGAACATTTTTATAACCCTTTGGGCATAGTTCCAAATTGCTCTCCAAAATGGCTGGATCAGTTCACAACTCCACCAGCAATGTAACAATGTTCCAATTTTCCCACA
>CM053625.1:156093759-156113298 GCA_028646595.1 Phalanger gymnotis | reverse complement strand
GGGCAACCAGAATGTACGCCATCTTGGAGGGGGGGGAGGAAATGGGGAGAAAATTTGTAATTCAAACGCCTGTGAAAATCAATGCTGAAAACCAAACATGTCAAAAATAAATTAAAAAAAAAAAGAAAAAAAAAGAATAGAAGTCATTCCCCAATTGATAAATGGTGAAAGGATATGAACAGGCAGCTTTCAGAGAAAGAAATCAAATTTATCTATCATCATATAAAATGCTTGAAATTATTATTGATTAGAGAAATGCAAAATAAAACAACTCTGAGGTACCACCTCACACTTATCAGATTGACCAATATGATCAGAAAGGAAAATCATAAATTTTGGAGGGAAAGGAAAGGAAAACTGGGACATTAATGCACTGTTGGTGGAGTTGTGAACTGATCCAACCATTCTGGAGAACAATTTGGAACTATGTCCAAAGGGCTGTAAAACTGTGCATACCCTTTGATCCAGCAGTACCACTGCTGACTCTGTATCCTAAAGAGATAAAAAAGGGGGAGAAGGACCTATCTGTACAAAAATATTTATAGCAACTCCTTTTGTGGTGGCTAAGAGTTGGAAATTGAGGGGATGCCAATTGGAGATTGGCTGAACAAGCTGTGGTATACGATTGTGATGGACTATTATCATGCTCTAAGAAATGATGAGCAGGATGATTTCAGTAAAACGTAGAAAGACTTACATGAACTGATGCAAAGTGAAGTGAGCAGAATCAAGAGAATGTTGTACTCAGTAACAGCAATATTCTATGATGAAGAACAGTCAATGATTTAGCAGCTATTCTTAGCAATACAATGATCCAAGAAATGAAGCATACTATCTGCCTCCAGAGAAAGAACTATATTGTGTGAATACAGACTGAACAGACTGAAGCATGCTATTTTTCCCTTCCTTCCTTCCTTCCTTCCTTCCTTCCTTCCTTCCTTCCTTCCTTCCTTCCTTCCTTCCTTCCTTCCTTCCTTCCTTTTTTTCTTTCTCCTTTTTTGTTGGAATCTTCTTGTACAAAATGACTAATATGGAAATGTTTTACATGATTACACATGTATAACCTGTAATGGATTGCTTACCATCTCAGGGAAGGGGGAGAGGAGGGAGGGTTATAATTTGGAACTCAAAGCTTTTTTTTTAAATGTTAAAAATTGTTTTAATATGTAATTGCAGAAAAATAAAATATTATATTTTTCAAAAGAATTTTTTTCCTTTCATCAAACTAAAATCTACCTCCCAACATTCCTAGTTCTTCCTCCAGGGCTAAGCAGAACAAGTATAATACCTCTTCATGTGGTAGCCCTTCAGATACTTAAAGATGCCTAGCACATTCTTGATGAGCTTCTACCACTCCAATGCTAAACCTCCCCACTTCCTTCAGTTGATGCTGTCATAGCATAGTTACCATTCTGGTTGTCATCCTCTGAAAGTATTACAAGTTGTCAATGTCCTCCCTGAAAGTGAGCTTGACATTTCAAACATGGTCTAACCAGAGAAGGGGACAATATGACTACTCCCTCATTTTAGATGTTGTCATCGTTGTCGTTGTTGTTGTTGTTGAGTCATTCAGTTGTGTTCAACTCTTCATGACCCCAAAGACCATAACACACCAGGCCCTTCTATCCTCTACTCTCTTGAAGTCTGTCCAAGCTCAGGTTCATTGCTTCCATGACACTCTGTCCCTCTCATCTTCTACCATCCCCTTTTCCTTTTGTCTTCAATCTTTCCCAACATCAGGGTCTTTTCCAAAGAATCTCATCTTCTCATCATGTGTCCTAAGTTGACATTATAATGAATAGACTGAATTAATTTCTTTAAGTATTGACTGATTTGATCTCTTTGCTGTCCTAGGAACTCTCAAAAGTCTTCCCCAGCACCACAATTCAAAAGCATCTGCGGTACTCAGCTTTCCTTATAGTCCAATTCTCTTAGCCATACATTGCTACTGGAAAAACCACAGCTTTGGCTATGGACTTTTGTCAACAAGATGATGTTTCTGCTTTTTAGTTTGCTGTCCAAATTTGCCATAGTTTTCCTTCCAAGAAGGAAAATTTTAATTTCATGGCTGCTGTTGCTGTCTACAATGATCTTTGAGCCCAAGAACATAAAATCTGACACTGCTTCCATTTCTTCTCCCTCTTTTGCCAGGAAGTTATAGGACTAGTTGTCAAGATCTTAGTTTTTATTTTTATGTTAAGCTTCAAGCCAGCTTTTATACTCTCCTCTTTTACCTTCATCAATTCTTATTAATTCTTCTTCACTTTCTGCCATTAGAGTGGTGTTGTTTGCACATCTGAGGTTGTTGATATTTCTCCCAGCAGCCTTAATTCTGGCTTTTGATTCATCTAGCCTGTCATTTATGATGGGCTCTGCATGTAAATTAAGTAAATAAGGTGACAATATATAGCCTTGTTGTACTCCTTTTCCAACCTTAAACCAGTCAGTTGCTCCATGTTTGGTTCTAACTGTTGCATCTTGGCCCACATACAGGAGACAAGTAAGATGATCTGGTACTCCCATCTCTTTGAGGGCTTGCCTTTATACCTCTATTAAAATGCCACCTAAGATTTGTGTTAGTTTCTTTGCCTTAAAGCAATGTAAAAATATAAGACGTTATAATAATAGCTAGAATTTATATAGCATCTTTAAAGGAAACCAATTATATCAAAATAGTTATTTTATTTTTTTGGAGGGGGGAAGGCAGGGCAATTGGGGTTGTGACTTGCCCAAGGTCACATAGCTATTAAGTGTGTCAGGTGTCTGAGGCTAGATTTGAACTCAGGTCCTCCTGACTCCAGGGCCGGTGCTGTATTCACTGTGCCACCTAGCTGCCCCATTTATATAGCATTCTGAGAATTGTAATGCACTATACCCTTTGATCTAGCAATACCACTTCTAAGTCTGTATCCCAAAGAGATCATGAAAATGGGAAAAGGACCTACATGTACAAAAATATTTATAGCAGTTCTTTTTATGGTGGCAAAGAACTGGAAATCGAGGGGATGCCCATCAACTGGGGAATGGCTGAATAAGTTGTGGTATATGAATATACTTTTGTTTTATAAGAAATGGTAAGCAGGAGGATTTCACAAAAATTTGGAAAGACTTACATGAACTGCTGCTGAGTGAAGTGAGCAGAACCAGGGGAACATTGTACACAGTAACAGCAACATTGTGTGATGACCAGCTTTGACAGACTTAGTTCTTCTCAGCAATACAGTTAGCTAAGACAATTCCAAGGGACTCATGATGGAAAATGCTATCCACATCCAGAGAAAGAACTATGGAGTCTGAATGCAGATCAAAGCATATTATTTTCTCTCTCTCTCTTTTCTTTCTCATGGTGTTTCCTTTTGGTTCTGTTTCTTCTTTACAACATGACTAATGTGGAAATATATTTAATATGATTGTACATGCATAACCTATATCAGACTGCATGTTATTTGGGGGAGGGGGAAAGAGAGGGGGGGAAATTTAGAATTCAAAATCTTATAAAAGTGAATGTTGGAAACTAAAAATAAATAATTTTTAAAAAATTATTTGCAAAGCACTTTACATATGTTAATTTATTTGATCCTCACAACAAAACTTGGAGGTAGATGTTATTATTATCTCATTTTATAGATGAGGAAATTGAGTCATAGAGAAGTTAAATGAATTGCCCAGAGTCACACCATTAGAGAGTGAGTGAGATCGGATTTGAATTCAGGACTTCCTGACTCTAAGGATAGCCCACTGAACCACCGAGCTGTCTTACTACAGATGCCAACGTTTGCCACTTTTTTTCTTGGTGTCTCTTTCCCCTTCATACTCATCCAGTGTTCTAACATCAGTCTTAGGGCTGTCTGCAGAAGAGAGTGAAATAAGGGAAGGGAAGCAGGTCTGCTGTTTGGAGTTCTCTCCAGAAGGTGGCATCAGTGGATAAAATTCCAGTTCAGTATTATCCATCTCTATGAGAATTGTCTATCTTTTCAACTGATCACCTATGGATTGACTCATTGAATGCTGTGTTGAGTGCTGCATAAAATAAGAGCAATTGCTTGCATTCCAGGCTTGTTGCACATGACCCTTCTTTGCATATTCTACATGCCAGCTCAGTTGGCCTGCTTGCTGACGTATGACATGCCAGTTCTCATCTCCAATGCCTGTCTCTCATTCCAGGAATGTCCTTCTTCACCTCAGCCTCACAGGGTCCCTTCAGGGATCAGCTCAAGTGCCACTTCCTACCGAGTCCTCCAAGTTGCTTGTGAACTCTTCCAGACATTACTAGTGCCTTCCTTCCACTTACCTGCCATGTACTCTGTATATGTCTTGTATAGATGTAGTTATTTACACGTTGTCTCTTTCATTAGAATAGGATCTGCTCCAGTGCAGGACGTTGTTTCTGCTTTTCTCTCTGTTCCCATTGCTTATTACAGTGTGCCTATACAGTAAGTGCTTAATAAATTTTGTTGTTTTACTACAAATCATATATTTAATTGTGTGTGTGTGTATGAGTGTGTGTGTGTGTGTGTTATATGTGCATTGTGTCCCCTAATAGAATGTAAGTCCCTTGAGGGCAGAGGTTGTTTCATTTTTATCTTTGTACATTCAAGGTCTACCACAATGCCTGGCATATAATAGACTTTTAATAGATACTTTTCTTGAATTAAATTTGTATGGTGTGGGTCTGACTATGCCACTCTACCCAATAAATTCCAAAAACTCCCTATTATTTTCAAGCTGGGCCAATGCCAGTCTTCTTGACTTTTGTCTTGCCGCTGAACTTCAATGATTCTGGAGGAAAGAGGCTGAGGCTTTTTGAAGCTCTGCTTCACCTATGTGTGATTCACTCGCAAGTCAAGACATCACCTTTATGATGTCGTTGGTCTTCTTTGAGAAAGAAAGATGAACAACAATTATCTTCAACATCAGTTGTAAACTCGGTTTAGTAGTTAAGCTTTTAACAACCTGGCTCCCTCCTACCTTTCTTCCATTACTCTCCAATGCACTCTGAATGAAATCATACTGGCCCACTTTGCTGTTCTGCATACACATGGTGTTCAATCTCCAGTCTCAGTCAGTATACATATATTAAGTGCTTACTATGTGACTGGCACCATGCTAAGTGCTGGAGATACAAAAAGGGGCAAATTCTGTATTCAAGGAACTGGCAAGCTAATGGGGGAAAGGACAAGAAAACAAAATGTACAAATAAGCTATACACAGGAAGATAGAAAATAATTAACAGAGGGAAGGTACTAGAATTAAGAGAAGTTGGAAAAGTCTTCTAGTGGAAGATGGGTTGTTATTTGGGACTTACAGAAATCCAGGAGGCAGCTAGGTGGTGCAGTGAGTAGAGCACTGGCCCTGGAGTCAGGAGGATCTGAGTTCAAATCCAGCCTTAGACACTTGACACACTTCCTAGCTGTGTGACCTTTGGCAAGTCATTTAACCCCAATTGCCTTTCCTTCCCCCCTCAAAAAAAGGAAATCCAAGGAAGTCAATAGGTAGAGATGACAGGGATAGCATTCCAGGCATGGGAGACAGCCAGGGAAAATGCCCAGAGCTAAGAGATGGAATGTTTTGTTCATGGAACAGCCAGGAGACCATTGTCATTGTATCACAGAGTATACATATAGTGGGGAGTAAGGTGTAAGAAAACTAGAAAGGGAGGAGGGGGCTAGGTTATGAAGGGCTTTGGATGCCAGACAGAGCATTTCTATTTGCTTCTGGAGATAAGAGGGAGCCACAGGAGTTTATTGAACAGGAGAGCAATATGATAGAAGCTGTGCTTTAAGAAATCACTTTAGTGACTGAATGGAGGATGAATTGAGTGGGGATAGACTTGAGGCAGGCAGACTCCACCAGCAGGCTATACTGGCCCTGAAGTCTGGAGACATGGGTTTGAGTGGTGTGGCACAGTGGAAAGAGCCCTGGATCTGGAGTCCAAATAGCAGCTCTGCCTCTTACTGATTGGGGGCATATTACTTCATTCTTTGAGCCATAGTTTTCCCATCTATAAAATGGGGAGGGGGCAGTGAGTCTTGATGATCTCTAAGCTCCAGCTCTAAATACAGGATCCTATTAGTAGCTGTGTGACTACAGCCTCAGTTTTCTCCTCTGTAAAATAGTGATAATAATACCTGAAATGGTTACTTCCCAGGGTTGTTGTATGGATCAAATAGCATAATGGATGGGAGATGCTTTGCAAATTTTAAAGTCTCTCTAAAAGGCAGTCATTATCATCTCATTTTATTTTTGTGAAGACTCTGTGAGGTGCTATTGTAAATATTATCTCCACTTGACTAATGAGGGAATTGAGATGAAGCGACTTGCCCAAGGTGAGGCACAAGTTACTCGCCTGTGGTAACATAAGACGCTGGACCCTGAATTTGGAAGTTTTATAATTCGGTTGGGGAAACAGTTGAAAGACAACAATCAGAGAACAATACAAAACTGCAGGTCTAGTTGCACAAGAGAGATGAGAAGGATGCTGAAGATTAATTCACTTTGCCTATTTTAGTTTGTGATAAACCTGACATGATGTTGGGGTGGGGCTAGGAATCATAGAATGTCAGAGTTGGAAGGGAACTTAGAAGATGTATTACTAGATGTCAGAGATAGAAGAAAGGAATCTTAGAATATAGAATGTAGCCCCACTAGTCCAACCTTTTCATTTTATTCATAATGGAGAAATAGGCTGCACAGAGGTCCCCACCTGCTCCTAACAGACCATATGAGATTCTATGCTGAAAATATTTTGTGCTTTGGTGTGATTTAGTAAACCTTGAGGTGGTCTCCTAGGTCTCCCCTTGAACCATGAAAATGTTAGGGGGTACTATATCAGTTTAAAAAGAGAGACAGCTTCTGGGTCTTGGCAGCATGGCATCTGTTGCCTCATGGCAGCTAAAGTAGGAACTCAATAGGCAAGTTGAATGAACCTGGACCTGCTTGAAGCTTTCCAGTGGCTAGAGGGAGTTTACGAATTAGAAAAGATACTACCAACAAAGGGAAGAACTCAACCTCTGGCCCGGCTTACTAGAAAACATGGACTTGGAGGGAATTACTTGAACAATGCAGAGCTGAGATGAAATGTCTCTTCAGTAGTTCCACGAACTGCTCACGTTCTCGTTTTTAAGTCTCAAAATCCTGGGAAAGTATAACAATAGTTATTACTACTACTTGTTTTAAGTCTTTTTAATGTGTACTTCTGAGCATGTTTTAGGTTTCATTTGTATGTAGGAAATAAATAGCTGTCCCATACCTGATTAATATTGTATATTGAGTACTTTTCTACTACCTTCTTTGGAGAAACCCTAGATATAAGGCCAAACCTGAGCTTCAAATAATCTTCTCCTACCAGAATTGGATTGTAACAAGCCAAAGAAGCAAGACAAAAGAGCCTTATCCTTCTTTTAGGTGGTCAGATTTCCTCCAGGGTTAAATCCAGTTGCAATATGCTGGGGCACTAAGCAGAATCCCTTAAGAGTGAGTAAATGCCCCGAGGCCCAGGAATAGTTGTTAATTATTACCTTTGTGGGTTCATCTGTCTGTCACAGGGTAGGGAGAGGATCAGGGGACCACCTAAGGTTTACTGCATCATACTAAAGCACCAACTCATTTCAGCATTAAGCAATAATGGTCAGCAGGAAGAGCAGGTCTGCACATGCTCTATCCCTATTACATATAGATTAGGCAAAATGAGGCTCACAAGACTTCCTTCAAGATCAAAGAACAAGTTATTGTCAAAACTGGGTCTAGAACCCAAAGCTCATAACTCCCAGTCCAGGGCCCATTCCAGTATACCACATCTGAGGAAGTTAGAAAGTTCTTCCTTCTGATTTTCCGAGTAGCATCTTCTTGGGCAAATATACAGGGGCAAATACCGCTTACTAAGAAAAGGCAGATTATTTAGTCCTGGGGTTAGTTCAATTAGCCATTGCTTCAGGTTAAAACTCCTACTTAATAAAAAAAATCAAGGAAAAAAATTGATTAGATCAATGGAAAAGTGAGCGGCAATTGGAAAACACTGAAGCTTCTGCCAGTCTAGACAGTGATGCCCCAAGGTAAGGGAGGCATCACAGAATCCACCACGCAGCCAGTTCAGATCTTAGTGCCGAACTCTTTTCAGCAAAATGTAATAGAAAGCTGGAGCTTGGGCTTTCAAGGCAAACAATAAATCTAAGTCTCCTTCTAAGGCAAAGCTCCAAGTCGTCCCGATCTATATCTTGCCACTGGACCCGGATGGCTCTGGAAGAGAGAGTGAGGTTAGTGACTTTGCACAGCCCTCCCTCACTTCAATCCAATTTACTTGCAAAAGTCGTGACATCACCTTCCTGATGTCCTTGGTCTTCTTCAAGAATGAAGGACAAACGACAACAGGATTGTGTAGTGGGAAAAGCTCTGGACCTTTCTTTCCTCAAAGCAGTCTTCCTCTTGACAACTACTGATGCCAGTGGCCCCACCATTCATCCTGTCACTGAGGTTTGCCACTTCTGAGTTAACTTTGCTCCTTCCCTCGCCATGACCTTTCATGTTCAGTAATTTGTCAAATCTCTCAATTCTACCTCCAAAATATCTCCCACATTCAGCCCCTACCGTCTTTTCCCATTGCTATCACTCTTGTGAAGACCTTCATTATCACTCATTGTAAGAGTTTTCTATAGGGTTATTTCGTCTCCAGTTTCTTCTGCCATCAGTCCATCCTTGAAATTGTGTACTGCCAGAGCAATCTTTCTTATGACTCAAAACAGCTGTGCTACTCCTCTGCTCAAAAGTCTTCAGTGGTTCCTGATTGCTTCTTGACTAAAGTTCAAATTCCTTCTCCTCAGTATCCAATGGCACCTACACTTTTTTATTACCTCATCTTTTCAGCTTTATCTCCCTTCAGCTTTATTCTCTTCATAAACTTTGTATTCCAGACAAAGTAGAATAGTCTCTGTTTGCCACATACAACCTGTGTTCCCTTTCCTTCATGCCATTGTTCACCATCATTCTCTATGCCTTTGATGTCCTCCAATTCTCTTTGCCTAGCAAATTCCATCCTATCCTTTAAAATTCAGATCAAATGCTACCTCCTTGAAGTCTTTCTTGATTCCTCCTGTCAGTAGCAACCCTTTCCTTCAAATTTCTCTTTGTTTCTCAACTCTTTGATGTACTTATCATATAATGTGGTCTATTATGTTTTGCAATCATGTTTTTATCATCCTACTAGATTATGTCTATGAAAACAGGGACCATGTATTATTTGAACTTTGCACCCTGCTCAGGGCCTAGCACTTCTCTTTACACACCATACATGCTTAATAAATATTTATTGTGATTGAACTAGGAATCAGGAAATGTGGGTCCCATTACTTACTCTGTCACTGACTTGCTGTATTACCTTAAATGACTCACTTTCCCTCTCTGAGTTCTACTTTCCCTTTCTGTCAAATGAGGGAGTTTGACTATACAACCTTAAGCTGGAATTTAGCCAGTTCAGTTGTTAGTGCCAAAATCTTTTCAGCAAATGGAAATCTAAAAGTATTTGGAGACCAGATATTAGTCACTAAAATACATCACTCAGATATGTGCAAACTTTATTCCTGGCCACTTTGGCAAAGGTCTGATTTCAGAACATGGACTGAGAGTCAGTTTTCTCAAAGTGAGAAGACAAAGGGTTAGCTTTGGGATATTTAGCTTTGGGCTAAAATACTAGGACAAGGATTACATCCCATATGTTATATAATATATGCAGCTGCTCTTGAGCTCAATGTTGAGTTCTGTTTTTACACCATCTCAATTTCCCAATATATCCCTCTTCTTCCTTTCCCAGAGAGCCATCGTCTATAATAATGAGAAAAAATTCAGCAAAGCTAACTAGCATATCAACCAAATCCTATATTATATGCAATGCTGATATCCATAGTCTACCACCTCACAAAGACAAGAAAGAGGCACATTTTTGTATCTGTGCTTTGGGGGCAAGCTTGGTCATTGTACTTTCACAATATTCAGCTTCAATCATTATATTATTGTTCTTTTCATTTACATTGTTGTAATCATTATATGTGTGTATATGTATATATTGTTTTCTTGGTTCTGCTTACTTCACTTTACATCAGTTTATGTGTCTTCCCATATGTCTCTGTCATCACCACATTTATTGTTTCTTACAGTACAGTAAGATTCCATTGCATTCATGTACCATTGCATTGCATTTATGTTTAGTGAGTCACTCAGTTGTTGAGAATTGACTTTGTGTCCAGTTCTCTATGACCACAAAAGTGCTATTATAAATATTTTGGTGTATATGAGAACTTCCACTGATCTTCTTGGAGAATAAGCTTAGCAGTGAGATCTCTGAGTCAAAGAATATGGGCATTTAATGTTTTTTTAATTATGTTTTTATTGGTATCTTTCATTTATTTATATCGTAAGAATTTCTCCCAGTATACTTCTCTTTCCCTACTTCTGGAGTGCCATCATGTAAGAAATAATACTTTTTAAGAAAAAAAGGAAGAGAAAAAATAAGCAAAACTGATTAATACATCAAAAAAGTCTGAAAATATGTGCAATGTACCACTTCTCTGGACCTCCCATCTTTGCAAAGGGGTGGTGGGGTGGGTGTGTTCTCATTTTTCTTCTCTGGGGCTGTGCTTGTGTATCACCAAGGCAATATTCACAGCACCTATGATGACTATGAATATGCCAGCATAGTTCTGAATCGCAAAATATAACAGACTCTCCATATAGAAGACAGAAGAAGCAAAACATTTATTCAGGAAGCCCAATCCCCAAACCAGTAAGTCCAATCCATCCAAGTAGCAAAGAAATTAATACACATTATCACAGTAGAGAACGACTCCATTTCAAAGCCATTCCACCCGCCCCTCTGGTGCCTTCCCACAAACACAATCACAGCACCACTAGCTTGCCTATGTCTACTCTATCCCTCAGCTCTAAGTGCTCTGACTGTACTTCCTTCTTGCTCCACCCTTTCCTGTTCTACTCATTCAGCAAGCTCCTCCTACCACATGTGACTTAGGCTTCCTGTGACATAAGCAGGTCACATGGGCCTATTAATGGATGGGAAGATCTTCAAATTTACATTACCATTACAGCTTGTTCTTTGTAAGTTTTCAACTTTTACCTTTGATTGTTTTGTAGTTATTCTTCTCACTTACGTTGTTGTAGTCATTATATATATTGTTTTCTTGTCTCTGTTTACTTCACTCTGAATCAGATCATGAAAATATTTCCATGCATCTTTGTACTTATCACATTCATTTTTTCTCATAGCACATTAATGTTTCATTACATTCATGTATCACAATTTACTTTGCTATTCCCCAGTAGATAGGCATCTACTTTTCTTCCAATTCATTGCTATCTACAAAAAGTGCTGCTATAAATATTTTGGTATATATGGAAATTTTCTTCATGTCAGTGACCTCATTAGGGTATAAACCTAGCAGTGTACTCTCTGAGTCATTTTAGTCACACATATAATTCCAAATTACTTTCCAAAATGGTTGAACCGATTCATAGCTCCACCAACAATTCACTAGTGTGCCTGTTTTCCCACAATCCCTCTAGAATGGATTATTCCCATCTTTTGTCATTTTTGCCAATTAGGGTTTGAGATGAAGCCTCAGGATTGTTTGGATTTGTATTTCTCTTATCATTAGATATTTAGAATATTTTTCATATGTTTGTTAATAGTTCACAATTCTTTTAAGAATTGTTTGTTCCTATCCTTTGATCATTATCCATTGGAGAATGGCTTTTGATCATATACATACATATATATCTTTTAATTGTGATACTAAATGTGTATCTGAGAAATGTGGGGTATATGAGGTATTCAAGGAGGACTAATTTGTCTCATATGATGACTTTATAAGCCCTTTCAAGGGCTTCTCGTCCACCTTTGGTGTCCATCTTCATCCCACTTTCACCTGTGGCTTCAAGAAACCATAGCATACCCAGTGGCTACACCCTAGTAAAACCATCTCAGGAGATGGGTTGCTTCAGGTTGAGGGCAAATGACAGGCCTTAAACTCATTGGTAACTTAGGGGGATGTCTACCCCAATCACGTGAAGCCTTCTTCTGGTGGAATGGGCAGATGAGAGCAATTTGTTCCAATGACCGTGAAAGAGGCTGAAGCAGGTTCTGTGGAGTGCTTAGAGTTTGGTAAGACATCAAAGATTCCAAGGTCATCTACTGCCAGTTGGACTGACTTTGTCTTGCCACTGAACCTTGTCGATAACTCTGGAAGAGAAAGTGAAGCTGAATTTGTGGAACTCTGCCTCACTTAGATCCAATTTGTGTGCAAATCAAGACATCACCCCGCAATGTCATTGATCCTCTTCGAAAATGAAGGACAAAAACAAAAGCAATTATTACTGTATATATTTTCTTGGCTATGGGTCGGTTTATCTAGAAATTTCCATGCTTCTTTGCATTCATCATGCACATCATTTCTTACAGAACAGTAAAATTACATTACATTCATATACACAATTGTTTAGCCATTCACCAATTGATGAATATGTACTTTGTTTACAGTTCTTAGCTTTCACAAAAACAGCTGCCATAAATGTATTTGAGTATGTGGGGACTTTTATTTACATAATTCCAAATTGCTTTCCAAAATATTTATACCATGTCACAGCTCCATCAACAATATATTAGTGTGCCTATCATTGTATAGCCCCTCCAACATTGACCGTTGCCATTTTTTGGTCATTTTTGTCAATTGGTAGAGTATGAGGTAAAATTTCAGAGTTGTTTTGATTTGAATTTCTCTTGTTAGAGACTTGGAGCATTCTTTTATGTGGTTGTGAATACTTTACAATTCTTCTTTTGAGAACTATTTGTTCATATCCTTTGACCACTTATTCATTGGGAAATGGTTATTAGTCATATATGACTATATGTATGTATATAAGACTATATATATAAATTGTTTATAAATGATCATACATATATTTAAATTATTTATACATCTTGGACATGAAACCCTTATCAGAGAAATCTGATACAAAGATTTTTTTTCCCGTTCAACTATTTCCTGTCTTACCATAGAGGTATTCAAGTTGTTTATGCAGAAGCTTTTCAGTTTCATGTAATCAAAATTATCTATTTTATCTTTTGTAATTGCTTTTATCTCTTGTTTGGTTAAGAACATATCTCCTACCATTAGCTGATAAGAGGCATATGATCAGCTTCTCTTCTCATTTTTTTTCATAGTATGGTCTTTAATATTAAGGTTGTGTATCCATTTAGAAGGTCTTATAGAGTGTGGTTGGGCAGATAGGTGACACAGTGGATAGAGTGCTGGGACTGAAGTCCAGAGTTTAAATCTGGTCTCAGATACTTACTGGCTGTGTGACTGCAGGCAAATCACTTAACCCTGTTTTTCTCAGTTTCCTCTTCTGTAAAATGAGCTGGAAAAGGAAATGGCAAACCACTTTAGTATCTTTGCCAAGAAAACCCCAAATGGATTCACAAAGACTCAGATACAGCTGAAACAACTAAAGAATAACAACAAAATGGGTGTGGTGTAAGGTGCTGATTTAAGCCTAATTTCTGCCTGACTGCTTTCCAGTTTTCTCCACAATCTTTTATCAAATAAAGAGTTTGTTCCAAAGTAATTGATATTTTCTACTTTATTAAACACTGGGTTATTGAGTTCCATTGTTTCTGATTGACCCTTTTCTAGTCTGTTACATTGATCTGTCTCTCTGATTTTTAACCACTAGCAGATGGTTTTGATGGCTGCAGTTTTATAATATAATTAAGGTCTGGAAGAGCTATTCAACCTTCATTCCTTTTTCTTTTCATCATTTCTCTTGATATTCTAGACCTTTTGTCTTTACAAATGAATTTTCTTATTACTTTATCAAGTTCTATAAAGTACCCCTTTAGTAATTTGATAGTTATAGCATTAAAAGTATAAATTAACTTTGGTAATATTGGCGTTTTCATTATATTGACATGGCCTATTCATGAGCACTGAATATTCCTCTAGTTATTCTAGTTATTCTTTATTTCTTTAAGGAGCATTTTGTAACTGAAACTAAACAAGTCTTTTGTGTGCTTTCATAGGTCGATCCCCAGATATTTTATGCAATTTGTAGTGATTTGGAATGGGACTACTCTTTCTATTTTTGCTTCTTGGGTTTTATTATTATTATATGGATGTGCTATTTTTTTTTATTTCGTAGCCTGAAACTTTGCTGAAGAGATTGCTTTAATATCTTTGCTGATTCCCTAGTACTTTCCAAGTATACTATCACCTCATCAGCAAATAGGGTTAGTTTCATTTCCTCTTTACCTATCTTATACTTTTAATTTCTTTCTCCTGTCTTATTGCTATTGTTAGCATTTCCAAAACTATGTGGAAAAATAGTGGGAGGAAGAGGTATCTTTACTTCACTCTTATATGTACTGGAAAAAGTGCTCGTGTATCACTACTGAATGTGATACTTGCTTTTGGTTTAGGTAGATCCTTTTTATGATATTAAAAAAGTCCCTTTATGCTTATACTTTGTAAGGTTTTGAGCAGTAAAGAGTGCCAAACTTTGTCAAAGGCTTTTTCTGTATCTATTGATATGCTTGTGTGTTTTGGGATGTTTAGGGTTTTAATAGGATTAATTAGTTTCCCCAATATTAAAACATTTTAGTATGTAATTTCATATAATTATAGTTTCTATGAGTTATTCTTTGACGCACTCTTTATTTAGGTTTTCATTGTTAAGTCTCCATTTGGGTTTATGTCTTTCATTTGCGGTCCCTGGACCAATGACATTTTTATTGCATTGAAACTGATGACCTTTTTAGGTCATCTTGGAACCCATGCCTCTCAATTCATCAACTCCATTAGACTGTGAGCTTCTTGAGGGCAGGTACTGTTTTTTCCTTTGTTTTTTCTAGCAATTTTTTCAGTTCCATAATTTTCCCTTTTATTTATCTTTCTGTTAGAAATATCCAAAGCTGAGAGGGGATATTGAAGTCTCCTTTTACTATTGTGTTACTGTCTATGTCTTCTTGTACATCAATTAGTCTTTCCTTTGTAAATTTGGATGGTAAAGCATTTGTAGCCTATAAGTTTATTCAGATAATGGTTTGTTATTTAAGGTTCCTTTTAACATAATATAGATTCCTTATTTACCCCTTTTTATTTTTTGAATGTTTTTGCTTTGTCAGCAGCATGATTGTGACTCCTGCTTTTAAGATTCACTTAATGTAATTTTTTTTCCCAAATCCCCCAATTTTGTTTTGTGTATGTATTTTTTTAGATTGTAGGGTCTTGTGGTCTAGTGCATTTTCTAGATTTCTTTGGAGGAGTCTGTGGACAGGAAGTCACCACACTGCTTCCAACCATTCTACCATCTTCCAGAATTAGTTTTGACCTCAATGCTCTCCTGACTATAGATTCAGGAAAGACTCTTCACCACATTAAGTTGTAAGTCAATTCAAGTCATCAAGTCCAGAAGCATTTATTAAGTTTACTTTCTAAGACAGAATGACAATACAGATGAAAAGAGGGAAGAAAAAATGTATTTGTGCTGAGTCATGATCACAAAGTCCATAGGTTAAGAAGCATAGATACGGAGGGATGAAGGATAGTTGGTCTGGGCCTTTCTCGAAGTAGAAGTTCTGGGAAAACTCACCAATGAGCAAAGGGGGCCACAGGGGCAGAGGAAATTTCCATGTGAGAAACTGTAGGGACATAGTAGCAAAGTCCAGAGAGTTATATGATCTCTTAAGTCTGTTCCAGTTCTAAAAACCTGATCCTGAATTTCCCTACCTTCACGGTGGCTTTTGTCTCTGGACCAAATTTAAGCAGGCTGCTTCTGCGTCCAGGTTTGAGACAACTCTGGATCCTCCAGAGGCTGGCTGCAGTGCTACCAAATGTACTTTAGCTCAGAACCAGAGAGCAGAAACATGTGGCTAGAATAGGCCTGAGAAGAGGTAGGCTCCTCCTGCAATTGGTCTTCAACAGTTCTAATTTCAGACCCAATACAGATGCATCATGGGCCTTCTAGAAAATGAAGATAGAAAGCTGCAAATTTCTCCCGGCGAACTTCCTGTACATTAATCCACCACTAGGTGTCTCAGGGTCATTTTCTAGCTATAGTCCATGTCCTTGATGGAAAAAGGCCTGTGACTTCTTTTGTATGCTGTCTTCCATTCAGGTGACCAGAGACAAGAGACAGGAGGGAGACAGAAGGGAGAAAGGGTGCCTGGCAAGAAATGCTGTGCTCATCAGGATGTTGGTGCTAGCCCTGCAAGTTGTCCAAAGGATGCATTTGTAGCTCTCCTGGGAAAACCTTTGGCTCTTTTACTGCATTTCTCAGCTCTTAATTTTTACCTGAGCAAAAAGAATTTGAAGAACGAAGCTCATAAAATGCTAGGCCTATAAGGGGCTTCAAAACAAAAAAATGTTAGAACACAGATTATCAGGATCGAAGAGACCTTTCGAACTATAGAATTGCAGAGCCAGTCATAGTTGGGAGGACCTTAGAGATTATCTACTACAACTCCCTCATTTTACATAGTGAGAAACTGAGGCCCAGAGAAGGTAAGTGATCTGCCTAAGGTAACACAGCTCACAAGAAGCAGAGTTGGATCTAGGAATCAGCTCATCCTTCAACCTCCATTTGAGGAAGCACCTATGCCAGCCACTCTCATTCTAAATCTGATTCAGTCTGGATGCTCTAGACTCTCCAAACCCTGTTTGTAGGTGCCTCACACTCTCCTCCAACCATTTCAGCTCCCTTTTATGTGTTGTCTTCCTCCATAGAAATGTAAGCTCCTTAAGTACCTTAAGAATCCTTTTATTTTGCTTATATTTGTATTCCTAGAACTTAGCAAGGTATCTGGAACATAGTATATGCTTAATAAATGCTTTATCACTCTGTCTACCTCTCTGTCTTTCCATCTATCATCTATTACCCTATCTCCCTCTTTCTAATCTCTCTCTCCCTTTCCTTCTCCCTCTCTCTCTCTCGTATCTCTCTCTGTCTCCAGGGCTCCACTATACCATGATGCCATTGAATGAGATAAAACCCTCTGATAAAAAATTAGTGTTGGTTCATCTTTCATAGGAATAAGCAGGGAGGTAAATTAATTGACCAAGGCTATGATGAACTCAGAAGTTGTCCCATTACTTTATTCTGTCTACTATCAGGTGGCCTAATCTTTAATACTCACTCACGTTCCCTTCCAGAGAGCAAGGATGCTGCTGTAATCAACTCCTCAGTTCTGCCCCCTGACTCTGGGGGTGGAAACAGTGGGGCAGGCTTGAGTCTCAACCCCTCAGAATCTTGTATGAATCTCAGCCAAGTCTAAGAGGCCAGGATGCAGAGGGGATTCCAAACCAAACTGGAAGGAGACTTAGGGACAACATACTAGCTCTCTCCAAGTATTGGAAGGCCTATTATGAAGAAAAGAGATTAGGCATATGCTGCTTGTTCCCAGAGGGAAGAACTAGAAATAATAAGGGAAATTACAAGAAACTAGACTTCTGCTCAGTATACAGAACTTTTTTTTAACCAGTTAGAGCTATCTGACATCATAATGGACTGCATTCAATGGTAGTGATTTCCCCATCGCTGGAAACTGGACAACCATTTATCAAGGACTTTGTAGAAGGGATTCATGTCTCAGAAGGAGCTTGAACTTTATGATCTCTGTGATCTCTTCTATATGTGATTCTACAAGTCTGATGTTCTAATTCGATAGTTGCATATTCTATACTTCTCTGATGTTCCACAAACAGGAATGGAGCAGCTGGATGCTCCATCTCACTGATAAACTCTCTAGGACTTGTCCAGGGCAATATCTACATAGATGCTTCTTCTGCTTTCCTTATTCCTGTTCGAAAGTTGTTGTTTTATGATAAATTTTGCTGCCATCAACAAAGCAAAACATTGTGATAAAAAGAGAAAGATATTATATAAATCCATAAATTCCAAACGATAGTAGTAATAATTTTTCTTATTTTATAAAAATATTTAATTTTTAATTTTATTTTTATATTATATTATTTATATATAATTGCATTATATATAAATAAAATATTTATTTTGTAAAAATGTGTTATTTGGTTTTGATCCTGTTCTCATATTTTATTTATTTTTATTACTTATTTAATATTTTTAGTTTTCAGCATTGATTTCCACAAGATTTTGAATCACAAATTTTCTCCCCATTTCTACCTTTCCCTGTACTACATGATGGCATATATTCTGATTGCCCCGTTCCTCAGTCAGCTCTCCCTTCTATCACCCTACTCCCCCACCCCATCCCCTTTTCCCTTACTTTCTTGTAGAGCAAGATAGATTTCTATGTCCCATTGCCTATATATCTTATTTCTCAGTTGCATGCAAATGCAACTTTTTTTTTGAACATCTGCTTTTAAAACTTTGAGTTCCAAATTCTCTCCCCTCTTCCCTTCCCACCCACCCTCCCCAAGAAGGCAAGCAATTCAACATCGGCCACACACGTATCATTATGTAAAACCCTTCCACAGTACTCATGTTGTGAAAGACTAACTATATTTTGTTTCCTCCTATCCTGCCCCCTTTTATTCAATTTTCTCCCTTGACCCTGTCCCTTTTTGAAAGTGTTTGCTTTTGATTACCTCCTCACCCATCTACCCTCCCTTCTATTGTCCCTCCTTTTTTATCTCCTTCCTCCTTTCCTGTGGGGTAAGATATCCAACTGAGCATGTATGGTATTCCCTCCTCAACTCAAATCCAATGAGAGCAAGATTCACTCATTCCCCCTCACCTGCCCCCTCTTCTCTTCCAACAGAACTGCTTTTTCTTGCCACTTTTATGTGAGATAATTTACCCCATTCTATCTCTCCCTTTCTCCCTCTCTCAATATATTCCTCTCTCATCCCTTAATTTGATTTTATTTTTTTAGATATCATCCCTCCATATTCAATTCACCCTGTGCCCTCTGTCTATATATATATTCCCTTCAGCTATCCTAATACTGAAAAAGGTCTCATGAATTACGCACATCATCTTTCCATGTACAAATGTAAACAAAACAGTTCAACTTTACTAAGTCCCTTATGATTTCTTTTGCTTGTTTACCTTTTCATGCTTCTCTTGATTCTTGTGTTTGAAAGTCAAATTCTCTATTCAGCTCTGGTCTTTTCATTGAGAAAGCTTGAAAGTCCTCTATTTTATTGAAAATCCATATTTTGCCTTGGAGCATGATACTCAGTTTTGCTGGGTAGGTGATTCTTGGTTTTAATCCTAGCTCCATTGACCTCCAGAATATCATATTCCAAGCCCTTCAATCCCTTAATGTAGAAGCTGCTAGATATTGTGTTATCCTGATTGTGTTTCCACAGTACTCGAATTGGTTCTTTCTGGCTGCTTGCAGTATTTTCTCCTTGATCTGGGAGCTCTGGAATTTGGTGACAGTATTCCTAGGAGTTTTCGTTTTGGGATCTTCTTCAGGAGACGATCAATGGATTCTTTTAATTTCTATTTTACCCTCTGGCTCTATAATATCAGGGCAGTTCTCCTTGATAATTTCTT
>CM053625.1:156078101-156093259 GCA_028646595.1 Phalanger gymnotis | reverse complement strand
CACACCCACACAGGTTTCACACCTGACAGGGCCCTGGGCCTGGGGCTTAGCACTTAACAGCTGAAAGTACTTCCACTCAAAAGAAACAAAAGCCATGCTAATGAGACAATTTTGCTTAACAACACATCTCATTTTCTTCCTTTCAAAATACTGGTGACTAGTTGAGCAGCTCAACAAAGTATTGTGTTCTGTCACCAAATCCCTTCCCCATCTTGTCCTTTCATTGTTGATTCCTTGAAAAGGTTCAACCTTGAATCATACATACCAACTCTCCTGACTTCTTTCTTCCTCCTGCTAAGACACTGAATTTTTCAGCTCAAGTCATGGTTCCCCTGATCTTCTGTCTCCAAGCCCCCATCTCCACCTCTACCCCACTTTCTCCCAGCAGATAAGCCCACCTCCTACTTTGCTGAGAAAATGAGGTTATTCCTTTCGAACTCCCTAGTCTCCTTTGTCCCACACTTCAAAATTGGTTTACTTTATCTTTTGATCCTGTCTCAGGAGATGAGGTGACCCTTCTTTCCAAGCCCAACGCCTGCTTTTGTGCTTTTGGATCCTACTACTTCCCTTCTCCAGAAGCTTATCCCATCAATAAGTCTTTATTCTTTCATATCCAATCTCCACTAAGTAGTTCCTTTCCCATTGCCTACATGCTTGGGTCTCTTCCTTATCCTTCCCAAAGCTTCCCTTGACACTCCCATTCCCTCAAGTTTTCAGCCTCTGTTTCTCTTCCCTTTCATCACTAAACTCCTAGAAAGAATGAGCTTCCCTATTTCCATTTCTTAAACAACCCACTCACTCATCAATTCTTTGAAATGTGGCTTCCTATCCCACCACTCAACTGAAGCTTCCCTCTGTTTGCCAATGATCTCTTAATTGCTAAATTTAAGTCTTTTTTTGCATCCTCATCCTCCTTGACTTTTTGCAGATTTTGACATAGTTGACTATCCCTTCCTTCTGGACACTTTCATTACACTATATCCTCCTTGATTCACTAACCTTCTTTCTATAAGGTTCATTAAACTTCTCTTGCCCTCTAAATGTGTGTGCCCCCAAGACTGCGTCCTGGACACCATTTTCTCTTGTCCAAATATTGTCTTCCTTAGCATTCTCAACCTTTTTCATTAGTTCAATTACCAACTCTTCAAAGACAATTCCCAAATTTATATATCCAGACCTACTATGTCTCCTAAAGTCAAGTCCTGAATCTACAGCTACCTGCTGGAACATCACCATGCAGACTATAATAATGGTATACTAGTGGACATTTATGTAGCGCCTTAAGATTTGCAAAATACTTTACAAATATCATCTCATTTTATCCTCACAATAATCTTGGGAAATAACAGTTATTTTTTTCTTATTTTACAGATAAAGTAATCAAAGGCAAATAGAGGTTAAGTGGCTTGCTCAGGGTCACACAATTAGGAAGTATCTGAAGCTAGATTTGAACTTGTCTTCCTGCCTTCATGTCCTCTAGTGAATTCTGGTACCTCAGACTCAAGATATCCATAACCAAGTTCATCCTCTTACTCCCTACACTTGCCCTTCCTCTACACTTCCCTATTTCTGTGGAGGATGCTCTCATTCTCTCTTACACATGTTCCAAACTTCATTTCTTTCCCTTTTCATTCTTCTCTTTCTCTCCTGCCAGTTGTCAAATCTGGTAGCTTCTTCTCCCACAATATTGCTTGTATCTGTCCACTCACCTAGCCATCAGTCTAGCACATATCTCCTGACCTCTTACCTGGACTATAATAAGAGCCTCCCACTTGACCTCCTTGCTTCTCACAGCTGTCAGGGTAACCTTACCAAGGTGTCACTTCCTTGCTTAAAATCCCTCAGTGTCTCCTATTCCCTCTAGGATCAAATACAAACTCCTTTATGAAGCACTTAGAGCCTTCCACAATCTGGCTTCAACGTACTTTTACAGCCTCATTTTACATTATTCCTCTTCATGCACTCTATTATGGCCAAGCTCGACTACTAAATAGACAGTCCTTCAGCTGCTATCTTTCACTTTGGTGCATTAGTGCAAGCTATCCTTAATGCCTTAAGTGCATTTGCTTCTTATCTCTGTCTTTAGAATCCTTATCTTCCTTCAAGGTTCAGCTCAGCTATCACCTCTTCCATGTTGCCTTCACCTCCTAAATTTTCCCAGAATTATTTTGTGTGGATGCTTCCTTTACCCCTATCAATCCCCACCTTTTATTATGCTTATTTGTGTACATACTATATCTCTGTCCTTTTCTACCTCCTCTCCCACCCAGGTTGAATGTAAGCTCTATGAGGTATTGATACAAATTTTATCTCTATGTCTTCTGTGCCTAGCTCAGTCCTTGAATAAAGTAGGTGGTATGAATGAACATTGAACTTGAAGTTCAAAGACCTTCCTGTGAATCCCTAATTTGATATAAACTTGGTTTGTCTGCTTGGACAAGTCACTTCTCTGGCACTCAGTTTTCCCATCTGTAAAATGGGGATCAGTACACTGCTTTATTGTGACATTTGTGGGACCTTTTCAGTGAGGCATTTTGGTAGAGTGTAAAGAATTTGTATTTGGAGTCAGAAGGTCTGGGTTAACATCCTAACTCTTCTCTGACTAGAGGTAGCTAGAGTGTACAGCAGATGGAGTGCTGGGTCTGGAGTCAGAAAGATCTGAGTTCAGCCTCAGACACTTACAAGCTGTGTGACCCTGGAAAAATCACTTAACCCTTGTTGGCCTCAATGTCCTCAACTGTAAAATGGGGATAGCAATAGTATATTATTAGTAGTAATAATAGATGATAATAGTACATTATTAATAATAGTATATAGTAGTGTATACAATAATGATAATGATAACATCTACTTCCCAGGGTTTTTGTGAGCACTAAATGAGATATTTGTAAAGTGCTTAGCACAGTGCCTGGCACACAGTAGGTGCTTAATAAGTGGGCAGCTCACTCCACTTCTCAGGAACTCATTTTCCTTATCTGTCAAATGAAGGAGTTGGACTACATGCTATGTGAGGTTCCTTCTAGCTCTGTTTTTGATCTGATGACTGTCCTCAGGAGTCAGGTGTCTCAGAGTTCCCTCATTTGTTTGCATAGGTAGGTTCAAAGCCATAGAAAGTTCCTGATTGCTGTCACTGATTTTGGCATCTCCTGGCCAGTTCTGTTTCTTTGCCACCTACACCATAGTTTGACAATCAATCTCCACAAATTTTCAAAGCGCCATCTCTAGACCTCCTTCTTGACATGATATTAATATTTAATGAATAACTGGCTCTAACCACAACATTCTGCAGTAATGCTCAAGGTCAGTAATTTACTGAGTTTGGGTGCTATTGACACAGGGTCAATTGGCAGGCATTTATTAAGTACCTACTCTTTATTAAGTGCCAGGCACTGTGCTGATTACAGAGAAAACAAATATAAGCAAGAAGAAAGATAGTCCCTGCCCTAAAGAATCTTACATTCTAATGAAGGAAGGTAATGTATAAAGGGCGGAGAAGGATAGAGGGGGAAAAAGATCCCCTGCCCCAGGAGGCATGATGAAAAGTTCAGCCTAATCGGAAATGAAGAGATGGCTGGCCTGAGAGCCCTCCTTCCATGGGGGGTCTAGGAGGAGCCATCCAATCAGAAGGAGGGTGCCGGGGGCAGAGGGTACTTCCAAGGTGTGAGTGCCAATATTGAAGAGATATTCCAGGATGAAGTGGCTGCAGGGCAAGGTGGAGAAGACTAGAGAAGTGAAGCCTAGTGGAAAATGCAGAGAGTGCCCACACAGATCTTTTCATGTCTTAGTTGGTGGTATGCTTGATTTTCTAAGGCTGAAAAAAAGTCACCCACCTTTCTGGGATGAACTTCTCCAGACAGTTAATCTGGTGCTTGGATGATAGAAACAGTCCATCACTGAATTTGTACTCAGTTGGTAAGACCTTCAGGTTTATATTTCACTGGCATAGCTTTTGTCATCAGAGGAAGCTTCTGGCAGAGTAATGACAAAAATCACTGGTTCTTCTGTAGCATTTTACAGATTACAAAACATTTTTCCTCATTCAATACAATAGTTCCCTGATTGAGAAAGCACAATCTTTACATTTCCCAGGTGAGCAAAATGAAGACTCAAGAAGATTGACTTACCCAAGATCACTGGTACCAAGCCAGTGGTAGAACTGAGACTTGAACTCAGGTCTTTTGACTCTAAATGCAGGATTCTTTCTGTTGCTCCACAGCTGAAGATGCAGCAGTAGGTAGCACTGCTTTGTGACTTTCTGTATAGCTTATTCTTGCATGAGGATAGAGAAATAGTTGGAACTCTTGCTGTAAATACTTAGTCCAAACCTACAAAAGGGCTAAAATAATCCCTTTGCCCTCTGCTCTCTATCTGACCTGCCAGTGTTTCCTCTTTTCCATATTCTGCCTCTAAGCCTTGACCTTTCTCTCATGTCCCAAAGAGGAATCTGGCCTTGCTCTTTTGGGGTTTCTTATAGTATCAAATAATATTTTTTTAAAAATCATATTCCCCAGAAGTGTTTCCCCATCACCTGTGGCCCCCAGCTTCCAAAAGTCAATTAGAACCAACCGAAGTATAAATAGACTTGGGGGCCAGATGGAAACTCAGTTGTGATTTGGAATTAGCTGAGCCATCACATGCTCCATTTCTGAACAAAGGCGTTGTTAATTATTACTCTCCTCGGGTGCAGGGCACGGGAGGCTGTAACAACACTATCTGGGAGTCTCGATTTAAATAGAGCTGGGAGTGGGGGGGCAAGTTTTGCTGAATCTGCTACAATTGCAGCCAGAGCCCCATTGCTGAATGGTAGAAACTATTTCTAGGATCCTGGTACTTAGAAGAAGGGCAAGAGTCACGGAACACGAGGGAGATCAGAAGTCCCTTGTTTGTCAAGCTTTCGAGGTTCAGGAGGATTTTGTTTTAGACAACGTCTCAGGTACTCATGCTTCTTTACCTCCAACCATGGCTTTGCTCATGTCAGTCTCTCTGCCTACAATGCTATCTCCTCACACATGCCCCTGGCTATTAACATACTCTCTGTCTTTCAGTGCCCGAATCAAACGTCAGCTCCTCTGAGAAGCCTTCTTGTTATAGCAAAGGGACACAGAACCATGATATTTAGAGCTGGAAAGGATCTTAGATAGGAGATCTTCTAGTTCAACTCCCTGATTTTCCAGATGAGGAAACTTTGGTCAGACAGTTAGCATAGGTTCAGTGCCCTGGTTTTGGAATTAGAGAACCAGAGTTCAAATCCCAGATCTGCTTCTAGCTACCTATGTAATCTTGGCAAGTCACATAATCTTTCTAGGTCTCAGGTTCCTTCTCTGTAGAAAGAAGAAATTGGTCAAAGTGATCTCTAAATCATATGTCTCTATGAAATGGATTGCCTTGAGTCACACAGAGAGTCATTAGCAAAGGTAGAATTTGAATCCAGGTCCTCTGACTGACAAATCCAGTGCTCTCCTTACTATACACCACAGCTTGTTGTCCCCTCTGACCCCTGGACTGACTAGAATGGGAAAAGGTTCAAAAGATAGTCTGGTCATTCATCTCATGACATAGAATCACCCCTGACCAACTTTTAGTGTCTTCTTTGTCCAAAACATGAGAATATTTATAGCACAACCCAAGACATTCTCTTCCCGCCCCCATCACCACCCAGGGTTGAATGCAATGCAGATCAGTAGATGAAAACAATGGTGCTAGAGAATGAGAATGGAATTTGTGAATCGTAATTCAAAATATTGGAATGATGCATTCTTTGTCAGTGACAGTCTATCTAATAAAGGCTGGTAAAACTATATCTACCTTAGGGTCATAAATCTAATCAGGCATTAGATTAGCTAGGTAGCAAAGTGGATAGAGTACCAGGCCTAGAGTCAGGAAAACCTGAGTTCAAATCTGGCCTCAGACACTTACTAGCCATGTGACCCTGGGCTAGTCGCTTAACCCTGTTTGCCTCAATTTCCTCATCTGTAGAATGAGCTGGAAAAGAAAATGGCAAACCACTCTAGTATCTCTGCCAAGAAAACCCAAATAGGGTCACAAAGAGTCAGACACGACTGAAACGACTGAACAACAACAAAAATCTAATCAAAGGGTTTGAAATAAAAAAAAAAAAAAGAAATGGAGGGAGAAAACTGCATGATACAGCAGGAAAGAAAAATGCTGGATTCAGAGTCATAGGACATGAGTCCAAATCCCAGCTCTGCCACTTACTAGCATTTGGATCCTGGGCAAGTTACAAGTTCTTTGGGCCTCAGTTTCTTCATCTGTAAAATGAGGGGGTTGAACCATATGAGCTCTAATGCTCCTTCCAGCTCTAGATCTATGATCCCATAATTCTGGCTTAGATGAATCCACCAAGCTACATACCACTGAGAGGAGCTACATTACAAAAAGAATACTGATAACGGCGCCCAGAAATTCACCCAAGACAAACATCAAGGAAAGGAACCTCAAATGTTTATATACCAATTCCCAAAACATGAATAAGGAGCAAGAAGAACTAGAGAGCCTAATGCCAAGAAACAAATTTGACCCTCTTAGAATTTGTGATAAAGAAGGAGAAGAAAGCTGGGTATAGTGTGAAATGCTGCCTGAATTTTGGTAGATTTCAAATGCTTCAGAGGAAGGGTAGGTAGGGTCTTGCAGCATTAAAATCTACAGGAAGATTTAACCCAGTGTGGGTGACAAGCTCTCAAGAATAAACACAGAGAGAAACAATTCTGATGAGGAAAAAAATGTCGCAATTGTCTAAAAAGACCAGTCTTGTTGCACAGGGAACTCATTGATCAACTTAGATTTTTAAAAGACACAGAAAATGGAAGCAAAGGCAGTTAAGTGCGAAAGGATACAAGGCATGGTGAGCCCTGTAAGAAGTGTCGTGGAAGGTAAATCTTAGGATGAGCTGAGGAAATGAGCTCATTTCATGAGGAAAAACAACAATAAAACAGAAGTTTTAGAAAGTTGAGGGGGGAAAAGGAAAAGGTTAGCTATACCGAGGGTGGGGCAGTAAGAGGATCAAAGTTAGGCTTAAACCACTGCTTGGAGTAGACAGGACCATGATAATGGAGAACAGAAAGAATATTGAGCTGCCTTATTTTGATCCTATTTTCGCTACCAAGGGAATGATCTTTGGATAGAAAGGAGAGAACAAAAATGCCTAATAGACATTTATAATAGTCTAATATAATATAGTAGCCTAAGACAAGTAGGGAAAATCATAAGAGAGTGATCGCCCAGGCTTGATGAGTTCAAGTCATCAGGCCCAAATGAATGACATACTAGGACAGAGAGAAAAGTAGCAAATGGGACTGTGTGAGCTATTGTCAGCAGTCTTGGAAAGATCTTGGAGAATGGAAAATGTGCCACAGGACTTCAGAAAAGCAAATATTGTCCTAATTTGTGAAAAAAGAGAAGAGGAGAGAGAGAGAGAGAGAGAGAGAGAGAGAGAGAGAGAGAGAGAGAGAGAGAGAAAGAGAGAGAGAGAGACAGAGAGGAGAGAGTGAAGGCTACAGATTACAGACCACTGAGCTTGACTTTGATTCCTGGCAAAATTCTAAGGCATATTATTAAAGGGATGGTTCTCAATGGTAAAAATGTGGAATAGGAAGAGGTGTTCATACAGAACCAGCATGGCTTTATCAAGAACGAATCATTTCCTATTTTGATAGGATTACCAGATGGCTAGAGTAAGAGGATGCTATAGATGACAGCTTTTCTGGATCATGGCAAAGGTTTTGACAAAGGCTTTCATTCTATTTTTGTGAAAAACATGAAAATAATAGTGAAAATAGTAGAGATAGATGGATTCAAAAGTGATTGAGTGGACAGATCCAAGAAAGGAGTAAGTACTACCTCTCTTCCCTGATCTCCACTTTCCAATTCTAGAACCATAATAAAATCAGTATCGTCCCCACCTCTGGAAAGAACATATCACTCTACTCTCCTGTGGCTCCACTCATATATTTTGTAACTTTCCAAACCAAAATATCCTTCTCTGGCCATCACTCCCCTACTAGAATGCCAGTTCTTTGTCTTTCATTTTCATATATCCAGAGCTTCAGACAGGGTCTGCAACTCAGTATGAAGCACTAAATCAATGCCTTCTCATTCATTAGCAAATCTTCAGATGTCATAAAGTCAGGAGAAATAAATAGTTAATACACTAAATGACGGAGTCATGATCCAAAAATATCTCAAAAGGCGAGAACATTGGGCCAAAACTAGTGAAATTAAATGTGATAGAGATAAATGTAAAATCCCATACTTGGGTTTAAAAAAATCAGCTTCCCAAGATGAGGGAGGCATGTCCTAATTGCCGTTTGTCTGGAAGAGATCTGCAGGCTTCAGTGAAATGCAAGTTTGGTATGAGTCACCTTTGGAATATGGCAGCCAAAAAAGTTAATGCCATCTTAGTCTATATTAGGGGAGGAATAGTGTCCAGAACTCAAGAGCCGATAGCCTGCTGTCCTCTTTCCTGGACAGATCTCATGGACAGGAGTACTGTGCTCACGTTGAGTGCCACAGTTTAGGAAGGACATTAATAAGTGTCCAGAGGGAGACAACCAAAATGGTGAAGGATCTTGCTATCGTGCCACATGAGGATTGTTGGAAGGATCTGTTAATGTTCAGTCTGGAGAAGAAAATAATACTAGTAAAATAGCTAACATTAATATAGCACTTACCATGTGCCAGGCACGGGACTAAGCACAATTATTTTTCTCATTTCACTTTCACAATAACCCTGGGAGGTAGACCATCATTACCCCCATTTTACAGATGAGGAACTGAAGCAAACAGAGGTTAAGTGACTTGCTCAGGGTCACATAGCTAGTAAATGTCTGGGTCTGGATTTGAACTCAGGTTTTCTTTAGTCCAGGTCTTGTTCTCTATCCATTGTGCCACTAGCTGCCTCACACTGTCTGTGCAACCATGGGTGACTTAGTCAATACCTCTGTACCTCATCTTCCTCATCTTTAAAATGAGAAGGTTATATTAGATTGCCTTTACAGTCTAAATCTATAAATTTATTGAAGGATTTGAAGGTCTATCCTTTGTAAGGAAGATTAGACTTATTTTAGTAAGCCTCAGAGGGCAGTAACTAGAAGTAAAGATTCAGGCTTGATGCAAAGGAAAACTTAACAACGAGCACTGGCCCAGAGCGAAATAGGCTACCTTGGACAGAGGTTTCCTACTAGACTAGAAGTCTTTAAACAAAGCCTGGATAAGCATCAGTTAGGGAGGTTGCTAGAGCATGGCTCAAACTAGGCAGCTCCTGAGACCCTTCTAATCCTGTGACTGTGATTCTGTGAACCCAAACATAGACATATAGGACACCAACGCAGGGAAGCATGCTCCCCAGAGATGCAGCGGTGCTGCCACTGTTCTCCTTCCCTCTCTCAACCAACTCTGCAGTTATGGGATAAGTGCCTTGGACTTGGATGAGTTGCCCATAAGCCATCTCAAAGGAAAGCTGGTCCCACCTTGTTAGGGCTACATTAGGGTACCTGGTACCTTCCTTCTTGTGCTGGGACTGAGAGTCAGGTGACCTAGGTTCCAGTCCTGTCAATCACAAGCTAGTTGCGTGACTTTGAGTTTTAGTTCTACAGACCTTGTTTTCCACAACCGTCAAATAAAGGAATTGAGAAAGATGAACTTCGAAGTCCTTTCCAGGTCTAACATATTGTAAACCTATGAATACATTTGGGACTTCTCCTTGTCCTCAATCTTCACCCTTTCCCCTACTTCTAATCCTTCTTCCTTCTATTTCTTCTCAACCCTTGTCCTTAGGCTGTTGTTGTGGTTATATAACCATCTATACTACCATTATGGGGTTTGAATGTGTCTCTCCTAAGTGTATATGCATTTTTTATCTCTTCTTTCCACTCCCAGAAATTCATCCCATATAACAGATGATATTTTTTAAGGAAAAAAAAAGAAAGAGAGGATGAAGAGATAAATATCAGTAAAACGAGTTAAAACCCTGGAAAAGGGTTGACAATAGCATATGTGCACTTTAAAGGAAGCCTAGGAGGCACGAGTTAAACCAATAGAATGAATCACTAATGGTGATATTTCAAGCAACAGTCACAGAGTGCTGGATAAGATGCTTTGGTGACAAAATGCTACCATAATCAAGAAGGTGACATAATTATTCTTTAGAACAAGAAGGCAGTGGATATTGTCAACTACCCTGAAGAAGAGACCAGCCTCTCTTTTCCTTTGAAGTTGCCTATAGAAACCTTGTGACATCAGAACTAGTCCAGGGTTCTAAGAGTGTTTTTAAACTGGCCTTCATAGTGCAGAGCTAGCTGCTTGTGCTTTTAGTAGGAAGAACGAGAGTCAGGTGAGACTTTGGTTGTCCAAGATGCAGCTCTGGGAAGTCTGGGGACTTGGATGGCTTTCCTTGTGTGCCTGTTTGTGCTTTCTTGTGTTGCTTGCGACTACAGTGCAGTATATTTCAGGATGCTGGAGGTAACTAGTGGGGGCCCTACCCCCTTTCCATTTCCCCCTTAACTGCTCCATCTCCCCATGGCCATCCCAGTATCCATCTGGTACGGCTGGGCTGACAAAAGACTCACCATCACCCGAGGCAAGCTCCCTCTTTGCCTTTTCCTCTTTACCTGGGCAGCTTGGCTACTCACAGGATTTGGAATAGAAGGGAATCAGCAACTTTGTTTCCTCCCAGGAGGTGGAATGCCACCAGGCTTTGCCATCTGCCCTGCATTGCCCTAAGGACCTTCAGACCTTACACTTGCCTGGCCTGTGCACCCTTCAGTCCCCCAGCAGTCATCTGGCTTCGTATGTAGCCTAAGGACCTCCAGACATTGTGACTTGCTCTACCATAGTTTCCTTAGGTCTTTAGGACCTTTCCATCTGCCTAAATACTAAACAGTAGATAGTAACTGTTTCTCTTTTGGCCAGGAACCCTGAGGGTCTTCTTTCTCCTCCCAGTTTTATTTTTATTTTTTGAGTTTTGATTAAAGGGGCTATTCCTTGATCCACTTCTTAAAAAGGCCTCTTCACTGAATGGGTGTTACCTCACTCACAGGGAGCACCTGAAAAGACCTTAGCCTGAAAGGGCCAGGGTCTCCCAATGCATCCTGGGCCATCTCTAGTCATCCTGATGAATATCAGGCCACTGGACCCAGATGGCTCTGGAGGAGAAAGTGAGGTTAGTCACCTTGCACAGCCCTCCCTCACTCAAATCAAAGTCAACTGCAAGTCATGTTGTCATTTCCCTGACATCATGGTCCTCTTCAAGAAGGAAGGACAAACACAACAATCTGCCTAAAGCTGGATTCTCTTTTATATATTATCTTACCCAATTAAAGTGGGAACTACTCAAGGGCAGGAGCTGTCTCAATTTTTCTATTTGCATCCCCAGAGCATAACACAGTACTTGGCACATATTAAGTACTTAATAAATGTTTTTTGTTTATTCAGGCACATTTTACACCAGAAGGTTTGGGCATTGATGATAGTGTGTCCCAGGGTTACTGCTGACTTTGTCTTTCACAGCCCCTTCTGAGTTCTGTCCTCAACTCTTATTTCAGATATTATAGGAGTACCAGGGCCTGAAGCCAAAGGATCCCAACATAAGAGACTTCCTGGAGCTTTAAGTCTCACCTGGTTTGACTATTCATTTGGCCGCCTCTGCATGTTCTCCCCATTTCCCACTGCACTGTCCTGCAGCTGTACTAGGAAAAAATGCGGATTTCTGGGGAATGCAACTGAATAGCCCTCAAGTGGGAGAAAAAAATCAAAGAGAGATAGGCCTGTGCCAGGCTGCTCTGCCCTTCAGCAGTAGCAAGGGGGTGGAGGTGGGGATGGAAATCTTGGTTGCCCAGCCTCTCTGCCAGACCTGATTTCAGATACAGAACTAGAGTAATCTATTAACTAGGATTGCTTAGCTAAGGAATGATGGGATTCACAAGCCAAATGCCTTATCCATATGGCTCCTTCTTGAAATTGCATCTGAAAGGAAAGAAAGAAAATATTGAGGAATTGGGATCTTGGAAATTGATTTTATCCCTGGAAACCCATTGCCTTTCTCTTAAGGCCACATCCTAACTCTCCCATCCCACAGAACAAGATTTCCCCTTTGCTTGTTTCAATCCAGTTGAAAGTCAAAGGTTGAAGCCCAAATTCAGATTGAACATTAACCCTCTTTGTACTACCACTATGTATCCTGCCACTCTTTCTGGCTAGATCCCTGCCTTCCTATCTTCCTTCCTCTCACCCCAACTTTGTTTGTTTCTTTCTTTCTGTCTCTCTCTCTTTTTCTCACAGACCAAACCTTAAACCCAGTTCACTCTGAAGCTCATAGATTGGACCTCAATAGGTCCCTGCCCAAGCTCCACTTAATGGCTATATTTCGGGCCCTCCTAGCTCAGAGTGAATGTCAATGGTAACTATTTCTTTCTTGACTAGCAACCCTGAGGGTCTTCCTCTCCCAGTTTGATTTTTTTCTTTTTTCTAATTAGAGGGGCTATCCCTTGACTCACTTCTTAAAGAGACCTATTTATTGAATTGAATTCTCACTCAAAGTGAGAACCTGAAAAGGCCTTAGCCTAAAACAGCCAAGGTCACCCATTGCATCCTGCGTCATCTCCAGGTGTCCTGATGAATATGTGGCCACTGGACACAGATGGCTCTGGAGGAGAAAGTGAGGCTGGTGACCTTGCACAGCCCTCCCCCACTCAAATCAAAGTCAACTGCAAGTCATGTCATCATTTTCCTGATGTCATGATTGTCTTTGAAAACAAAGGACAAATGCAACAATCCTGCTACTCAGAAAACTGTGGAATTAAGGAGGCCTGCATAGAGCCCTGTGGGAGGAAAAATGCCTTTCACCCTATCTTTGGTGGAAATTCCATGTGTCTATTTCTGAGAGGCATCACAGTACAGTGGTTAATGGTGTGGCCTTGCATTCAGGAAAACCTGGGCTTGAGTCCTGCTTCTGACATATACTTGCTATGTGGCCGTGGTCTAAGCCACTTAAACTCTCGGTTGCAGGGCCTCTGAGTAATCTCTAAAACCAGAAATTATAAATGCCTTGCTGATATACATGAGTGGGGGGAATTTCCACACTAGAAGGTGTCTCCCACACCACTGAACTCATAGATTTGGATGTCCCCTCCTTCTGTCCCCCAACCCCGCAAATTTACAGAAACCTTTAAGATTCTATTGGAAATGACAGGAGACTGGTGTGTCATAATAGGAGGAGACCTTAGAATATAGAAAATAGAATGTTAGAGCTGGAAAGGATTTTAGAAGAGACTTCAGGAATTATATCGCCCAATCCTCTCATTTAACTAAAATAACTAAATAGCCATTTAAAATCAGGACAAGGGAAGCAACTAGACTATGTGGGGATCAAAGCCCCAGTGTCTTCACTCCAAAGTCAGTGCTCTGTCTACCACAATGAACTGTCCCTAAGCTTGGTACTGCCTTGTATCTTCTCACCGATTCAGAGATTTTTGACCCTTCAGATTTGAAGGGAAAACTAAAAGTATCTGGCCCTGAGCCTCTTTCCACTGAACAGCAGCTAATCAGCAAAACCTGTCAGTTTAAAAGGGAAAGGAGGCGGAGGAAGGGAGAGCTGCATCCTTCACTACTGCCTGAAACAGCTTTCGATTGACAAGAGTGTTTGTTCATCCTGGATGTGATGTCATCCCATGAATAATTTGGTGTTTGACTGATGGCTGAACAATGACACTGTATCCATGCGGAGCCATACCTTGACAAAAAAGTTGGAGGTGGTGGTTTTCTGGATGTTGTTCTCAGCGCCCCCTTCTACCAAGTCACCCAGTGCCCGGGACTTCTCACCCAGACAGACCCTTTCAGGGACTTTGCCCTGTGACATCTAGAATGTCACGGATCATGGATCATAGAATATCAGAGCTCCACGGGACCTTAGAACATAGAATGTTAGGACTGGATAGGACCTTAGAACAGAAAACAGAAAATATTAGAGCTAGGGAAGGAAAAAGATTGGAATACAAAATGTCAAAGCTGGAGGGGGAGTTAGATGTCCATCATAGGAAAATGGGATCATTGATCTGGAACCAGAAGGGACCTCCATAGCCAACTAATCCAACCCCCTCATCTTACAGATTAGAAACCTGTGGCCCAGGGAAACTAACTTACCCAAGGTCACACAGGTAGACCCAATTTTTTATCCTATTATCTCATAGATAGGAAAACTGAGTCCTAAGGAAGGGAAATGACCTTGATGAAGGTCACAGTTCAATTTTGTGGAAGAGCCAGGCTCTGTACCCAGACCTCCAGTTTCTGACTACTTTCTCTATAAAGCTTCTCCTTAGTTCACCATTTGGTCTGGGTTGATCTGAACCACCAGTGGTTCAGAAGGTTGAGGCTGCAAGTGGTGTGGGAGATGGGGTGCTGCCTGGGAGAAGGTATAAGAACCCTTGGCAATAAATCCCACTTTCCCACCCCACCACTCTTCCCCAGTACCTCCCTTGGCTCTGGAATGCAGGTGGTAGCTCTAAGGATGGCAGGAGTTTATTTTTGGCAACATGGCCTACTTCCCAGATCCCAGGAGGGCCCTGCCAGGTGGGTTCTGGCCACTTCATCCCAATGTCTCGGTTTCTTATTGCAATAGAATGTAAGCCTGGCCCAGAGGCCCCTTCTGACTCTTCTGAGCAAGTACCAGGTTTTTATTAAGCAGCCCTTTGTGCCCAGCACTGTGCTATAGAAGATATAAAAGATCACATTCCTTTGGTGCTTTACAATTTACAAAGCACTTTCCTGTATACCTAATACAGGAGTTGCCCCTGTTTTATAGAGTAGGAAACATAGGCTCAAAAGGACAATTCCCTTGCCCAGTCACATAGCTAGTTAGCAGGCCTCAGTCTTCGTATTGTCTTCCAAGGTATCATCCATCACTTTATTATACTCTTTTAACTACATTCCTCCTCCTGTGTGCTAGGTAAGGTAGGTGCTTTTATCCCCATTTTACAGAGGGGGGAAACTGAGGCAAAGAGAAAGAGACAGGGAGAGGGAGGAAAAAAGAGGAAGGAGGTGGAGAGAGAGGGGGAGGGGAGAAAAAGAAAGAAAGAAAGAAAGAAAGAAGGTGGAAGGGGAGAGGAAAAGAAGGGGGAGGAGAAGAGAACAAAAGGGGAAGAATGAAG
>CM053625.1:155946630-156077601 GCA_028646595.1 Phalanger gymnotis | reverse complement strand
AGAAGAAGAAGAAGAAGAAGAAGAAGAAGAAGAAGAAGAAGAAGAAGAAGAAGAAGAAGGAGGAGGAGGAGGAGGAGGAGGAGGAGGAGGAGGAGGAGGAGGAGGAGGAGAAGAAAGAAATATAGAGGGGGAGAGACAGAGAGAGATAGAGAGGTGGGGAGAGGGGGGAGAGAGAGAAAGAGAGAGAGTCAGTCTTGTCAATGGACATACTTGACACCAGTGCACAAGCCTACTGCACTGCCTTTTCCCATACTCTTCCTCCTCCCTACAGAGGGGGCAGTTGCTCCCCCTTATCAACTGATCCTAACAGGAATCTAGAGTCCAAAGAAGCTGAGTCAGATCCTTGCAATATAACAGTCAGGCACCTGGCCTGTCAGGGGCCTGGCCATAGCAAATGGGTGAGAGTGGTGTGTGTGTGTCCGTGTGTGTCCGTGTGTGTCCGTGTGTCCGTGTGTCCGTGTGTGTCCGTGTGTCCGTGTGTCCGTGTGTGTGTGTGTGTGTGTGTGCTATGTGCTCCTTCAGAGGCATCAGCTGCCTAGCAGTTTCTACTCCAGTTCCCATCCCTAATGTGAGCAAAAGGCACATTTTCTTTCTGTTTCACCTTCTCTCTTTTCTGTATCTCTCCCCTTCTCTTTTTTCTCTGATTTTCTCCTCTCTTTATTCCCTTCTCTTTGTGTCTCTCTCCTTTTCCATCTCTCCTGCTCTTTTCTCCCTCTCTCTGTCTCCCCATTGTTCTTGGTCTCCGCCTGCTATTTCCTCTTTCTTTCTGTTTCTCCTCCTTTCCCCTGCCTTCCCCTCCCCTCTCTGTCTTTGAGGGAAGAGGTGGGAGGACAGGACAGAACAAAATAAACAGCTAACAGGCACCCACTTCCCCCCCCCCCCCTTCCCCCCCCCCCCCCCCCCCCCCCCCCCCCCCCCCCCGCAATTCTTATTTACAAACAAGAGGCAGCTATTCATGGAACAAGGGGAAGAAGGCAGTTCTAACATTATGTAATTTCCCAGCCAATTCACAGAACACTCATTCACTGACACTCTAGGGTACAGATAAAGGAAAGGGAGGCGGTCTGTGGTAGTGGAGTAAGCAGTGGGCTGGGAGTCAGGCAAGCTGGGTTCTGGTCCCAATTCTGCAATGACTGGCTGTGGAACCTTGGGCAGGCCACTTGTCCTCTCTATGACTCGGGTTCCATGCTGCACAGTGGGATTATCACTGAGATCCTTACCTGTCTTAAAATTCTATGTTCTAAGACACCCTCCAGTTCTATCTTATAATGAAGCCTTGTTTGCATAAACAGAGTTGGGAGACTAGGGAGGAAATAAGATAATGGAAAGGACTCTAGGTTGGGAGTCAGAACCTGGCTTCTAGTCCTATATGACAGCAGTCATCTGTGAAATACCGAGCCAATCTCTTACCCTCTTTGAGGTTCTCTTTCCTTATCTATAACATGAGGCAATTAGAATTGATGAGTTCCTATATCTGAGATATTCATACCCCAGGGAGTAAGAGACGCTTCCCAAGAGGGCATAGGGAATAATGAGCACATAACAATGATATCTCCTATGTCCCTTCCAGCTCTGACATTCAATGAGGAAATGTGTTACTTACTATCTGTGTGACCTTGGGCAAGCCTCTTTTCCTCTCTGGATCTCAGTTTCTCCCTCTGAAGTCTCTTCTGAAATCCCCCTCTGAATCTCCACGCTCCTTTCCAGCCCTAGATCTTAAGCTAATTCCATTCTATGAAGGCAAGGACACACAAAGGCCTTCTTCTTCTTCTTCTTCTTCTTCTTCTTCTTCTTCTTCTTCTCCTTCTTCTCTCTCCCACCCTGTCTCTCCCTCCCTCCTTCCGCTCTTTCTCTTCCTCTTCCTCTCTCATTCTCTCTCTCTTCCTTCTCTCTCTGTCTCTGTGTCTCTGTCTCTGTCTGTCTCTGTCTGTCTGTCTGTCTCTCTCTCTCTCTCTTTCTCTCTCTGTCTCTCTCACACACAGACACATACACACACATGGACACACAGACACAGATACACACAGACACAGACACAGACACACACACACACCAGAATAGCCAACCAGGGATTGTCAGTATTGTTTAGCAGATATTTTCCACCCCAGTTTCATTTTCCCATATGGGAGGAGCCTCTGAGTCGACAGCCGCCTTTTTCTGGTTTTCTTGCGTTTCACCAGCCTTTACACACAGACACTGTCAAACATTAGCATCACCCTTGGATGTCTCACTCTAATGCTGATGCTTTGCTAGAGAGGTTAGTAGCACAGAACTTCCTTGCATTTAATAATGGTTCAAGCTATATTTGTTGGTTGAATTTGATCCTTGAAATATTTTTTATCTTTGACTTCTCCCAAGGTAAAAATCAAAGTGTCATTTGGGAGCATTGAACTATTTGGAGGTCTCACTTAAATTTTTATGTGCCCCACAACTATGGTGGGAGTTGGGGGAAGAGACCTACAATCACAAAATTGTTGAAATAGCTCTGATTCATCCTGCTCACTCATGCAATCAGTCAACATAGACTCATAGACTGTTAGAGGTAATGGGGACTTTTGAACAAAGAACATAGAAATGTCCAGGTGGAAGAGATCTTAAAACAAGGGCTTCCAACCTGGGATATTCATACCCCAGAGATTAAGAGAAGCTCGCCAAGAGAGCATAGGGAATATTGAGCACATAATAATAATATCTTTTTTGAATATTCAAATTCCCAATAGTGTTGGTGAAAAAAATGAATGATTGGATAAATTGACAAATATTAAATAACTATTATATTAAAGTGTTAAGAAGATTTTCTTTGTGGAAAAACTAATCTACTTTATTTCTTAAGTGCATGTGCATGGTAAACCTTAGAAACTACTTTTTCATATTGAAGGGGAGAAGTGGAAAGTCTTTCCTAGATATGGGTACCAAATAAGGTTGGGGACTCCTATTGTAGAGGGAGGAATACAGAATTGTAGAGCTGGGACAATTCTTAAAATATTTCATTTATTTAAATTTTAACTTTTGGGTTAAAACAAGCATTTCCATAACATAGTATAATTTTAAAAAATGATTGCACATGGCCAAAAGATATGAACAGAAAGTTTACCAATGAAGAAATCAAAACAATTAATAGTCATATGAAAATAATGCTCTAAGTCATTATTGATTAGAGAAATGCAAATTAAAACAACCTTGAGATATCATTTTATACCTATCAGATTAGCTAAAGTGATTGAAAGGGAAAGCAACAGATGTTGGAGGGGATGTGGAAAAATTGAGACACTGATTCATTGTAGGTAAAATGGTGAACTGATCCAACCATTTTGGAGAGTAATCTGGAATTATGCCCAGACTCATTAAATTGCCTGGACTCTCTGACCTGGAAATATCACTACTACGTCCATTCCCAAAGAGAATTAGGGGAAAAACCTGTATGTTCTAAAATGTTTATAGTAGCTCTCTTTGTGGTAGAAAAGAGCTGGAAACTGTGGGGATACCCACCAATTGGGGAACGGATGAACAAGTTGTGGCATGTGATTGTGATGGAATATTACTGTGCTATAAGAAATGGTGAGCTTGGGGGCAGCTAGGTGGCGCAGTGAGTAGAGCGCCAGCCCTGGGAGTCAGGAGGACCTGAGTTCAAATCCGGTCTCAGACACTTGATACACTAGCTATGTGACCTTGGGCAAGTCATTTTACCCCAATTGCTCTGCCTTCTTCCCTCCAAAAAAGAAAGAAAGAAAGAAATAGTGAGCCCAACTATCTTAGAAAAACATGGAAAGACTTGCATGAAATAATGAAGAGTGAAATGAACAAAAACTGAGATAATATAGAATGACAGAGGTGGGACAGACTCTTGAACACAGAATGCCAGAGCTGCAAGAGATCTTAGAGGACAGTCAAATTTCCTTATTTTACAGAGTGGGAAACTGAGACCCAGAAGGGATAAGTGATTTTCCCAAGGTCACACAACCAGTTGGTAGAAGAATTAGGATTTATAACCAGTTTCCTGGCTCCCAGTCAAGTGTGCTTGGCAGCTTGCAGTGTGATGGATTGAGTGCTGGGCTTGAAGTCACGAAGAACTGAGTTCAAATCCACCTTCAGGCACTTATTATTTGTGTGATCCTGGGCAAGTCACTTAACTTCTGTCTGCCTCATCTCTAAAATGAAGTTAATAATAGCACCAGTCCTGCAGGGTTGTGGTGAGGACCAAATGAGATACTTGAAAAATGTGCTTAACACAGTGCCTGCATAGACTTGACGCTCGTTTGCTTTCTTCATCTCACTATACCAGTTCTTACCATAGCTCAGATAAATCTTTCTCATACCACTCTTCCTTACCTTTCCTACAGCTATTTTTTGGTCTTCCCTCCCTTGAATTTAATCGTTTCTGATATCCCTTCTAGCTATAACGTCCTGGGATTTTCAATTAGTTCAATCCATCAGCTTCCCTGTGCCCAGTCCTTTCTAGCCCATCCTGTATGCACTGCCCACATCTTTCTCAAGCTTTAAGCTTTATCATACTGTTCCCCTTAAGAATCTTCTGCTGATTCCTTATTACCCATCACATCTAATAATGATAGCTAAGGTTTCTATAATGTTTTACAGTTATAGGGCACTTTCTATCAATATTCTCATCTCATATTTCCCACACTCTATTTCACATTATCCCTTCAAGGTAAAGAGAACAAGTGTTATTACCTTGTATTACCTACTCCTACAAGGGAAGAAATTAAAGGTCAGAGGCTAAGTGACATGGCCAAGGTCATGCAGCTCATAAGTGACATGAGTTCACCCATTTCTTCTGACTCCAAATCCTAAACAGTGTACCTAAGGAGATCAGGACCCTGGAGATGGATGCCTATTGATTTCAGGCAGAAATGACTCCAGCTTCCCTTCCTGGGTCTCCCTGGTAGTCTGTCCTGTTCCTGGGACTAACTGATTCAGTGGACTGACTGACAAGGAAATTGCGTAGAGGGAAGACAGTGACTTTGAGAAAGAACATTCTGGAAAGGGTTAGGGAGAAGCCGTGAAAGCAGGGAAAGAAGAAGGCCCACTGAGCTGTTAGAAGGAAATAGAGAAAAGTAATTGACATAGAAGTGAAGGGGGGCTTCTGGGATGAAGTCACCTGTGTCATGTCTGGGCTGATTCTGCTTTGGTGAAATGCATGTGTGTTCTCTTGAAACTGGAAACTAAAAGACAGAGATCCCCTGTGCCCCTCATTCAAGCACAGAACATCCAGTGATCACTACCCCAGGTAATGAGGAGCCTTATGCAAATGTACCAGGTTGAAAGCCCAGGTTATACTTAAAAGTTTTTTTTTTAAATCTTTATCTCAAACTGGCAATTTTGATAAAGCAAGCTAACCATTTCTTGATTCATTTATGCCATTGGTCAAGTCAGTTGCCAAGCATTTATGACATGTTTACTATGTGTCAGGTACTATGCTGATCCCTTGGGATACAAAGAAAGCCAAATTTGGTCACTGTGCATATGCAGGAGAAAGGAGCAACTGGGGAGAGCTTGGGAGGAGAGAAAGAGATTTAGAACTGCGCTGTTGTGGTGGTGGTGGTAGGCCTTTTTATGCCAGTAACTCATGGTTGGGACCTTGGAAAAGGGACTTGTGCAAAGCAAAAAAGTTGATAGAGGACTCCTTTAGCCTATGAGTGAGAAGTAGTGACTTGATTAGGACTAGACTGGTACTGAAGTGAGGTTTTTGTCATTTCCCTTCCCCCTTTCCCTCCTCCTTAGTTCTAGAGGAAGACCGACCACTCTTCCAAGTAGGGGAAGACCTGAGGGTTTGGCTAGAGAGGGGCACCTTTAAGGAGGAGTAGCTTTTGACCACACAAAAGTAGAGACAAGTAAGAAGAGGGAAGCTGGTTAGCTGGCCCACCAGCACTGCTAAGCAGCACACTGCGCACTTGGCTAGTATTCAAAGTCCTCTCTCCAGGGCTAAAACTAGAAAAATTGTGAAAAGGTCCAGTTTGGGCTTTCCTTTTCCTCTGTCCCTCTCTGGGACCTTGTGGTCTTTCTCTCCTTACCTCCAAGTTCCCGGTTAAATGGGTTTGCAAGACACTCCAGCTCTTGACTTGGAACATTCTTTCTGGCTACCCCCCCCACCTGAAATGTTCTTCCCTCCTCCCATCTAACTACTGACCTCTCTGGATTCCTTTATGTCCCAACTAAAATCCCACTTCTGACAAGAATCCTTCCTCAATCCCTTAATTCCAATCTCTTTCCTTTGTTCATTACTTCCTATTTATCCTATTTTTAGCTTGCTTAGTACATTTATTTTTTTCATGTTGTCTCCCCCATTAGATTGTAAGCTCCTTGAGGGCAGGGATTGGTCTGTTTGGGGTTTTTTTTGCCACTTTTTGTATCCCCAGTGCTTAGCACAGTGCCTGGCACATAGTAGGTGCTTAATAAATGTTTTTTTTTAATTGAATATTGAATTAAATTTTTCTGTCCTTCATTCAACCTTAAATTTTCATGGCAAGGCTTGAACTAAAAAAGAAGTAAGCTATAATAAAATTTTAGATTATAGCAAGCAGATGGAGAGGGAAAGAGGTTGGAGAAGGAGAATTACAGTCTTTTTGGAGCCCCAGAAGTCACATAATGCAATTAAGAGCCTAACGGCCTACAGAAGCTTGACTCTTTCTCTGTCAGTCACCCTTCTCCCTGTTTTTCCAGCATGGGTGTTCATGGGTTCTCAGCATGGCCACTTACTTGACCATATCATATGACCTTTCACAAGTTCATTCTCTTCTTTGAGTTTTAATCCCCTTCTTGCTGATTGTAAAGTTCTGTGACTCTTTTATAAGCCTTGTGAGTTGTGTGTAGTAGAAAGCACTTTCTTACAATCAGGACATCTGAATTCTAGACCCTTCTGTTGGAAGCCCAAAGACAGGATTTCTCTTCTTTCTAGTTCTCTCTAACTCTGTCCCTCACCCAGATGTGGAGCATTGAGTCATCAGCCTCCACCAGTAAATAAGGAGAGTCCCATACACATGGACTTTGAGGCTCAGGATATATATAGTGCTTTAAGGTTTGTGAAGTGTTTTACATATATGATCTCACTTGATCCTCACAACAACTCCATGGGATAGGTGCCGTAATTATCCCTATTTGACTTGCCCAGAGTCATACAGTTGAAAAATAGGTCCAAAGGAGTTAAATGACTTGACCAAGGTCATACAAGTACTAATTGGTCCAGTCATGATTTGCATTCAGATTCTGGAAATCTAAATCCTGTCTTCTTTCCATTACACCCTGTGGCATCTCTTTGTATCTCAATTTCCTCATCTTTTAAACTAGTGAATTAAACCAAATGACCTCGAAGGTATCTTTCAGCTCTAAATTCTATAAATCTGTCATCCTGTAAGATGGGGAGGTGGAGATAGCTCAGAGAGGAGAGTTGGGTGGGTTGTTGTTGTGGGTGGTGGTAGTGGTCCTTTTTTTATGAAGAGGACGAATGCCATTATGGGGTGATGACTTGACTTGCACATGAATTGGATTTAAATAAGGCAGAGTTGTACAAAGTTGTCAGATTCACTTTCTTTTCCAGAGTCATCAAGGTCCAGTGGCAAGGCAAAAGTCAAGCCCACTGGTAATGGCCCAGGCTACAGTAGATGATGTTGACATCTTTGATATATGACCAAGGTTTAAGATTGCCACTGTGGAGTCAATGAAGTTCCCTCAGCTGGGAGGTGGGAGGGCGTTGGAACTCAGTCACTGGCTTATTCTGGCATCCCATTCATTCACTATTCATTCAATATACTTTTTATTAAACACCCAGAGTGCGACTCCCCCTGAGGGTTGACTAGAGAATGAAGAGAAATGAAGGCTATTTGGGAGGAGGTGGGAACATACTTCCTCTCTGTCCTGCCCATTGGGGTGCCTAGGAGAAGTGAATCATAGAATCACAGAATCTGAGAGATGGAAGGGATCTCAGTTGCCATCTCATCTGACCCATACCTGAAAGGAACACCTCTCCATAACATACTGACAAGTGGTTGGCCGTTCTCTGAACACTGTCCAGGCAGCTCATTTGATTTTGGGATAGCACTAATGGAAGTTGCAAGTCCCCTCTTCACCACTGACATTGAGCCTAATTTGACCTCTTAGCAACAGTTCTACCCATCACTCCTGGTTCTTCTCTCTGGGGCCAAGTTGTTGTTCAGTCACGTCCAACTCTTCATGACCCCATTTGGAGTTTTCTTAACAGAGATCCTGGGGTTGTTTGCCATTTCCTTCTCTAACTCATTTTAAGGTTGAGGAAACTGGGGCAAACAGGGTCAGGTGACTAGCCCAGGGTCACACAACTATTAAGTGTCTGAGGCTGGATTTGAATTAAAAAAGAAGAGTCTTCCTGACTCCAGGTTGAACACTATCTGCTTTGCCATCCAGGTTCACCACGTCCAAGAATAACAAGTCTAATTCCTGGTCATTACCCCCTCTTGCTTAATTTCATTATGGGAATTTGTGACCTTTCTGAGGACTCCATTCACCAGGGGGAGGATATACCAGGTACTATTTATAGATGAGGAAACTGAGACTCAGAGAGGTTAAATAACTTGCCCAAGGTCACACACATAGTAAATGGTAAAGTTGGGATCTGAACTCAGATCCTGTAGCTCCAAATCCAAGGCTCTTGTCAGTATACCACAGATGGCCCCTCCCCTGAGGGAACAACAAGGACTTGAGTCCTCTGACTCTCTACTGTCACTTGGCCTCTTAGGGATGGGCCAGTCTTTGAATACCTCTCTGACCCATTTAGATTGGAATCCATGAACCTCAGAAATCAGGAATGGAATAAAAAAAAGCATTACTAAGCACTTAGTATAGGGCTGTGCTAAGCCCTGGGGATACAAATAGAAAATTGGGACAGTCTCTGTTCTTAAGCACCTCACACTCTTATTGGGGGAAACAATAAATAAGGGAGGGACCATGTTAACGTTCAATTCCTGAGTGATGGAAAGGCCAGGTAGCACTTGGGCAAGACAAATAGTGGGGCAGATGGTCCCTTACCCAAAGGGTAGTAGATTCCAGGGTCAGAGTGAAGTGGGACTATGAGATATCTCCAGCAAAGGCAGAGATGTGGATGTCAGCATCTAGCTGACAGTGGATATCCTGCATCTGGTGGGAATTGATCAATGGGGCAATGAGGGTTGTTTAGGAAAGGGTCCATGACTCTCCTCATTGGCCCCAGGTAGGATTGGTCTGTCTCTGGTGGGCCAAACCAGTTGAGGAGGCTGGTCTCAGTTCAAGGGCCAACCTCTGATGGTCTGGAGTGGGGGAGGAGCAAGTCTCTGTCTCCTTTCATTGTTGGCCGGTGAAGGAGAGTCTAGTTCATTCTCACATCCAAGCCAATGAGGGTTTACAGAGCACCTAAACTCTGAGCACTCTGTCCTCAGTTCTGTGAGTATGCTGTGCTCTCATAGCTCAACTGTGGGCAATACAGAGAAGGAGGAGAAAGGATCTCCTCTAGCAGTTATTGGTGACAGGCCTGGGCTATGAGAGAGGCTAGTCACTCCCACAGGAACCTTGACTTCATACGTAGAGTCCTGGAGGTGGAGAAAGATCTCTACCCTCCAAGAATCCAAGCCCAGCCCCAGTATATCAATAGAAGTGAATCTGATCTAAGGAAGTAAAGCTAGATAAGAACCACAACACACACACACACACACACACACACACACACACACACACACACACACACCCTCCTTCAACCCTACTGCCCCAATTCCTCATGTTCAATATAGTGGATGGTGGAACAGAGATAGAGTGTCCTAAGCCCAAGAATCTCAACAATTATGAATAGATTGGAAAGGTATTACACTCTATTGATATCTGGGTAAGAAGTTTTTGGTTAATTTTCAAAACGGTATTTCTTGAAGGGACTTTGGATCAGTGGGCTCCAAAAACAGCTATGGATCATGCTCTGAACTCACTCTTCCATAATGAAGCTGACTACATCTCCCCTTCAGGGATCCCATGAGGGATCAGAAAACTCTCTAATTCCATTAGCTCAAACTACCATTCCGGTGTGTTCTCCATACTTTTAATTTCCAATTATTAGCACTCTCCCCTCCTAATTCCATGTATTTAAGATCAATTAGCTTTTACAAAGAGATTTTTACTTCAAAGATATAGCAAGAAGAGAAATACAAATATTTTTCCTCACCACTTTGGGGAGACACCTTCCTCTCTATATCGCCTCAGTCCCTGGGGAAAGTGAGCTAAGACTAAATGTAGTTTCTATGTAGCATCGATCCTACCAAGCTCACACTCAATGGTAGCCATGGGTCCTGATCTCAATTGGGATCTGGGTTGGATCCTGAAAGTAGTTCCTCAAGGCTTCAGTTCCTGACTGGTTGGCTCAAAAATCCACTCCCAGATCTCCTGGTGTTTTGTTCACCTTCCACCATGATCTCACCTGAATGTATCCAGTTAGGAAAAATTAAGAATGGACTGATCTTAGCTTACCAGCATCTTTTGAATGCACCCTAGTTCTAGCTCCATAGTCAATCAAAGAGGATCCTCTTCATCACAGGGCTAGCTAACTAGAACAAATTACTGAATGTGTGCTCCAAATCTCTCCTATACACTTCCATTAAACACCATCATGCTTTAATAGAAACCCAATCTTCGGCCTCTTTAACATAGGAGATTGCATCAGCACCCTCATTACAATATGAAACTGTAAGGAAAAAAACTCTCCCCACCCCCTTTGTCTAGTTGTCAATATCATTGGATGACTTAGCTGTCAATCAGCAATGAGGATTTAATCAAATAAGACCATATCTACTGATTGACACTTCATCTAGCCAGTCAGAGGGGACAAGGCATACCAAGTGATTTAATACAAGGAAAAGGTCCAGGGCTTAAGTCAGCAGGTACCACTGCTCCAAAAAAAAGTTGGACACTAGGCAATCCTTTGAAGGGAGCCTAGTGTTTCATATGTTTCATAGGATTTCTAGCTGGAAAAGACCTTTGAAATCCTCTAGTCTTACCTCCTCATTCTATATCTGAAAAAGCTGAGGCTTTCTGGTAGTAAGAAGCTGAGTAGGGATTCAAACCCAGGTCATGTGACTCAAAATTCCGTATGCTTTCTATTCCATTTCACTGCGTTCTTTGACATTTTATAATTAACTGAGGGGAGGATGTCCCCACATGAAACAGTGTCCTTGAAATGGGCCAAGTGTTCTTGACTTTGCTTGGGACAGGGACCCTGTGAAAAGGTAACCCAGATTGCAGTTATGGGCAGAGTTTTTTTGTTTGTTTGTTTTTTTGCCCGAGGTGGAGAGAGGTTGAGGGCAGAGGCTACTTTGGGCTGAACTGGTGGGGCTGGGGAGGTAGCGATTCTGAATAGAAAGAACAGGTGAATGCTGGGGTTTGAGAGATTGACTGAGCTTAGAGATTTTATATCTGTCTCTTGGGACATGAAGACCTTCCCTCATATGCCCTACAGTGTTTAGAAAGGGGAGGGAAATGCCTAGCTCTGTAAATCCTTTTCACATTGGCTTAGAAGTAGGGGAATCAGTCATATTATACTGGCCTCAGAGGGCAGCTACTTTCCTGACTTTGCTGAAGTTGATGAAGGCAGGATTCATACCAGCCAGAGAAGCTGAGTGGGCCCAGGGGATCTGTCCCACCTCCCAAGCTGCTGGGTGGAAATCCTACTCTATTCCTCCCTCCTGCTCCCAAAGAGTTTCAGGCTGAAGCCTTTGGGACTAGCTCATTTCCCTGAGATAATTCTTTCCTTTCCTCTTTCAATCTTCCTAACCCTAGAGGCTTCCCCTGCTGCTCTGTCCCTATTTCCCTGGCCCCTTAACCTCCTTTTCCACCTGTCCTACCTTCTCTACGGTCAGGATCTCCTCTTCTCAATACTTAATCTACTCAAGGCTCCTCCTACACTTGAGACCACTATCATAGTGACATTTTCAATTTCCTACGCACTGTAGGTCACTTTGGCACAGGTCAGGCTTTTCATTCATATGTGGGATAGGATCTGGAGGGGCAAATCCCTGGCTCTGTCCCTGGATAAAGAAAATTAATGTTTCAGTTAGGGCCTGGCTGAGCTCTCTACAAGGGGATGTCCCCAAGAATGCCAACTGGGTATTACCTGTGTGACCATGGGCAAGCCACACCCCTCAGGTGTTTAGAACCAGCTACATAGCCCAGGGATAGAGCACTCAGACACTTACTAGCTGTATAACCCTAGGCAACCCACTTAACCCCAATCTGCCTCAGTTTCCTCAACTGAAAAAAGCTGGAATAATAATAGCATTTGGCTCAGAAGGTTGTTATGAATAGAAAGATAATATTTGTAAAGTGCTTCCCACAGTGCCCAGCCCACAGTAGTTACTTAATAAATGTCTATTCCCTCTTCCCCTCTCAGTTTCCTTTTCTGTCAAATGAGAGTTAGGCTAAATGATAGTTAAGATTCTTCTCAATTCTAAAAACTATAATTCTATTACTTTAAAGACAAAGAGAAAAGTCTGGCAGGTAAGGGAGGGGAGAAAGCAGCCCCTGTTAAGGGAAAGACTGAGTCATCCTGACCCAGAGCAGGAAGAATCTCTCTTCAGGGAGATGAGTAAGGCCTCCCAGCTCAGAAACAGTGGCCAAAGGGGTAGAGAGTCAGACAGAAGATATTGATGCAGTGAGATTAGGTGAGACAGACAGAAACAAAGTGAGAGAGACAGAGATGGGGGGAAAGAGTGAAATGAGCCAAGGCTGAAGCCAGTTAGCACGAGCCTGCACAGGCTGGGGGCTGTCCTCAGGGGGGTTTCTGACTCATCAGCCGGCAGCTCAGGTACCACCTTCTGCAAAAAGCCTTTTCGGGTCCCCCTCCCCCGCCAAATGCGAGTGCCCTTCCTAGCCAACAACCTGGCATTTGTTCTGTATATATTTATATATGTATGTGTTGTCTCACCCCAATGGAATGTAAGGTCCTTGGGAAGAGAGATTAGCTACCTTTTTGTGTTTGCATACCCAGCATCTCGGATAGTCCCCGAGATTATTATATAGCAGAAAACAACTGCTTGTTGAATGCCTGACCGGTTGATTGATGTCCTTTGGACCTCATTTTCCTCATCGGTAAAGGAAGGGGGGGCGGGGTTTATACTGGACGACCTCTGAGGTTCCTTCCACCACTAAAGCTAAGATGTATGCTAACACCGTGGCTTTGGGCAGGCTCTCAGCTCCCACCCTGGTCTCCCAATGCATCCCTAAGTCCAGATGAAGTCAGAACAACGACAAGGAATCCCAAATCTTTGGTGTCTGAGCTGAGAAATCTCTCCTGGACACCTCCATTTCTTAGGAAGAAAGTCCAGAGAGGTTCGCTAATGGTGCTACCACTAGAGGAAGAGGATAAGATTTATGGCAGAGTGCAATTGGGGGGAGGGGGCGGGAAGAGGAGGATTGTGTGACTATCTAGTAATCTTAAGTCTTGTCCCCTTATGGAGAACTCTCAAGTTCAGAGTAATACTACCTGGGGGGAGGGGAAGGCCCATTGGAGAGGGAAGGAGAGTTGTACGGTTCCTTGTGGGCTTGAGTCCTTTGCTCTTTTTTGTCAAGTGGATAATAAAGACTGTTCTTTTATATTTCCTAACATGAATGTTTGGCTGATAGGTGGAAGCTCTCTGCCTTTTCCATAGAGGCCTAGATGCTAGCCAAATTCTGATGTCCATGAGAATCCAGGGGGCCACAGGTTACAATAATAATGATAAGTGCTCCCATTTCCAGAGCATCGTTACAGTCACAGAAGTCTCTACTGGGCTGGTAAGCAGAGGACCCAGGCTTGAATCTCGGTGCTGCTCCTACTTACCTGTGTAACCTTGAACGAGCAACTTTCTTCCTCTGGGCCTTATTTCTTCCTCTAGAGAATGAGGAGATTGGGTCAGATGGCCTCCAAGATTCCTTCCAGTTCAAAATACATGATCCAAAATGCATCCATCCATGCATCCATGCATCCATCCATTCCTCCCATTTCATACATACAGCATTCCTGTAAGTCCAATAGTGCAAAAATCACAATTGCCATTCTGTAGACAAGAAAACTAAGACTCAGACATGTATCTAGTAGGTAGAAAGGGTGGAATTTGAACCCAGGCTTCACATGATGTTAAAAAAAAAACCAACAACAAGGTTCTTCTACTACATCAACACACTGTCTCTTTTGGAGTCAACTGTCCATTTTTTTCTCTTGGTCAAATCACAACAGAATTGTGAAGAATGTGTTCTTCAAGGCTATGCCCAATGGAAGCTATTGTAAATATCATTATTATCATAGAGACTGGGCAGCTAGGGGGTACAATGGATAGAGTGCTTTACCTGGAGTCAAGAAGATTCATCTTCCTGAGTTCAAATCTGGCCTCAGACATTTACTATCTGTGGGACCCTGAGCAAGTCGTTTAATGCTGTTTGCCTCAGTTTCCTCATCTGTAAAATGGGCTGAAGAAAGAAATGGCAAACCACTCCAGTATCATTGCCAAGAAAACCCCCAATGGAGTCACAAAGAGTCGGATATAATTGAAACAACTGAATAACAACAACATAGAGAACCAGGTTTAGAGCCAGAAGACTTGGGTTCGAATACATTCTGTTGCACTGGCTACATTACATTGGGCAAGTCGCTTAATTTTTCCGTGCCCCAGGCACAAAGATTATCTAAATTTATCTAAGATAGTCTAATTGCAGAGCAGCTGTTGCTCTTCTTGGTGGGAGTTTCTTCACTGAGGAGTTCTTTATATCAGTGAAATCCTAAGTCTGAACAAAACCAAATATTATCACTCATAATAAATGGCAGAGCTAGGTTTGGCCACCAATATCCTGGCTCCGAATCCACATCTGTGATAGGACCAATATCTCCTGGATTCTCCTTCCCCCCACAACAAGGATTAGCTTTCTCTAAAAGGAGACAAACCAGCCCTCTCCCACCTGATTGGCCCCTATTTATTTTGACAGTATCTTGGTCATGAAAGGGCATAAAAAGTCCCACCCACATGGAATGAGGGTCTCTCTGATGTGGTGGATGCCTTGGAAGAGGATGGAGTCATGACACTTGCCGTGGCAGTGTAATATAGCGGGCAAAAGCATTGGCGGCAGCTAGGCAGCGCCATGGTGCACAGAGCACTGGGTCTGGAGTCCAGAAAGCCTGAATCAAAATCTAGCCTCAAAACACTTACTAGCTGTGTGATCTTAGGCAAGTCACTTAAACCTTTGTTTGCCTCAGTTTACCTATCTGTAAAATTGGGACAATAATAGCACCAACCTCCCAGGGTTTTTGTAAAGATCAAATAAGAAAATATTTGCAAAGCACTTTACGCATATTAAGAGCCATATAAATCCAATCTACCCTCATCTTCATCGGACTGGGGTTTAAATCCTAGCTATGCCATCTGGGTAACCATGGGCAAGTCATTTCCTATTTCTGAGTGCTGGAGTTATAAGAAATGGACTTCATTCTCAGCTCTGACACTAATGAACTATAGGGAGAAAAGAAAATGGTGTCTGCAAACTAAAGCCCAGTGAACCTAACTTTGATTCCTAGAACGACTCTAGAATGTTTGGTAAAGATACGGTTAGTGAATGTGTCCAAAGGAAAGCAGTGATCACAAAGAACCAGCGTGACTTCAGAGAGTCCGCTCCAGGCTAACCTTATTTCCTCTTCTGACAAGGTTACTAGAATGGTAGTTCAGGGGAATGCTACAGGCAAAATTTTCCTGATTCTAGCAAAATATTTGAGAAATGTTATTATTCTGGTAGAAAATGGGCACGGTAGATGGAGCACTGGTCCTGAAGCGAGGAAGATCTGAGTTCAAATCCAGCCTCAGATACTTGACATCTATTAGCCATGTGATCCTGGGCAAGACCCTTAACCCCAACTGCCATACACACACACACACACACATTTTTTTTTTGAAAAAGAAAAGAGGGAGCTATGTAAGCCATGTATAAGCATAGTTAGGTGGATTGAAAATTGAATGTCTAGAGAGTTTTGATACCACTTTGGAAGGAAGTCCCTAGTGAAGTGCCCCGAGGATCTGTACTCTGCCTTATACTATTTAACTTTTTAATCAATGATTTGGACAAAGGTATATAGATAGCATGCTTATCAAATTTACAGGTGATACAAATATGGAAAGCATATTAATAATAAGTCAACTTTTTCAAAATTTTATTTTTATTTTCAGTTCCAAATTCTCTCTCTCCAGCTCACCCCCATTGAGAAGGCAGAATCATATATTCATTGTACATTATACATATGAAGTCATACAAAACATATTTCCCCATTAGCCACATTTGAAAAAAAAAGCAAGAGAAATAAAGAGAAAAATATGCTTCAATCTGCAATCAATTCTCTATCTGGAGGTGGTGTTGCTGTTGTTCACTCATGTCCTACTCTCTGTGACCCCATTTGGGGTTTTCTTGGCAAAGATACTGGAATGGTTTGCCATTTCCTTCTCCAGCTCATTTTACAGATGAAGAAACTGAGGCAAACAGGGTTAAGTGATTAGCCCAGGCTCACAAAGCTAGTAAGCATCTGAGGCTGAATTTGAACTCAGCTCTTCCTGATTCCAAGCCCAGAGCTCTATCTACTGTGCCACCTCGCTGCCCCTATCTGGAGGTACCAGCATTTTTTTTCCATAATGAGTCCTTTGGACTTATGGTGGATCTTCTTATTGATAAGAGTTGATTATCATTAACAATATCGCTGTTAGTAGGTAGCCTTCTTCTAGTTCTGTTCACTTCACTTTCTGTCAGTTCATATAAACCTTCCTAGGTTTTTCTGAAATCATCTCCTTCATTTTTATTGCACAATAGTATTCCATCAAAATCATACACTACAGCTCTTTCAGCCATTCCCAATTGAAGAACATTTCCTCATTTCCAATTCTTTGCCACCACAAAAAGAGCTGCTATAAATATTCTTATACATATGGATCCTTTTCTTTTTCTTTGATCTCCTTGGGGCATAGACCTAGTAGCAGTATTGAATAGCTGTCATTTATATAGGGCTATACATATTTTATCTGATTTGATCCTCAAAACAACTCTGTGAAGTAGACGATGTCACTCTTTTACAAACGACAAAACTGCAGCTGAGAGGTTAAATGAATCACTTCATTGGCAAGCATCTGAGGAGAGATTTGAACCCAGATTGTTCTTGCTATTGGTTCCCTAGTCTATATATTATGCCATACTCCCTTGGCTAAGAGTTTGGATGACAGATTATGAGATCCAAAAAGATCTTCACAGGCCAGAAGAGTGGGCTGAAGTAAATAATATGAAATTTAACAAGGGTCCATCAACATGCCTACTGTGTGACAGGCACTGGCTAAGCGCTGAGGGGAGAGGTGCTGGACCATTGACTTCACTTATAATGGGAACTCTCAGGTGACAAACTCCCTCTACTTATGGAGGTCAGAGCACCTTAGAATGTTGCCTAGAACACTAAGACATGGCCATACAGCCATTATATTTCAAAAGTGGGATTTAAATCCAGGTCTTCCTGGTTCAGAAGCAGCTAGATGGTGCTGTGGCTAGGGGGCTGGATTAGAGTCAGAAAGACCTGAGTTTAAATTTGGTCTCAGACACTGGCTATCTGTGTGACCTTGGGCAAATTGTTTAACAACTGTCTGCCTCAGTTTCCTCATCTGTAAAATAAGGATAATAATAGCATCTATCTCCTGGGGTTGTGTAAGGCCAATCAGTAAGTGAAAGTTCTTTCTCACCCATTGAATAGGACTCAGGTGGGGGCAGCAAAGGGAGGCCTGATTAGAGGCAGGCCCACACCCTTTCACTAACTAGATCTGAGGCCCCAGGCCCACAACCTTTTGCTAGTTAAGCCATTGTGGGTGTAAAGCCCTCAGGGCCCTAAGGAGAGTTGCTAAAACCAGAGCCAATGATGCATGCACTGAGTTCTAGTCAATCAGATGCAGGCTAGGACTGTATAAAAAGAGAGCCCAGAACAGAGAGCAGCAAAACTGAGAGCAGCAGGATTCAGAAGCAGACATCAAAAGGACATTGATGTTGGAATTCAGCCCAAGGTGAAGGAGCAGGAACTCAGAGTCTACAGAGCTGCAGAAGAGAGTGCTGAGCAGAGAGTTAGGATTGGTGAATGACTGTTTACAGGAAGGCCCTAGCAGGGAGGAAGGTTACAAGATGACTTGGCTCCTTGCTATAATATTGTGTTATAATTTTCTTGTTGCTACATTGAGGTGGGCTTACTGACTTTGGAATATTATTCCTACTATATGGAATTGGAATTACTGGTCCTGGGATTGGATTCTCTTGTGTCTAAATAAATGTTATATTTCCTCTGCTTTTCTTACACTTTGTGATTCCAAACCATTCAGGCATGTTAATGGTCATCCTCAAGGTCATGAATCTTGCCTTACTGTTATAGGCTGTTGTAAGCATCAAATGAGATAATATTTGTAAAGTACTTAGCACAGTGCCTGGCACATGTGCAGTCTACACATAGTGGGTGCTTAATAAGTCCTTGATGGGCAGCCAGGTGGTGCAATGGATAGAGTGCTGGACCCAGAGTCAGGAAGACCTGAGCTCAAACCCAGCCTCAGACACTTACTAGTTTGTGACCCTGGGCAAATCACTTCACCCTGTTAACCTCAATTTCTTCATCTATAAACTGAGCTGGAGAAGGAAATGGCAAGCCACTTCAGTCTCTTTGCCGAGAAAAGTGGGGTCATGAAGAATTGGACATCACTGAAAAAATTCAACAACAACAACAAAGAAATAAAGTGGTGGATCAATGGAATAGATTAGGTACACAATATACAATAGAAAATGACCATAGCAATCTAGTGTTTGATAAGATCCAAGCTTTTGAGGTAAGAACTCATCATTTGACAAAAATTGCTGGGAAAATTGGAAAGCAGTTTGGCAGAAACTCAGCATAGACCAACATCTCACACCATAAAGCAAGATAAGGTAAAAATGAATATGTGATTTAGACATAAAAGGTGGTGTCAAAAGTAAATTAGGAGAGCATAGAAAAATGGACCTGTCAGAGCTGTGGATAAGGTAAGAGTTTATGACCGAATAAAAAATAGAGAGGATCATTGGAAGTAAATAGATAATTTTGATTACATGAAATTACTTTTGCACAAACAAAACGAATGCAGCCAAAATTAGAAGAAAAGCAGGAAACCGAGGGGGGAGTAATTTACAACATGTTTCTCTGTTAAAAGCCTTATTTCTCAAAATATAGGGAATTGAGCCAACTTTATTTTTAAAAAAAAGACTATTTCCCAGTTGATAAATGGTCATAGGATATGAACAAGTAATCTTCAGAAGAAAAAAATATCAAAGCTATCAATAGTCACACGAAAAATTCTCTAAATCACTACTGATTAGAGAAATGCAAATTAAAACAACTTTGACATGCTACCTCACATCTATCAGATTGGCTAACATGACAGAAAAAGAAAATGACATATGCTGGAGGGGATGTCAGAAATTGGGGCACTAATGCACTGTTGGTGGACTTGTCAACTAGTCCAACCATTCCAGAGAACAATTTGGAACTACATCCAAAGAGTCATAAAACTGGACATACCCTTTGACCCAGCAATAACACTACTAGGCCTGAATTCTATAGCTAGCAAAGAAAAGGGAAAAGGACCCATATGTACAAAAATATTTATAGCAATTTTTTTTGTGATGGCAAAGAATTGGAAATTGAAGGGATGGCCATCAGCTAAGGAATGGCTGAATAAATTATGGTATATATTGTGAGAGAATATTATTGTGCTGTAAGAAATGACAAGCAGAAAGACCTATATGAACTTATATGAGGTGAAGTGAGCAGAACCTGGAGAACACTATATACAGTAACAGCAATACTGTAAGGATGATCAACTGTGCAAGATTTAACTACTCTGATCAAGATAATGATCCAAGACAATGCCAAAGGACCCATGATGAAAAATGCTATCCACCTCCAGAGAGAGAACAGGTGAACTCTAAAAGCAGATTAAAGCATATTTTTTAAGCTTTATTTTTCTTGTTTTATTTTTTTGTTTGTATTTTCTTTTGCAACATGCCTGATATGGAAATGTGTTTTGCATGACTTCACATGTATAGTTGATATCAAATTGCTTGCATTCTCAAGGAGGGGGAAAGGAGAGAAGGGACAGAAAGAATTTGAAACTCAAAATTTTTTAAAATGATGGTCAAAAAATTTTTTATGTGTAATTGGGAAACAGTGAAATACGTGTGTATGTATACATGTATGTAAGCATAATTTTTATATATAGTGTATATATATAATATACAATATATAATATAGCTTATTGTAATAGTCCAAGTTAAAATAATGATGGGATGGACTAGGATGGTTACAGCGTCCTTGGAGGTAGGGATATATTTGTAGACTCAACCAGACTTGGCAACGGACTAAGTGAAGAGAGGTGTGACTACCTGTCACAGGAATGTGATGGAAAGAATTTTTGTTTAGGCACATATTGGACCAGATGGCCTCTGAAGTTTCTTCCAACTCTGAGATTCTAAGATTCTGACCCCTAGCAAATTATTTTCTCTCTTAACTTCAGTTTCCTCTGGAAAAAAAAATGGGCATCACTGGGTAAAAATGCTGACTTCAAGTCAGGAAGAACTGAGTTCAAATTCCACCTCAGACACTTACTAGCTATGTGCTACTAGACAAACCCTTTAATCTCTCTCAACCTCAGTTTCCTCATCTGTAAAATGGAGATAAAAATAGCACCTACCTTCCAGGGTTATTCTGAGAATCCACTGAGATCACATGTACCGTGCTTTGCCAACGTTAAAGTGCTATCTGGCTCTTAGCTATTATTCCTTTATCTACTTCATAGAGTAATTTCAAGAAAAGTGATTTCTAAGCCATGAATTACTGTCGAAATCTATTAATAGTATCATCAAAGTGATTTTTATAGACCTTCGAGGTGGAAAGACAATCTATTCTTATCTTGAAACCTAGGAGTCATCTTTAAATCGTCACTCTCTCCTATCCCTTAGATCCAATCTGTTGTTGATTCCTCTTGATTTTCCATTCTCAACATCTCTAGTATATGATCCCCTCCTCTCCCTTAACACTGTAGCAAGCTCTCATCATCTCATGCCTACACTGTGGGATTCTTACTGCTTTAAGTCTCTCCCCACTCCAGTCCATCCTCCACTCAGCTGGTAAATTAATTTTCCTAAAGTACAGATCTGACCACGTCATCTCACCTCTTCAATGAACTCCAGTTGACTATCATCTACAGGGTCAAATATAAAATCCTCTGGCATTCAAAACCTTCATAACCTAGCCCACTTCTTCCTGTCCAGTTTTCTTAAACCTTACCCCCCACTTCCCTCTGCAACCCCCCACCCCAATCCCCACTCCCACAAGTACTCTGCAATCCAGACACCAGCCTCTCTCCTGACTCTGGGCATTTTCCCTGGCTGCTCCTCATGCCTGGAATTCTCTCCCCCACATCTCAGGTTTCTGGCTTCCTTCAAGTCCCAGTTAAAATCCTACCTACTACAGGAAGCCTTTCCCAGCTCCCCTTAGAACTAGTGCCTTCCCTTGGACATTATCTCCAATTTACACTGTCTGTATTTTGTTTGTGCATGGTTGCATGTGCTTGTATGTTGTCTCCTCCATTAGACTGGGACCTAGAGAATAGGGACTATGTTTTGCGTTTCTTTGTATTCTCAGTGCTTAGCACAGTGCCTAGCATATAGTAGGTGCTTAATACTTATTGACTGACTCACCAAGAAAGAAACAAGGCTCAATGGACAGTGGCTTACTCAAAGTAACACAGCTATTAAGAAACTAAGTCAGGATTTGAACCTGGGACCTCTGATTCCAGGGACATCACCCTGACTCATTTCAAAACATGCTTCACAGAAAAATCTAGGGGGAAGAGAGTAGGAAGCTGGACTCTGTATCTTGTGGTCTGTACCTTACAGGCAGAGGTCTTTACTGAAACTCCCCAAAGTAGCATTGTTCCCTCAATAGGATTCAAACCTCCACTCTGATCTCCTCTCCTGGTGGTGAGGTGGGGCTGAGGTGGAGGGTGGGGAAGAAAGAGACCTCAATCAGGACAATGTCATTGTTCTGGGTTGTAAAGCCCAGCAATGTGCTGCACACCCTCTCCATTACATTATCTTTCACTGCTTCACTGTCCGCTCAGTCTCTTAGCTGATCGGCAACTTTGTCAATACCACCTAATTTCAGAGGAGGTAGCAGCTGCGTCTAAAGGCCCAGAATTAACTCGAGCCAACAGAATAAGACTTGTATGAGCTGGTACAGAGTAAATTAAGCAGAACCAGGAGAAACAATACCCACCATGACTGCAACAGTATAAAAGGAAAGCACAAAAGAGATGGAATCCTGAGTAGTCAGTCACCAAGCTTGGTCCTGGAGAAAAGTGAGGAAAATGTATCTTCCTCTCTCGTTTTTAAAAAGTGGAATGATCTGTGAGTGTGGAATATTGCATGTAATAGCAGACCCATTTGGCTGATGTGTTGGTTGAGGTAGCTGAGCTGATGTTTTTTCCTTTTTTCCCTATTCTTTGTGACAAGAGATGGATTACTGGTTAGGAGAAGAGAGACATTATAGTGAGAAATGAAAATGAAGTGATATGAAAATGAAAGATGTTAATAAAAGGAAAAAGGACCCCAAGGGGAAGACCCAAACCAACTAAACTAGACTGGACCAGAAAGAAGGCTACCATTCACATGGGATACTAAAAAGTCATGAGGTATCATAGCAAGAGCACGGGACTGAGAGTCAGGTGACCTTGATTGTAGCCTTAACTCTGCTAAAACCTTGCCCTGTGACTTTGGGGAAGTCACTTTGCTTCTTTGGGCTTCAGTTTCCTCCTTTGTCAGATAAAGGAGTTGGACTAGATAATTCCTAAGTTTCTTTCCAACTCTAGATTTTGTGATTCTGTTATAAACTATAAGAGCTACTTTTCTGTGTGTTATACCTCAGGTGCCCCAACACAAGTGTGCCCTTCCAAAAAGCTATGCCAAATTAAAATCCTGATATAAATCAGCACTTATTCAAAAACCATAGCTCACAAGCCCCCACCAATATCTTCACTTTTATCACTCAGGCATAAGATACACCAGTTCAGAAAAAAAAGATATTTAACCAAATAGTATAGCCAATAAAATGGAAAAAAATTTCGCCCACGCACAAATGATACACACTGTCTCGCAAGCTTCCATACCACTGGTAAACGACAGTATACATGCTGACAGCATACATAAAGCCAAGGAAGACATATGAAGAACACACAAATTAGGAACATGTGTAGCCAAGGGACACATGTGGCTAGAGTGATACTCAGCTATGATGTGGCAGCGGTGTCAGTGTCCCCTTGTTCTGTCATTACTTTGCTTCTTCGTGGGTGTTACACCTCTATTCTCCACAGAGCATGTCTCTGCTGGGTGTCACATAGCCACTGGGCATCCCTAAGCCACTCTCTGCTAGGTTTCATCTCTTAAGAGTCATGTACCAGTTCTCTGTTCCTATTTCCTATGCTGTAGAAACCAGAAATCCTCTCCATTATAAGGGCACGCTGAACTCTCTAAGTGTATAACCATCAGAACTGTGAGCCAACACACCTAGTCAGACAGCCAAGAAAATCAGCTTGAGTGCCCCAGGCTAATATTAACAAAAGCTAATATTTATATAGTACTTTGAAGTTTATACAGTGCTTTGCAAACATTATCACATTTGACCTTCACAACAAACCTGGGAGGTAGGTGCTATTATTACACCCATTTTACATTTGAAGAAAGTGAAGCAAATACAGCATAAGTGACTTACCCAGGAACACTTAGCTATTGTGCCAGAGGCTAGATTTGAACTCAGGTTTTTCTGATTCCAGGTCCAACACTCATCCACTATGCCACTTTTCTGTCTCCAGTTAAGTAAATTATTTTTACTACCTATGTCAGGTGCTAACTTGAGGTCAGTGATCTCAGACAACATCTAACTTAGGGTTAGAAAATTCTTTATAATATCCATTTAATTCCTGTTGAAGATTCTGTACCCCTGTAAAAAACTAGGGATTCTCTTCATGTGTGTGTTTGTGTATGTTCCTCAGGTTTGTGTGGCAATGACAACTACAGAGTCTACTTTTCTCCCTAAGCCCTCTTTGATTGTCATGCAAATGAAACTGAGCAATAATAAAAAAAAAAGTGAAGAAGGCAAGGTCATTGCTCTCTATCCTCTTGGCTCACATTCCTCCTTTTATTGTATACATTTGCCAGCAACATTAATAATGAGGTAATATTTGTAAAGTTTAGCACAGTGTCTGGCATATAGTGAGTACTCAATAAATGCTTGTTCTCTTCCCATCCTACTACCCATTCCGATTTTAGGGACAGGAAGGGGTATTGTGAAATCAAACAATAGAGTGTCACAACACCAGGAAAGTCAGGAATAATGGTGCCCCCCAGAACCAGTTCTCCATATAGATATCCTCCCTGTGTGTCACCTAGCCTAGTTCTAAATAGCTCCTGCCCAATTCAATTTGATGAACATTAATTAAGCACCTACTATGTGCTAGGCACTGTGCTAAGCCTTGGGGATACAAATAAGGAAAAAAAGACAATCCTTGGCCTCAAGAAGTTTATAATCTAATGAGAGAAGGCAACATGCAAAAGGAAGCAGGGAGTTGGGGGTTGGGTAGGGACAGGGGTATGACAATTTCTGGAATAGAAACCAAGTAGAGTTGCTGATGGAAGATGGAGGATTACCTAGAAAGTTCGGAGCTCTCTGTAAAGGCACTCACACCACATCCAGGGTTTACACATAGGTTTTGTACTAGTCAAAAATACAATTGGTATCTTTTGTTTTTACACCACCTGATTTTCTCCTTTTATTCCTCCCCTCTCGCTCTTCCTAGAAGGCACCTCTTAAAACAAAGAGAAAAGAATTCTGTGAATTCCATGTATGTGCCAATGGTTGCATATGCTTGTATGGTCCACATAGGTAGCAAGGATCATAGATACCAATGTATTCTGTGTAAAAGTCAGTGACTGTATGCTCTATGTTCCATGTAAATGACAATGATCGTATAACTGATGTATTTTATGTAAATTGGAGGAATTTCTTATGCTCTTTGTGAATGTATGTATTGTGATTGTATGTATTGGCTTTCATGTAACTGTGACTGTCTGTATTGGGTTCTCAAATGTTAGTGCTAGTACATGCCCATATGCTTCATGTAAGTGACTATAATGTTAACACAATTTGAAAATCTTCCCTGCCCCTTAATAGGCCTACATGACCTGCTTTGAACCTGAGTCACATAGAAGCCCGAGTCACATGAGCCTGGGTCACGAAGAAGGGTATATATATTCTGAGGTTAGCATTTTGCTTTGGTGCTCACTAATTGGAAGATTTAGCCAGATGAGACTCTGGATAGCCATTAAGGAGGGCCCTCCCCACCTGCCCTCACCCTCCCTGCCCCCTGCTTTGAAAAACCCAGATGTTGTTGCTTCTCTCTGGTAACTATGTATGTATTGCTCTTGGTCAAACAGTTGGAAGCCCTGTCTGTTGGTCTTTGCTGTTTGTATTTGCTCTGCTTATATAATTTCTGCTTGTAATTTCTGTTTGTATTTTCTCCGAAGTTCAGGGTGGTGACATTCTTGTTCATGTCTTTCCTATGAAAATAAAAATGCTGCGAGTGATGATTTGCATTCTAGATAAATAGAAATGTTTGTATGTAATGAAATGTCTACTATGTAAATGGAAGTGTTGGTATATGCTAATATGTTACATATTCTTTGAAATTATAAGTGCTTGTGTATGCTAAAGATTGCTTCATGTAAATGAAACTATTTGTATAAAGTAATGCAGAGCCTATACAAATGGATGAGAACTCTGGGTTGTGTCTTCTTTCTTAGTGCTCTTTTCCTTCAACACTGTCATCTGAGGATCTGAGCCTGTTCTGGAAAGGTATAAACCCATCAGTATCTCTAATCCTTCTAGGCTGCCCTTGAGAATAGGCCATGAGACTGATTCTAGGCCACCATAAATGTGAGTACCTGTATCTGTCCCTGTACAGGAATTTGAGGTAACAATGGTAATGTATACAGAATAGCCTTTATTTCACCATACAGAGAATGTATGAACCCCAAAGGAATCACAGGAGCCCAGAAACAAATGCAGAAAATACAAAAAGGGATCCACAATAGCTTGCAAACAATCAACATATTTCTTTTCCCTTTTCTGTGTGGTTCTTGCCTTCCAATCATGGTCCCAAAGTCTTTCTACTCAGTGCTACCCTGTGTGTTAGATTCCTCTTGAAAGGGAAATGAACTTCAGGTTTTCAGTGGGGGCAATACTGAACATTCTTGTAAATCCCTCTTTTCTCACTGGAAAAGCTCACCCCCACTCCTAGGCTCATAGAGTCATCACCCCATGGTTTGAACTCCCCTTGGAATGGAAGCATATTCTGGATCTACTAAACAGGCAAACACCTTCCTATCAAGCCTGAATTATGTGAATAACTCATGGAAATGAGGTGAGCAAAGAACAGCTTAGTCTCCAATAGTCTCTAGTTGGGTAGAGAGCTCTGGACCTGGAGTCAGGAAGACCTGAATTCAAATGTGGGCTCAGACACTAACTGTGTGACCTTGGGCAAGTCACTTAATCTCTGGTTGCCTCAGTTTACTCAACTGTAAAGTGGGGATAATAATAGCACCTACCTCTCAGGTTGTTGTGAGGCACAATGCTCAAGCCCTTCTCTCTCTAGAAGGCCAGATCTCTGAACTCTTGAATTTGTGATACTGTTACAGAAACTGCCAAGTTTGGTGCTGCTAAGAAATCATCTGTTTTTAACTAGAAGGCTATATGCTGCCTAACAAGTCCCCCTCCTCTTACTAGGAGGCAGGAATTAGGGAATGACATTATCCTTAGAATCCCCTCTTGGGCCACACATGGACAAGCATGTGCACTTCTTTCTATCTACTTTTCCAGGATACTCCACCACCGCCTGGCTGCTGCCTTGGCTACTGTGTCAGTGAATTGCAATAGCTCTGAGACTCAAAGAGGGCTTTGTGGAAGAAATATACCAGCTTAAAGCAATAGGCCGATATTTGGTGTGTTTAAGGGAAGGCCAGTGGTCTCCTGGATAGAGCTATCCTTGAAGAGAATCAGGAAAGCCTGGGTTCAAGACCCTCCTATGCCATATGCTAGCAGTGTGACCCTGGGCAAATCATTTAACCTCTCAGTTCCTTAGGTAGTCCTCAAAAATTATTTGTTTCAAAGAGCTCTCTATACCAGTGAAATCACAAAAGTGTGTGGGGATAGAGAGAGAGACTGTGTAATTTAACTGGAGATATCAAAGGCTAGGAGCATAGGTGGTACAATGGATAGAGGGCCAGACCTGGAGTCAGGAAAACTCAAGTTCAAATACAGCCTCAGATGCGTACTAGTTATGTGACCCTGGGTAAGTCACTATTTGCCTCAGTTTCCTCATCTGTAAAATGAGCAGGAGAGGGAAATGGAAAACTACTCCCATATCTCTGCCAAGAAAACCCCAAATGGGGTCACAAAGAGTCAGTCACAACTCAAAAAGACTAAACAACAAAAGCATAGAAGAGCAAGGAAGGAATGACACTGAGCAGCCCATTTCCCCACCTCCACCCCCCAGTGGAGCAACAGAAGGTAATACCTTCAAAATGGAAGTGGGAAGGGTGGAGTTGGAAAAACAACCATGGATGTCGCCAGAGTTTTAGGTAGGCAGTTTTCTAGCCTTGGCAATAGGAGGAAGAAACCCAAGATGATGCTTGGAGAGGCTGCCTCCAGTATTTAGCCTGTCATTACACCAAGCTCATTGTCACGCAGCATCTCAGAGAAACCTAGGTTTCAGCTCTCACAGGGAAGAAATCTCACCCAGATGAGTCGACTTGGTTTTCCCCCAGTGATACACAGGCAAAGATGTACCAGAGCCGTACCATAGAACATAGAATATTCTAGCAGGAAAGGTTCCAGTCTTAGCATCAAAGTCCCAGAATCATAGGATCTTAGATTTAGAGCTCTAAGGGACCTCAGAAACCATCTTGTCTAACTCTTTCAGTTTAAATATGAGCAAACTGAGGCTAAGAGTTTAAGTGACTTGCCCAGAGTTTGCACAGTTAGTGTTTACGGCTGTATTTGAACTCAGATCTTCGTGACTTTAAGCCCAGTGTCCTATCAAAGCCGGGCAAGGCAAAGAACATCAGTCATGTCTGAGACAGCTGGATGCTAGAATAATTAGGTCCCCGACCCTCTGGGGGCTACTATACCAACTCAAGCTACTCCAATGGTTATGTTCTACTCCATTTACATGAAATTCCTCTGCACCAACTTGGAGTTCACAGAGTAAGCAAACTGTGTCCACAAGTCAAATGAGGTAATATTTGTAAATCGATTAGCACAATTCCTAACATGTGCTTAATAAATACTTACTCTCTTCTCCCTTTCCCCTTAGTTACTCAAGCAAGCAGCTCTGGCTTAACTAATATTGAGAGGGCAAAGAAGGGTGGGTAAGAGGAAGGAGTGCTGGTTACCAGTCAGAACTGAATTCAAATCTTCCCTTCTGTCACGCAAACATTCCATGACATCTGAGTCATTTCACTTATCTGGGACTCAATCTCCTCATCTGTAAAATGAGGGGGTTGAACTAGGTGATCTCTAAAATCTCTCCACCCGTACACCTATGATACTATGAACAAAAAACTGAGGATCTCACACATGCTATGAACCCATGTTCACCATATGCCACTTCTCCAGACTTTTTTTCATGTGTTTTTGTAATAGTTCTCTCTTCCAATATGACTGTGAGGGATCGCAAGATTGAAAACTGGAAGGCATCTTAAAGAAGTTTAATCCAATGCCCTTACTTTAGGAGTGAGGAAAACAAGGTCCAGAGAGTTTTAGTGATTTGCTTAAGGTCACACAGGTACTATATAGCAGAATCACTGTTCCCAAACAGGTTATCTGATTCTAGGGCTTCATAAAGCTGCCTTAGGGACTCTGTCTTAGTCATAGAATGTCAGAATCAGAAAACTTTAAAGGATTTGAAGTGTGTCCAGGTCACTGCCATTCCCACCCCCTGCCCCGCACTTGATTTTCCCATTTTTTCAGGCTGGACCGAACTGGCCTCTAATCTGTGGGTGGCCAGAGGCCAACAAAGCAGGCTAGAGACAGAAGAGTCAAGAATCCAACAGAAGTTGAATTTCAAAGTGAGGGAAATGGCTTGCAAGCAAGGAGGCAGATTAGATGCATGTGCCCGGGCCCTGCCACCTAGTCTGGGGACCCAAGGCAGTGTGGACAAACCTCAGTATTTATACCAATGACTGAACAGTGAGCTGAAGCCCTGACAATGAGGGGTAACAGCAACGGTGTGACAAGTTTGATTCATAGCAGGACTTCATGACTAGAACTTGCCAGGTTTGGCAGGTGCTTGTCCAAGCTCAGATAACACCTGGTTCTGGTTAAAGCAATACAGTAATTATGTGATTTTGCCAGAAGGGGAGATCATTTAGAGGGTGAGTGCAAACGATTGTTGTTATGCCAAGCTCAGGTCACAGCTTGGTTTCTGGGCCTTAGACACCTAAGGGTGTCTCCTAATATCTTGATAAAGCTATATCTCTCTTCCCTTTCCCAGCCAAATTCCTAGAAAAAAGCTACCTACACTCATGACCTTAGTTTCCTCTCTTCAAATTCATTTCTCATCCTTTGTAATCTTTCTTCCAGCATCGTTACTCAACCAAAACTACTATCTCCAAAGTTACCAGTTATCTCTTAACTGGCAAGTTCAATAATCTTTCTTCACTTCTCTGTATTCTCTGATTGACCATCCTCTCTTCTCTGATAATTTCTCTTCTCATGACATAGCTCTCTCATGATTCTTCTCCTGCTTTTCTGGCTACTTCTTATGTTCCCAAAGATGGAAGCAATTCAAAACAGAACTTGTTACCTTCCCCACCCAATCCTATCCTCCCAATCTTCCTTAATTCTGTTAAGGGTAACTCCATTCTTCATTCAATTACCCAGGCTGCAACCTAGGAGTCATTCTCAACTCATACTTATCCAATCAGTTGCCAAATCTCGTTGATTCCACCTTCACAGAATCCCTTACATCTATCCCCTTATCTTCACTAACACAGCTATCACCTTAGTTTAGGCCTTTATCACCTTTGACCTGGATTATTACAATGACTTCATAGTTGGTCCCCCTGACTCCAGTCTCTCCTATCTCTAATCTTTCCTCCACACAGTTGCCAAAGTGATATTCTGAAAAGAGTTCTGACCATGTCCTTCCTCCTGCTCAAGAAGTTCTAGTGGCTCCCAATTGCCTCTGGGTTAAAAATACAAACTCCTCTGTTTGGCATTTGAAGACCTTCACAATCTGGCTTCAGCTCAGCTTTCCAGACATTATACATTGGTCCCTTCCATGCATCTGCAGTCCAGCCAAACTGGACTTATATACTTGCTGCACTTCCTATGCAACAATACATTTCTCATATCTGTGTCTTTGCATGGGTTGTGCTCCAATGTCTGGAATGCACTCCTTCTCACCTATGTATCTTTGAACCCCTATCTTCTTCACATTAAAATCTTTGCTCAAAGGCTATCCCTGTCATGAGGTTTTTTTCTGACCTCTTCAGCTGCTATTGCCTCTTCTTTGCCCTTGACCAAAAAGTTAATTTATATATTTTTGTTTACTTATATTGTTTTCATCCTTCATTTTGTTGTGCTTTGCAGATGTTGCATTTTTTTTTACAAATTAAAGGTTTGTGGCAACTTTGTGTCCAGCAAGTCTATTGGTGCCATTTTCCCAACAGCATGTGCCCACATAGTGTCTCTGTGTCATGTTTTGGTAGTTTTCGCAATACTTCAAATTTTCAAATTATTGTTATATCTATTATGGTGATCTGTGATCAGTAATCTTTGATGTTACTATTGGAATTGTTTCAGGGAGCCACAAACCACACCCATATAAGACCTTGACGGTTCTGAAGCATGCCTCCCCATAGACTCTTAGGAAAGAGTTAGTATCTGAAGGCTACCTCCATCCTAAGCTGTTGAATAGTTTTAGTAATTCCTTCTAGTCTTTGAATGTCTGAGAAAGTCCCCTACTTCACTAAGAGTGGAAAGTCAAGGGGCATTGAGGGACTGAGGCTAGGAGAGGAACCTCCTTAAACCCCATTCCAGTCAAGTGGATTCTGCCCTACACCAAATGATAGGTCCCCCATCCATAATAATCAAATTTCCCCCATTCATACAGGGCTTGGAGATTTTCCAAAAGGTTTTCCATTGATAAAGATATTTTATCTTTAAGACAGCCTTAGGAGGAAGACAAGATTTCACTACTGCAGAATAGAAATGGAAGGGATCTTAGGACTTAGAATGTCAACCATGGAAGAGACACTGGGGATCATCTAGCTCAACCTTCCCATTTTGCAGATAGAAAAATTGAGACCAAGAGATGGAAAATAACTTGTAATAATGGTAATAGTAAACATTTATATAGCACCTCAAGGTTTGCAACATGCTTTATAAGGATATTTCATCTGAGCCTCACAATAATCCTGTGAGGTGAGTGCTAATATTAGCCCCATCTTATAGATGAAGAAACTGAGGCTCAGAGAGGTTAGGTGATTTGCCCAGGGTCACATCAGAGTCTGAGGCAAGATTTGGACCCATGTATTGTTGATTCCAAGCCCAACATTTTAACCATCTTAAATGGGGCCAAACAGTGAGTTAGTGGCTGGGCTGAACTGTAACCCAGGCCTGCTGATTGACTCCTCCAGACCAAAGCATTGATCAACCTAATTCTTCCAAAAGCCATGCCTGTGTCATTTTCTTTGGCAGTATCCAACTCATACTCTCTGGACACACACAAACCTTACTTATTTCCTTGGGCTTTTGTAAGCAGATGACTCTGTAAAACTTCATACACAGGAAACTGGAGACTTCCAATATCTGAGTTTGAATCCAGACTTCCCTGCCCTCTCCGCCCCACCCAAGGGAGCCAGAGTAACCCTCCCTTCCATCCACACTTACAGATTCTCCCTTTGCATATGGTTCCTCTGGTGGGAAAAGGGCGAAATCTGTCCGGGACATTCCTCCCCCCAAAGGGATAACATTTAAAAAGTGAGTTATAAATACAAAAGATGGGGAGATTAAGGAGAGTGGAGATCATGTGATCCAATTTGACTGATTCCCTTACCCATAAGCCCAGCCAAGGAATGAGTAAAGGTAGGCACACTGAGACAAAGGGGAAAGGAAAGAAAGGGATATCATAGAACTTTGGGAAGCAGGATGCATGGGGAAAGAGTCGGAAGACCTGAGCTCAAATCCTGGCTCTTCTGCTTAACTATCTGTATGACCTTGGGCAAGTTCCAATCCCTCTCTGGGTCTCATTTTTCCCCGTGTAAAATTCGAGGGTTGGATTTAAATTACAAGATCCTCTGATTCTAAATATTCTGCTACTATAATTAGACCATGTTGAAGGCCCCTTCCAGCTCTAAGACCTCTGCTTCTCTAACCAGCACCGCCCCACTTGTCGCTCTCCATTCTCACCACTGTCAGAGACACCTGCTCCTTGGCTTTACGTTTCTGGCTGACTCGGAAGCTAGTCGGGCGCTGTCCAGCGTCCCTGGAGGATGGTGCCCCCAGTTTGGGGCCCGGCCCGCCTCAAGCCCACTTCCCCTTTAACGTCGAGCCCCCCAGTTCCCTGGATCCCCGGGAGCCCCCTCCCGCCGCGGGCTGCGCCGATTGGCTGAGCCGATGACTTCACTCTAGAGCCCGCCCTGGGCTGGGGGAATGAAGCGCCAGTCAGGTCTGCGCCGCAGACTGGAAAGCAGGCTGTCCCTCAGTTCCGCGCGCCTCACCTTGGCGCGGCCCGGCCCGGCCCGGCCCTGCCCCACTCTGTCCCATCCTATCCTGTCCACTCCCAGTGGTCCAGGCGCAGCTGCCTAAGGCCAGAGCTCAGCGCAGCGCCCTGGGTGTGGGCCCCGCAGCCCCGTAGCCCGAGCCCGAGCCCCAGCGGCTCCTTCCCTTCTTCCTTCGGAGCCCCAGCCGAGCCGCCAAGACGCCGCGCGCGGTGCTTCGGGTCAAAAATGGGGCGGCTAAGCTGGCCAAGCCGCCGGCGGCCGAGGCGCCCGGGGCCGGTCCTCCTGGGCTCTACATGGAGCGCTCCCAGAGCCGCCTCAGCCTGTCCGCCTCCTTCGAGGCGCTCGCCATCTACTTCCCCTGCATGAACTCCTTCGATGAAGAGGACGCTGGTGAGAGCCGGGAAGAGCATAGCGGGATGGTGGGGGAGGGAGGCCCGCGAGCTGGTGGAGACGGGGTGGGGGGCTCGGGAGGCAGGGGTGGAGGGGTGGGCGCGGGGGGAGGCTGGAGCTGGGATTCTGGAGAGGCCTCGGTGGAGGTGAGCGGACGAAGTGATAAAGGCCGGCCCCCAGGGATGGGGCTCGGAGAGATACGGACTGGGGGGAAATAAGGGGCAATAGAAACCGCACCACTGGCTTCACCACCCGAAGTGGCCTTTGACTGAGGGCTCTGGGATAGGATGCATGCCCTTCCCCACGAGATGGTCCCCGGGGCGTAGTCTGGTTTTTTAGGCAGTCCCTGGGGAGCTCTAGGAGCAGAATCCTGGATTGAGACCTCTTGCTTGTACTCAACACGTATCTTCGGCGCCCTGCGCCACCCTCACTCACCTCCAATTTCTAGGGAAGGAGCTTGCCCAAGGCCCCAAAGACCCCACCCCCACCCCCACCCCACGCCTTCCTCGTCAGAGCTCTTGGCCGAACGGACACTGGGGCAGAATGGGAAGGAAACAGTGCAGACAAATCTCTTTATCAATTCCACCTGGGGAACATCTGGGACTTAAACAGGGATCCTGACTTAAGGTTTTTTGATCAAAAAGGGTGGCTTTCCATGGGGGAGTGTCCCCAGGGACAAGCCTCTGTATGGCTGGTTGGGGAATTGGTTGGACTTGGCATCATCTAGCAGGCCAAAAGGACACTTAGGGTGCTGAAGCCACACGTTTGTTAACCCTTATCCAGAGAAAGAGAAGAGAGAGCGTAAGGTCTTAGGATATTAAGGAAGAAGAAACTCTGAGGCTTCCAGTTTGGGACCAAACAAAACAGGCAAGTCGGATGGGGTTGTGTGAGGAAGGGGATGAACTTTCTTTTGGTACTTTATTTCATTTAAGTAAAAGATGGCTTTTAGGGAGCTATCCTGGATTGAGCTGTGTGTGTGTGTGTGTGTGTGTGTGTGTGTGTGTGTGTGTGTGTGTGTGTGCGAGAGAGAGAGAGAGAGAGAGAGAGAGAGAGAGAGAGAGAGAGAGAGAGAAAACTATCTAGTAATATCAGCTTTGGCTCCATTGCAACTGTAGTTGCTGGCTGGGCCAGAAAGGGGACCAAATGCAAGGATCATAGATTTAGAGCTGTAAGGGACTTAAAAGACTTCTGCCCTCTTCCATTTTACAGATGAGGAACATGAAGCACAGAGAGGTTAAGTGACTTGCCCAGAGCCACACAGCAAATGTCTGTGACAGAACAAATCCAGTCCTCTATGTGCTACTACGCCATGATGCCTGCCTCTCAAGGCTAGGAGGGGAGATTTAGAACCATTCTCTGAAAGCCTTCTGTGCTAAGACCAAAATCTGGTTAGCAATAGGCACTTGTGGGGAGGGTGGTAGAATAAAAAACAGATTGATCTTTATATGCTTTGGAAGGGGGAAGAGGCTTATTTTGTCTGCCTTCCTGGTGTAACCAGAGAGAAGCAGAATAGACAGAGAGGAGTCAGAGCAGTGGAGTCAGAGCACCTGGATTTAAATCTCACGTCTGCTGCGTGCTGTCTGTGTGATGCTGGACAAGTCATTCATCCTTCCTGGGCCCTTCAGTTTCCTTATTTGTGAAATGAGGGGGTTGGACTAGATGGCCTCTGAAGTCTATGATCCTATTTAAGTCTGAAAGAATTTCAAGGATTCTGTGTGGAACCAGACTACCCAGACTGACTGATTTGAAAAGCTGATTTGGAGGCTTGGGGGTGGGAGGGGAAGGAAGAACAATTCCCTGAAGCCAGACTGAGGGGCAAAGTCACCCCCATTCCCTTCCTTACCCTTCCCCATGTAGTTGTCTGCTCAAATGCCAACCGTTGCCATTTTGAATGATGTCTCTCTCCCTGCCCCCCCCCCACCAGACAGTGAAGAGAGGAAAAAAATGCCTTCTAAGTTGAGATTCATTGTTCTAAGAAAGATAACTGAATGTCAGCATTTAACATTCATTGTTCTAAGAAAGATAACTGAATGTCAGCATTTAACTTCACCCTAGGGCCCATCTGCTGAGGACAAGAGAGGTGAAGCAAATCCCTTCCTTTTCCTCTCTATTCCCTACACCCACCCCAATCTATACCTTCACTTCAACATTCCCCTTCTTAAACAAAAAGGTCGACTCTTAGAGGACAATGCCAGGCATCCTAGGGGAAGGACTTTGCACCTGTTCTCCAACTAGGAATGGGAAGCCACATAGTTTGGTGTCATCGGGTCAGGGCAGGATCTACCACATGTTTCTCTAACTTGTTCCTTTTCAGGTCAGGAGTATGACAGTAAGAAACCTGACTGTGGAAAAGTGGCCTTGGATCTAGAAAAGTTTGGGGGTCAGTTCACAAAAGCCTTTGCTCAGGGCCTTACTGCTCTAGTGCCTGGGCTGCCGCGGTGATAGGGGTGGGGCACAGCTTGGACCTTCTAGGAGAATGAGACCAGAGCTTCACCTCCAAAGATTTTCATTAGAAAATCAGAAGCAGAATGCTATCTGTATGGTTCATTTCTCTTCAGGGGGGGAATTTAAAAAAAAACCGTTTTTAACTTTTCCTTCTCACTTCTGCTGACAATGATAACCAGTTGCATTTTGCTCTGCTAGTTTCTAAAAGAAACTGCTTTATCTCGGGATAAGGGCAAGACTCTACTCTCAAAATATCCTCAGTGGATCCGCGGTCTCATGGATCTGCGACCCCTCCACCTATGCAGATCACAACCACTCTCCGACTCCTCAAGCTTTCTTATCCTATGTCATTCTCGTCCATGTCTGTTCACCACTAGTCCATAAAGCCAGTGGGCGGTAGGCCTTTCTCTGGTCCTTTTAAAGGTTTCCAGGGTGCAAATGTAACACCTTGGCAGTCCATCTGTTTTCAGTTTGATACCTCACCTATGAATAGTACTTGATTTTACCGTCTCTACCTCAAATTCTCCCTGGCAGGGGAAGCAAAGCAGGAGTTATTAGTCCCATTCGATTCTAGGCAACTGAGGTCCAGAGAAGGGATAGTCACACGGTTGGAGAGTGGAGGAGCTGGGGTCGAGCCCAAGCCTTCTGGCTCTCTGCCAGGGATCTTTCTCACATTGCTTCGGAAGCTTTCAGAAATGGTTTAGCGCTATTTCGCTTCTCCCTCCTCCCCTCTGAAATCCACTACATCTCCTTCCTTCCCCCGCGGTTCCTCCTTCCTGAGAAAGAAGACTGTGTCCCTGACCGCGCTTCCGGTGAGGCGAGCCCCCTCCTCTGCCCTATGAGCACCGCTTCTGAGTCATGGCGCAAGGAGCGGCTCCACGAAATGGATCAAACTGGAAATCATTTCCAGGGTGAAAAAGCTTCGCTTCAGCCTGGCGGAGCTGGGGAGGGAGGCCGGGCCCGCCAGCTGGGTGTGTGTGCGCGCGCGCGAGATGCATGTGTGGCTCCCGCTGTGGCCGTGGCCACGGCCGTGGCGATGCAGGAGGTGGGGGGGGGGGGGGCGTCTCTTTCAATAGCTATCCGCCTTAGTTGGAACAAATGCTTGGAGCAGGAGTTTATTGTCAGTGTCTTATCACTAAGTTCCAACTTCATCTAGTAGAACCCGAAAAAAGTGAAGAGAACTCGAAGGTGTCCTTGCGTTCTGGTTTATTGCCCCAGTTCCTCTTGGGCCTGGCTTCCCACGCCCATCGCTAAGGAAGGTCTTTTACAGCCTCTTCAGTACCTTTGCATAAGGGCAGCAAGACCCTCCTTAAGAAGCCAGCATCCGGCCTAGAATACTGAGAATCTATCCGAATGCAAATGTTTCCCAGGAGACATATCAGATGATTTGAGGCTCAAAATTAATGAAATTATAGTGTTATTGGTTTTTTTTGACTTGCTAAACCGTTGTTTGGGTATACTGTTATTGGGAGGTGGGTATTGGAGAGGTTATTGGAACATGAGTGAGGTGTAAAAAAAAAAGTCATTAGTAATTTTTTTTTTAAATCTGATACTCTCTACACCGCCACCGCCAGCTCCCAGAAGGAAGAATACATTTTTATTTCCAAGAGTGACCCAAGAGCTCGTCTTTCAATGTGTGGAAGATGAAGCTAAAATCCTAGAAAGGGGAAGTGAGTTGTCCACTGTCACACAGCTGGGACCCAGCAAAGCTAGATCGAAGAAAGAAAACTCAACAAGGTTAAATGACTTGTCCAAGGTCACAAGGACAGCCAGAACTCGAACCCAGATCCTCTGACTCTCAATCTAATAACTTTTCTATTATGCCACGACTCCTTTCAACAGCTTATGATTCGGATTGAGGTATATAGCTCTAGACCTGTCTTTTGAGCCACTCTTCTCTGTCTGCCAAAAGTTGTGGGCTGCTTCTTGTGTTAAATTCAGTTATTCAGTTTTATTTCATTATCCCTCCTGAGACTGTAATATAGGGACCCAAATTCCACTTCAGATAATTACAACTTTATTGTGATCTTGGGACCACTTCACTTTTGTTGGCTTCATTTCCGTCACTCATAAAATGAGGAAGGGGATCTATGTTTCTTCTGAGGTCTCTTTCATCTGCTAATCTGATCGTTTGCTAGGATTTCATCGCTGCAGCCGAGGGCACCCCTGGAAGCAGTGTATCTTGAGGATGGGGGAGGGGCAGGAAGATCCGCGTGGTGATTGTCCCAGCTTAAACCCTCTCCTCCTGTTTCCTTCTCAATTTTTGCTGCATTTAGGGAGGTGGATCTAGGAACCCAGTTCCAGGTTGTCGAGCTCTTAAGCTTGGGTAGCAGATTGGCAACCCATGGGAATTCTGGAATGGGATTGGCGGGAGAGAAAAATGGGAGGGGGGCGCGAGGAGTGACACCCCTTCCCGCACCTCGCCCCAGCCAGACCTTTCGTAGCTTTCAACAGGTACTTTTCAATTTTGTCCTCCGGAGGCCCTTATCCTGGGCGGTGACGGAGGAGGTAGTGGGGAATTAGAGCCTAGCCTAGCCGCTGTCTCTCCATTCGGCTCTGGCCCCCGCAGCTGCAGGAGCGGCGCCAGGATGCTGTGAGCGCCGAGAGGGAAGGGAAGAGGTTTCCATGGCAACAGCCCGTCAGCAGCAGTCCTCTCCCTGAGGAGCCCGGCCAGTGTCTTCGGGATAGAAGTTTCCTCAGGCGCCCACAGACCAGACCAGCTCCCTTCTCCTCCTTCCCACCCCTCCCCTTTCCTTCAGCCTAAAGGATGAGTTTGCGCTGGATCCGAGGTTTAGGCTGCAGTTCCTGTAAAACACCATCACCTGGGTCCCAGAGCCTGGAAAGATACCGCCCAGATCAGGAGCTCTCATAGACTTGGGGAGTCGGCTTTTCAAAACCAGTGGGCAGATTTATTCTTATCACCATACTTCACATTTCTGTAACACTTTAAGGCCACACACAATTTTCAGTATGTGTAAAATGTACATGGTGCTCTAGTTCTTCCATCTGTAGCTATGTGTCCTTGTACTATTTTCCTCAGGGCGTTGTTGTATATAATTCTTGCACTAAAAAAAAAAAACAGTATGGGGAGCAGACAGAGACTGATGGAGAGACAAAGACAGAGACAGACAGAGAGATAGACACAGAGACAAAGTCAGAGATAGAGACAAAGAGGGTGAGACAGAGACGAAGACAAGCTGAGACAGAAATAGATCAATAAGCAACATGACTTCTGAGTCAGGCAAACTCGGGTTCAAATCCAGGTCTGATAAATGCTGACAGTCATTTCAATCTTCAGGGCCTTAGAGTCAAGGGGGGGGGGGAAGTTGGAGAGGGGGGCGGAATGTGCAGCCTCGAGGCCACATGTGGCCCTCTAGGTTCTCTAGGTCCTGCAGCAGCTGAACTTGAAGGCCTAGAGGGCCACACGTAGCCTCGAGGCCATAGGTTCCCCACCCTTGATAAGACTATAAATTAAAGGAGAGATGTTGATCAGCACTGATAAAGGAAGTTCCTTGACCCTGAAGCACCTTTGTACCAATGGCATCACAGGTTCAGTCTCTTAAAAAACCTTAGTCCTGAAAAGATGTAGCACATGAGTTATTCTCCGTATTCTTAGAGAGGCTAGAATGCTGCCTCAGAGAGGTTAAGCATCTTTTCTAATGTCTAGGTGAGCAGGTGGCAGAGCCAACATTCCATTGCAGGTCTTCTGAATAGAAGGCCAGCGTTGCAGCTGCTGCTCTAGTCTCCTGGTTTGCGTATAGGTTTGTGTATGATCAAGGGAAACTTAGTTATCACTAAGAGTCACACTTATACTTCTATAAGCACTTTAGATACATTGTCTCCTTGGATCTTCACAACATCTGAGGAGAGCCAGGCAGGGATTTTCTCCATTTTTCCAAGATGAGAGGTGAGGACCAGAGAGACTGTCACTTGGCCTGAGGTCATACAGCTAGGAAGTAGCAGAGAAAGGATTTAAACCCAGATCTTCTACTCCTTGCCCAGTGATCTTTCCGCTATACCATACTACCGGAAGAAATGGGTCCTCTGGGCTCTAATCCGGGCAAGGATAGGAACCAGAGTCAGAACCGCGCCACTCTGGGTCCTTTTCTCTTTCACTGCCATGGTTCCAGACACCCCTGGGAATGCCTTCTGTATCTCTCTGTTCCCCACCCCTGCCCCTGTTTCTTTGACTCTTTTCTTCCTGTCTTGGCAGAGTTTCTTTCCCAGAACTAGTGTTCCCTTCTGTCCTTGAAACGTGACCTGATGGGAAAGAAAAACTATCTACAACCTCCTGGAGGTGAAAAAGTACCCTGTCCTTGTAAAACCCCTGGTCTAAGTGTATGACTGGTCCTGATCCCTGTTAATCCAGGGGAGGGGGTTTCTCCCATCTCATTCTTTCCCTAAAGTTGATTGAGCCCCTGTTGCCTCTCCTAAAGTCCTCAGATGTTTTCATGATAACATAATATGGTGGGAAGGACATTGGACTTAGTGTCAGGAGATCTGTTTTCCAGTTCCAGATCTAATAAGTCCATTTATTAACTGTGTGACCCTGTGACACTTTCTCTCTGTGTCCTAATTTCCTCATCTGCAAAATGAGGATTATAGTAGTATAATGGAAAAAGGATCTGGAGGCAGAAGATTTGGGTTCTATTTTTTGCTCCTCTACTTACTAAGCCTGGGAAAGTCACAATTTCTCTAGGCCTTTCCTTCCTTATCTGTAAAATGGGGTAAATCATGTCAACAATATTTAGAACACTTCACAGGGCTGTTGTAAGGAAAATTTATGAAGTACTAATGAAGGATTTCACAATGTAACCCTTTTTTGGCTATTGCCTGGGAAAATCCAAGAACCCCTTTGGGACTTCTATAAGCAAAAGTGAAGCAGGGAATTGGACCAATTATCCAGTTAATTCAATAAAGAATAAAAAACATGTTTAACTTAAATTATCCTGAAGGGATTTCCAAGTCTGATTATGTTCCTGGGATGATATAGACAAAAATGCCCTTCCCTCACCCTTCCTCTACCTCCACGCCCCTCCTCCAAAATCCAAAAATTTTTTGTCTAGCTCAGCTGCCTTGGTGCTAAAAAGATTCACTGAGTGTTGCTTCTTTTTCAACTTTTTGATCTGACCTCTCTGGTATTGGCTTGATCCCTGGTCCCTCTGGTAGCAATTATTAGCATCCCTGATCCTCACTTTGGAGATAGAGGCAGGTAGAGCCACATTCCACAGATTCTAAGTTCCAAGAGGGCAGGGGCAAGACATTCAAACTTTGTATTGCTTCCTCTATTCTCCCTTCCCTTCCCTACCCACACTCCCAATGGCTGGCATGGTGCTCTATGAACACCAGGCACTTAATGAATGTTAGTTAGTTGAATAAATGTGGTGAATTAAATGTATAGGGAAAAAAATTGGGGGGCTAGGGACAAATCCTTGTTTAAGATAGGAAAGGCACCAGAGAAGAGTATTCTGAGGGCATCTAATGAGAGCACCTGTACAGATAGAAGGAACCTTAGAGACCATCTAGTCCAACCTGTCTCATTTTATTGAGGCCAGGAGAGGTGAGATGAGATACTTGAAGTCACACAGTGAATTAGTGGCAGATCCAAGACCAGAAATCTTGGCTTCCTGACTCTCAGTCCAGAGCTCTTTCTAGGACCCCATGGCTACTCCACATATGACCATGTTTGACCTCCCTCTTGCTGGCAGCTGCACTCCACTTGACACCTGTCTAGGCAGCTTTCTTTCCCAAATCCTCTCTTATGAGTGTCTTAGATAGCTGCAGTCCTAGCCAGACACTGATTAAGCCTCTGCTGTCCCCTCTCTGGTCTCCTCTTTTGGCTTTCCAGGGAATGTACTTCCATCTCTCTACCTCCTTGGACCCATGCAGGCCAGGTTTGGATTATATTTGAGGCTTTGTTTTTGACTTGACAACTAGGAAACATTCTCTCTCCAGTCCCCGCTCCCTACCACCTCCCTCCTCCCCCCAAGCTGGGCTCTGATTCATTCGGAAACTGACAAGGCTGATGTCAGCTGTATTCTTAGCCCCCAGGATTGTAACTGCATTTAGCAGCGCACTTCATTAACAGTTTTGGAAACCGCACAGAAGTGAGATGTCCCTAAAGAGTCCTTGTGCTGGGTCCCTCATAGGGAAGGAAAGAGGTGAAGGGATGGAGAGAGTAGGGTAAAGACATGTCTAAATTCCTCATTTTACAGATAAAGAAACAAACTAAAAGATGGAAGCGACATGTACAAACTCATGCATTGATTAGTGGCAGTCAGGGCTAGAACCCATGTCCTTAAATCCTGGCCTGGTGTTCTTACTATGGCACTAGATGCCTTTGTAAAAGGGGCTCTTTGGGATGAAGAGATTCCCTTGATGCCTGGGATGTGTTAGACGGTGTTAGTCAGACCTCTTCTGAAAATCGTCCTTGCTTTCAGAAGCCTGAGTTTGGAAGGTCATTGAGCCCTGCCTATCTGATCCTGGAGTCTCTAAATAATAGCAATTATTACCACTTTCTTAGAAATATTTATAAATTTCCATTTCTATAGCACTTTCAAATAAGTGCTTTTTGGGGAGCAACAATCCAGAAAAATGAGTACTGCAGGTATTATCTCACTTTATGGCTAAATAAATTGGGGTACAGTGATGTCTCTGGTCACACAGTTAATAAGTGTCATCGCTGATGCTTAGACTCACATTCTCAGGCTATTAAAATGATAGAATCACCTACCAGAGCTGAAAAAGACCTCAGAGGCCATATAGTCCAACCCCACCATTTTATACATGAGGACCCTGAGGCTCAGGGTAGTTAAATGACCCATCCAGGTCATACAGGTAGTAAGCATCACAGGTGGCATCTAAACCTATGTCTTGTGATTCCAAAGCCAGGGCTTCTTCTTCTTCTTCTTCTTCTTCTTCTTCTTCTTCTTCTTCTTCTTCTTCTTCTTCTTCTTCTTCTTCTTCTTCTCCTTCTCCTTCTCCTTCTTCTTCTTCTCCTTCTCCTTCTTCTTCTTCTTCTTCTTCTTCTCCTTCTCCTTCTTCTTCTTCTTCTTCTTCTTCTTCTCCTTCTCCTTCTTCTTCTTCTTCTCCTTCTCCTTCTTCTTCTTCTTCTTCTTCATCTTCTTCTTCTAGAATCTTAAGGGAAAATGTATTTTAAGAGGGGGAGAGGAGACAAGAAGCTAGCAGTTCCATATCTGAAGCAATACTCCAAAGCAGTAATTCTCTAAAAATTTGGCAGTCATTAAAATAAAGACATTAAACAGTGGAATATGTTAAGTATAAAACAACAGAAGCAAAACAAATACAATAGCATTGTGATTAATAAATACAAAGAACTGAGGCAATAGGGTATTCGAGTACTCAGCATTCAACAAAAAATACTGGGGAAACTGGAAAGTGAGCCAGCAATATTAAGTCTTGACAAACATCTCATACCACATGACAAGATATATTCCAAATGGATACACAACATTATATGAAAGTAAACATCATAAACAAATGGAATTATATCTGGACTATTTTCATTGAACTTTGAAGTGGAATAGTCTTAGAGAATATCTAATCAAACACTCATAACACAGACTCAGAATATGGAAGGAACTTGTCTGAAGTCATACAGCTAATGAATAGCAGAGCCTGGAGCTTCCCACTCCAGAGCCCCCTCCAGGGAAAAGGGCTCAATCACATCCCCCAGTGTGGAAAGAACACTAAAGTAATGATCTAAGGACCAAGGTTCTGGTCCTGGTTTGCTGATAATCTCCCCATGTGACTTCAAATTGTCCCTTCTGTTCTTGGTCCTCCAGTGTCCTCATCTACAACATGAGAAGATTTAACAAGATGATTTGAAGGTCTTTCCCTACTCTAACAACACAGGAATCCATGATTCACATCCTAGCATTTTGGACCTTGGCATAAATAATTCCCACAATTCTTTGCTTATCGTTTGAGACATAATTCATTGTGACTATCTCGTATCTTGCTTTCTCTGAGAGAAATTTAAATCCTTCAGAATTGCTTGAGCCAACTCCATGATAGATCGCCAATAAAGTATTTGAAAGCTAACAAAGATGGCTCCCATTTATATAGGTCTCTGAGGTAAAAAAAAAAAACCAAAACATTTTTTATATCCATTATCTCATGTATTCCTCTCAACAGCTCTGTTAGTGCTAGTATCATTGTCTCCAATTTATGGATGGGAAAAGTGAGGTTTTTAGAGAACTGATCTATCCATGAGAGACTTGAACCCATGTCTTCGGACTCTAAGTGAGTGCTCTTTGCACTGGGCCATATTGCCTCTAGTGGGCGTTCCATAATTGCTTATTGACTGCTGGCTTAATAAATGAGGCACAAAGAGAATGCACAATTACAGAGATCCCTTCTCACTTTAGCATCCCGGGGTCAGAGCCTTTGTCTCGCATCTATTCCAGTGTCTCCTGCCTGAGAAGCACATTTCAGAGCCCTCTGTCCTCCACTGTGTCTACAGAGTATCATAAGGAGGTTCCATTTCTACTCTTTCCCTCCAACTGCATTTAGCAATTAGAGAGTTTGTTTTGGAGCTAGCCAAAGGGAGGGACCCCTGGTGTCCTAGCAAATTATAGGACATCCATGCATTTCTTCCACCCTCTGTTCAGTCCATCCAGCAAGAGGCTGGCTCTTCATGCATCCTCTGTGACTAGAGGGGAAGAAGAAAGGCTTAGCATGTAAAATTCTTGGGGAAAGGATGCTGTCCATCACAAAGGTGACAGATTTAGATAAAACTCCCTGAAGGAGATTTAGGTTGTCAGAGCTGAGAGGGTTTACAGAAAACAAAATGTCAGAGCTGGATGGGACCTTAAAACAAAGAATCAATCAACAAGTATTTATTAAGCACCTACTATGTGCCAGATACAAAGACAAAAAAGGAACAGTTTCTGCCCTCAAGGAGCTTATATTCTATCAAGGAAAACAACATATATATTTATAGATACGTACCAAAACTTAAGAGCTGAAAGCACCCTTAGGATATAGAATGTCATAGCTAGCAGGGACTTTAGAAATCATCTACTCTCTTGTTTTACACAAGGGGAAACTGAGGCCCCCAGTAATTGAGACACTTTCTACACTTCCAGAGACCCTAATCAATTACCAGTCATTTGGAGAATACCTACTGTGTGCCTCAGCCCCATGGAAAACAAAAACCAAAGATAAGAACCCTGTCCTCAGATGAATCTTTGAACATTCTCTCTGATCCCCACCCCTGGAGCTCTTGCTCTGCTTGGTGTCTCCTAGAGATTGCTAGTTTCCGCCTGGCATTACCCTAGGAGCATGTGGGAGGATGTGTCACTAATTGAGGCCCGTAATGGGAAATTAATTAGTTCGCAAAGCAATGTCTCTGATGGAGCCTAGAGCACAGCTTGGGCTGGTTGCCTCCCAGGCTACCCTCCCCCAAACCATCTGGCCCTGGGAAGGGGTGTCACTATTTGGGGCAAGGGTCCCCTCCAGACAGTCCTTACTGACTAATCAGAAGGCTCTTGAAGGTGGAGAAGCTTCAGGGTACGTGTGTGTGTGTGTGTGTGTGTGTGTGTGTGTGTGATTAGAAGTTGTTGGGAATTTGTGATTTCCCCCCTCTTGACCTGTTGAATTCCTATTAATCCAATGCTACCTCCTTCCCGAAGTCTCTCCTGGTGCCCTGATTCAGCTCCCCCGCCCCAAATGGTAGTGATTTGTTCCCATGGATGTTATATAGTACATTGTTTTCTACCATGTGAATGCACTTCTCCTCCACTGTTCTGAAGTACCTGTGTAGTTTTCTGGGTCTGTGTCTTCTCCTCCAAGGATCCCAGCTTACCTAAACTTTGTAATTTCCTGGCACCTAGTACAGTGGTTTGCAAACAGTAGACACTTAATAAATGCTTAAGGGATGAGCGGATGGGTGATGAGCTAATTGATTAATTGCTAGGAATTTTTAAAAAATATTCTCAACTCCTCCTAGTCCTTGGAATGAAAGAACCCCATGGCTTGGCAACAAAAATCTCAATCAGCAAATATTCATAAAGTGCCTACTATGTGCCAGCCGCTGTGCTAGGATACAAGTATCAAGAATGAAATAATCTCTCCCCTCAAGGAGCTTATGTTCTAATAAGAGAGACAAGAAGTACATTTAAAAATACAGCATTGATGTAAAATGAATAAATACAACTATATTGTTATTGTTTCTCAGTCATTTCAGTCCTGTCTGAGTCTCCATGACCCCATTTGGGGTTTTCTTGGCAAAGACTCTAGTTTGCCATTTCCTTCTATAGCTCATTTTATAAATGAGGAAACTGAGGCAAACAGGGTTAAGTGACTTGCCTAGGGTCACACTGCCAGTAAGTGTCTGAAGTCTAATTTGAACTCAGGTCTCCTAGTAGCTAAATACCAAATATCAGGAGAGAAAGCAAGAGCAGTTGAGGAGGGGAATCACCCAAGATTTCAACCCATTCTTCTGCTGTTTCCCCATTTGGAGCCTACCGCTGCTAGCCCCAGCTATGCAGAATTTTAAGGGATGTCCTGAATGTTCAGGGTCTTCATGAAAGCCCCCTTCTATGGACCCTTCATACTCCGTCCTCTCCCTGAAAAATCACCCATCCTTTTAACAGCTTGCCATCTGCTCTCCAAAGTGGTGACAATGCTTCATGTATCTGATTGCTTGCTAAGTTGTTTATAGCTGATGATAGATTGAACTCGCCTTAGAGTGCTAGGAGTTAGAGATGAAAGGGATCTTAGAAATCAAAGGATCTTGTAATCTTTTGATCACAGGTTAATGGTTAATTGAAAACGTGATGGATTTGGAGTCCGAGGTCGAGGACGTGGGTTCCATTCTCAGCTCCGCTATTTACTGCCTGAGTGACCCCGGGGGCCATTCACTGCTCTTTGAATCTCAGTTTCCTCATATGTTAGATGAAGGGTTTAGAAAGGGCACTGAACTTGAAGTCACAGGACCTGAGTTCAAATTTAGCCTCTTTGACCTATATAACCTTGGGCAAGTCTTTTAATCTCTGTGGTCCTCTCGTCACCTATAAAAAGAAGGGATTGAACTAGATGACCTCTAGGAGGCCTCTCAGTGCCAATCCTGTGTCTAGATGACCTCTAAAGTCCCTGCCTATGATTTTATAATCTGAATCTCAGTGCCCTCTTCTGTAAAATGGGTATATCATATACTGTTCTAGGGACTGTACAGAATTGGTGTGAGTAGTAAAAGAGGCATGGATGTAAGCTTTGTTGGAACCAGTTACAGGTGACTGGGAGAAAGCATGAGCAAAGGTTCAGAGGAGATAATGAAAATGTCCTGAGTATGTCCAGGGTGCAAGAAGGTAACTAAGAAAGGGGGAGATTTGTCTGGTTAGGCTGTAGGGTGTGCATTCATGGGCAAAGCAGCCTAATCCAGACAAAGATAGGCTATGGTCTGGATGGCTCTGGCTGGGGGGTGTTAGAGGGCTGACATCGAGAAGGGAGGGGATTGGACATGCAACAATGTTAGTTGATGGGGCAAATATTCTATCCTTCTCCCTAACTGTGAAGGAGACTTTCTCTATTCCAGGAGGGAAACATCTTTCTCATCAGCACTGAACTCTTTCCTTTTGCTTAGTCCTTTGGTTCAGAAAAGTCCTAGACCAAGGGTTTGTGGGTCCCCAAGGGATTCATGGATAAATTTCTTTTTTTATGTTATTGAACTTTATGTACAAAATCATTTGATTTCAAATAAACATTTAATGTAAAAACAAAGGTCCATTTCAACAACTGAACTTTTTTTTCCCATTTTTAAACACATCTACTGTACCATTCAAATGCTTGACCAGCTTACATGATTTCTTCAAAGTCTCTTATCAAGGGTACATATAGAAAAGGCATCTTTTTATAAATAGAGGGATTTTTTCAGCTCTTATTATAAGATGACATAAAAAGTTTACTGAACAAAAGTAATTTCATTACTATTTTTGGGAGGATCACCAACTTTTGTGCAAACAATGCTAGCCTTTTAAGCATTAAGAGCATAACTGCTTAAGAAATGACATAAGCAATAATGCTAGACCTACATCTCCCCTAAAATAATCTATTTTTTTTACATATGTGCACAGCTTTAGCAAATTAAAGCCAGAGAGAAATGCTTGAGATCCACTACCCGGAGGCATGATTTGAGTTATGAGAACTCCTCACTGGAGTGCTGACATCTCAAGGAGACTGTAATGAAAGCTGCATTTTCCCTCTTTCCTATTTTTACACAAAAATTAGTGACTAAGAACTTAATACTGGATGACCAATCACATCCACACCATTAGTTAAATAGTCTCACAGTTAAACACATCTTAAAGACCAATCAAATCAGTATTTACATTTTATAAATTTCTGAAGACACCATTAGAAAGCTTATATATCCCTTCACTAAACAAAATAGGGAGCTGCATCTGAGGGTGGAGGAATGAAATAAAAAATTAAAAATACCTGTATTTACAGCAGCATTGTCCCTCTATAAATAAATATGAAATGCAATATCTTAAGGATAATAAAAAATTGAGGTGATGTCTCTTAACAGTGCTTGGAGTTGGAATAAAAACTCATTGGTGCTGACATTGTGCCAGTAGTGAAACAACTTCCCACGAGAGAAAATTCAATTGTAAATGTGTGCAACTAAAAGGTGAAACTGCTCAGGACTGTTCAAATGAGGGAGTATGGAGTGAGGGGTCCTGCTGGGGTAGCACATTCTTGTGTGGAACAGCTTCTCTGTCCAACCTCAAAGAGAGTTCCTCCCCTTTTTCAAATTAGCATCTGAAAATTCTTCACTCAGTATGCTATGATACAATGCTAATGAGAAGATGTGGATGCCTGAATTTTCAATGTGTAGTTATTTAATTTAAAGAAAAATAGTAAAATGTTCAAGTTTAAAAGAATACACTGGGTGAGCAATGCATCAAAATTATCCACATACAAACACACTGCCAGAAACAAAACCAAACAACTCTGCCTGGGAGCTTGTGTTATCAAAGGTGAAAAGTCCAGGATCTTCCCAAACAGGCACAAGTCAAAGAAGTACTACCTTATCTTTTGGAAAAGTGTAACTGAATCTATTTGATGTACAACTATGTCCAAATTTGTGACTCTTCATTCAAAGTTGATAAATGATTTCAAGAAGCAAGGATCAAGGTCGGACTGAAAATAGTAATGTGCATAATTTTGCCAAAATCTAAATGGATGTCTAAATTGCTTAAAAAGTGAATTCTATTCCAATTCCCATCCCAATGTCTCACAATTACAAAGTAGGAAAACAAGTAACAAATGCAAAAACTTATAATTTATATATGTGTAAGTTTTTATATTATCAATTCAATAGATTTCATAAGACATTAATTGCTCAAGTTACAAAAAAGCTTTTTATGAAGTATTGCTCTTCATGCTCAAAGTGGAGAATATTGCAATGATACCACTACAACTAATATACATGTATTACTTGCATAATGAAGCCAAGTGAACCCTGATACAACGTCTTGGTTGAAATCATTTACTTCATCTAACAGTGCCTGGTTGGAACCTATGATTTATAAAATAAAAGAGAAGAGAAGCTCTTCCTGGAGAACGTATTCCCCAGAATGTTTTTCAGTGTTTGTCCATCACACAAGATTAGCATTGCTTTTCAGAGTTTTTGTTTCTTTCTCTGTTTTGAAACCCCTAAGACTATATTGGTGTCTGGAATCCTCTCCCTTGGGTGAACATCGGTGTATCCATTAGAGGTCCCATTTTGCTCTTCCATTGGCTCTTCACTAGCAGGGAGACCAGCTTCTCCTCTGTCTAACTTCTGTTGCATTTTCCGGAGCTCAGTAACTGCTTTGTCTATTGACATTATGCTAATGAGATTGAAGTCATGCATACTGACCAGGTGAAGTATGAAGTTTTGACAGAGATTCTTCTTAATGATTTTCTGTCCATAATTCTCTACAAGCAGAATACAGGCATGATTCATTTGATTGTCAGCAATAAACCCAGGTTTTGTGACATGTAGATTCCATAATTTCATCACTTCTTTCTCTCCTTCATTAACATCAGAAAATTCTTCAATTTGAGTGATGGCCTTCTGTCTTAGCCACTCAGGATCCTTTTCATCTTCACCGTCTACTTCCATTTCTTGGGGGCGGAGTGGTAAGCAAGTGTCTCTATGGAAGTAGAGCCGATTGTGCCCATTGCTATACGCCCGTTGCTGTTCTACTTCTCCATCTTCAGATTCAAGAAACTCAGACATACTTGCTTTTGTACGTTTTGGTCTACATACAAGAATGTGTGCGATTGGCATTATCTTTACAAGCCCATTACGACTAAAGGCAAACCCAGGCTGACGATGAATATCCTGAGGATTCCCTGCATAGGAGCCATCATAGCCCTCATTGATAGAAACATCTATTCTAGCACCTTTTGGATGATAGACATAATTGAAGATAAATCTGCTGTGGCAGAGTTTCAGATGTTTGAGTAAACTATAAAGCTTGCGGCGATTCAGTGTGCATCAAGGGCAATGCAAGTCATCTCTGGCCTCAGTTTGCTGTCTTATGTTGTTATAAAGGAACTGGTAAAATATTTGTAACTTTTGTCTAGGTTCATTTAAAATATCCTTTTCTTTCCTTGTTTGAAGGTCTGTAGATAATGATTCTTTCACAGCTATAGTCTGAGAGGGTTTGACAGAACCAGGCTTATTTTCTTGAGGGAGACTCTCTGAATTTCTGGTTGCAAGAGGTTTTGCTATAGGAGCTGTAGATTTATTATTGGTGTCTCCTGTCCAACGAAGAGTGAATTGCAACGTAGGTCCCTGAGAAAATGTTTCAAATGGAGGTAGCCTTTTCCCATCAAGAATCGTTTCCCACATGGCTCTTTTCTTACTGATTGGACATTCTTCCATTTCCTGCATGGCTACTTCATATTCTCCATCTAGAAGTTGCAAGTGCCTGTTTTTATCAAATACAGTCATCTGTGCTACAAAAGTTTTTCCCCATCTTCACGATTTGAAGAGTTTCGTTTTCTTCTGGCTGGAAGTTCTTCATTGACATCTCTATTTTCATTGGTTTCTCCGTTAATCATTCCATTAAACTCTCTTCTTCCTGGACGAGTCACTCTAAATAGCAATGAGTAAGACTTCACCATATGGCTATTACTAGGTTCAAATTCATTACTTGAAACAGCAAAGGATGGACAGTTTGTTGGTTTCGTTTGGTTGAGGTCTGGATTCAAAGGCACCTGCTTTTTACCTGTAGGAACCTTCCTTATTGGACAACTTACATCCTTCCGTTTTTTGTGGCAAACTTTCACAAGTAGAACTTCCAGGGTAACAGAATTTCGTTCATTCTCTGAGTTTTGTGACGGCTTATCATTTTTGTGGAAGAAACCACTAAACGTAAGCTGTAGATGAGCTGACAAGCTATGAGTTTCCTGATCTCCTTTCGTTTTCTCTACTTTTGATAGGATGTCGTCAACTTTAAATGTTTTCCTTACAAAACTATAATCTCCGTGATAGAGAGACTGTTGTCTTTTCTTCTTATTATATCTACAGTGCCTTGAACAGCATAGTAAGGACCTTTTGACTTTTGTTCTGAAGTTTCGGTGAGACATGTAAGTAAGAGTTCTGTGCACAAATATTGGCGCTATGAGATTTCGAGTCCGAAGAAATCTATAGAGATGTGTTGGTTTCTCGAAGGCCTGGAGGAAAAGCTCGTGGTCAGCCTGGACCTGCTCCATTTTTGGCTTCTTCACGGGCAGCACCGCTGGCCCCGCAGCCGCCGCCACGGCCGCCGCGGAGGCCGCCGAAGCCGAGTAGGCCGGTGAGGCCAAGTAGCCGCGTCCGCAGCCGCCGTCTCCGCCAGCCTTGCCGCCCGAGGCCGTGGCCGCCACGGCCGCAGAAACCCCGAAGCCGTGGCCTTGGCCGTGGCCTCCGCCGCCGCCGGAGCCGGCCGAGCCCGCGCTGGGTCCCGAGCCGCCCCCCTCCCCCACCGCCGCCGCCGCCGCGCTTCTGAGGCGCCATGGCCGAGGAGGCTGCTCCTGCCGCCGCCGCCGCCGCCAGCCCCCCCCGCCGCCAGCCCCCCGCCGAGAGGGTGGGCCGCGGGGACGGGGACGGGGAAGCGCCGGTCCCAGCGACCGCCCGCCCGCCGCCCGCGCGTGGGGGAAAGGAGGGAGAGAGAGGGGAGGAGGAGTCATGGATAAATTTCAGGGAGGTCTGTGAACTTGGATGGGAAAAATTATGCTTTTATTTCAATGTCGTTCCTTTGTAACCTTGTGTATTTTACTTTATGCAGTAAGAAGAAATCTTGTGTATTTTACTTTACGCATTAAAATAAAAAAATCTTCTGAGGAGAGGTCCACAGGCTTCACCAGACGGTCAAAGGGGGTGATGTCACAAAAGAGGTAGAGAACTCTTGCCCTAGACTTTCTTTGTTGTTAGAACTGAAATGACTTGAGGAAATAGAACACAGAAAGTCAGGACTAAATGAGGCTTTAGAGCAGAGACTGTGGAAGCTGAAAAGGGACTTAGAACAGAAACTATCAGAGGTGGAAGGAATTTTAGAACACAGAGCTTAGAAGGTCTGAGCTGGGAGGCCTTAAAGACCACCTAGTACCACTCCCTTATTTCATAAAGGGGGAATCTGAGGCTCAGGTGCCCCAGTGATTGATAAATCAGTTACCAGAACCCAGGCCCCTGACTCCTAGGCAGTGCATTTGAATAAATGAATGGATGGATGAATAAAGCATGTGTTAAGGGCTTCCTTCATGCAACATACTTTGCAGGGAACACACCCTGCTGCCGCTTTGTTCCAAGTGCTTCCATTCAGGTCAGGTTTTACTTCCCAGTATAGGGAGTGAGCCCATCTCAGCACCGAGAATGGCTGCTTGGGTCTGAGCTGCTGCAGGCAGAGAAAGCAGAGAATTTGTCATTAGACTTGACCGGTGGCTGTGGGACTGGAGAGAACTGGTTTGGAGGCAGAAACAAATTACTCTCCTAGAGTCAAGGCTGGGCCAATTCCAGTTGCGTTATATTATTAAATTTGTAATCTTCATTCTAATGCTTTCCAGCACTGAATAAGAAGCAAATTTAAAATGGGAGCTTTACATTTAGGGAATGAAACTCTTTGTCAAGGTCTCTTGAAACCCTTAATTTCTCTCTAGAGGCGGATTTCTAAATCTCTTTTAAAAATAAAATAAAATAAAAAAGAGAAACCTTTCTTGGGTTAAAGTTGACTTTGAAAGGGTCGAACCTATCTCTGGACAAAATGGGGTATTCCTGCTCTTGGCCACATCTGGAATTAAATTGTCCTCTTCCTTCCCTAACCTCAGACCACCTCCTAAAGGAGAGCTGAGGAATAGGAGGATGTCCCTGGAGGTTGCCACGGAAACCAAAAAACCCATATCTGGGATCTGTTGAGAAAGAGAGAAGGTTGGCAGCCTCTTCTCTATGACAGTGAGCCACAAGCCCGTCTGCCCTTCAGCAATTTGTAAATGGACATGTGCCTTGGTCTCAGAACAACCAGCCACTGGGTCCCCAAGAAACAAGGCTTCAGGCTTAAATGAAAGTGATTCAAGCCAGCCTTTCTCTAATTTTTTATGGGTGTACTCACTAATTGGTATATTTTGCTTTAGGCACATAATAATGATGAGGATGATGCTAATAATAAAAATAACGATAATCAGTACTCCTGTTTTTGTAGATGCTACAAACATTTTGCATTTGTAAAATGCTTTCACAACTGTTATCTCATTTAATCTTCACAGCAACCCTATGAGAAAGGTATAGCAGATGCTGTTACTTTTTACATTTTACAGATGAGAAAATGGAGGCTTGGGGAGGGGAATCGACATGGAGGGCAGTGGCTGGAAGCTCCCTGAAGGAGTGGATGAGATAACATTAGGAGAATGCACAGATCATGTGCACCCTGAGAAGATGGTGGTGTGAATGATAATGGTGACTCATTCTTTCACACACATTGGTTTAGTAAGTCTTGAAAGGGTGCCTATTATTATTTCCAGTTTAGAGAAGAGGAAACTGAGTCTTATAGATGGGAAATATCTCACCAAAAGTCACTCATGGTTTGAAGCAAAGTTAGGACTAGAATCTGACTCTTTGGACTTCTGGTCTAAGACACCCCTTCCTTTACAGAGGTACTTCTAGATCATCCCCCTACCTTGTCCACACCAATGGCGTTAATGCTTGTGTTTGAACCAATTAGATTTGGTTTAATTTCCTCTGTGCTAACCTCTCTGAGAACAGGCATGAGGACTTATGGGTCTATCTCTCCTCTTGGCCTTGGTGGTCCTTGAGCCTCGAATGTCCCATGAAGAGCCTGTGGCCCCAGGTCCTAATCTGGTATTTCACATTTTCTCATGTGATTTCAAACTGGGAGGGACCTTTGTGATGAACTAGGTCAATCCTCCCACCTTCCAGAGGAAGGAGACTAAGGTGCAGAGGGGAGGCAGTGACTAGCCAACAGTTACCAAAAGCCTGCATTTGCACCCAGGTCCAAATCCAATGCTGCTTTTCCTTGCAGCAGTCCTCTCAGCCTCACATGGCTTGGTTAGATGCAGGTATAAATCCAGAGACCATTATCTTACCCCAAGTTTGCCCAGCAACCCGACACAAGGAGGTTCAGCAGTATTAGAGTGCAATTCACGGTTTTTTCCTGCTAGCCGCAGCCTTCAAAGATTCAAAGCTCCCTAGGATTCATTCCCAGCCTGGCCCTTAATTTAAATACGAGAAGCAGAAGGCCTCCCATCACAAGGAGGGTGTCTAGAGGAGCTATTTATATCCCAAGCAGCTTCTAAGGCAGCATCGGTGTGAATTTGCAAGTTGTCTCTCTTCCCAACCTGGTGACCTGGATTAATCCTTGCATCTGATGCCTTCTTCTTCTCTTTCTGTGGAACTAAACCCTCCCCAACCTTAAAGGCACAGCCTAGGTCCTTCTTTCTCTGGGAAGCCTTCCTTGACCACCCCAGCTTGAAGAGATCTGTCCCCCAGCCCCCGCTTTCCTGAGCTCCTACAGCCCTGTTTGCACCAATCAGAGGACAGTGAATGTAATAGACTGCCTGGTGGAGGTATATGACCTTCAAATGAAATTCATCATGTCTCCCTCACTATACTGAAAGGAACAGTCATCTGCTAAGTCCTATGAATAGGTCTGGGTATGTGATCTCCTCAGTACAGATCGATTGATTGATTTATTGAAAGAATGAATGAAGTGAAGGAGGGAGGGAATGTGAAATTACATGACTCTGAACAATACCTCTGGGGTCCATGGAGTAGATTGGTCTAATTTCCTCTGTGCTAACCTCTCTGAGAACAGTAACTATGTCTTCATCTCTGAAACTACCATCATCCAGGTCAGGACCTAATACAAAGATGTTACTTAGTAAAGATTTGTTGAACAGAATTGGCTTAACATCCAAAGTCCTCAGGACTTGAGGACCACACATAAGGCTTTCTCTGAGGGTTGGGGGAGAGGTAGGGATGGACCAAATCATACTCTGAATCCCCTCTTTCCCATCCTCATGCCCAAATCTACACATCCTTTAATTCAACAAACATTTTCTAAGCATCTGCCATCTAGGGATTTGGAGTCAGAAAACCTGGATTCAAATTCTGACTCATACTTTGAATCTTACACTTACCCTTCCTGAGCAGCATTATGCCAATTACAAAATGAGAGTATTGGGCCAGATGATCTATAAGATTTCTTCTAGTTCTAAATCTTATGATCCTTTATGCAGGGCACTGGGAAAAGAAACTAAGACAGGATTCCTGCTCTCATGGAGCTAATAGTCTAATAGTGTCATATGGCACATACATAAGTCCCTGTAATCTTAAGTTGAAAAGATGTACAAACATAAGGTCAGATGATTTAGAGTTGTTTTTTTTTTAATGAAGGGAGGAAGGCAAGGCAATTGGGGTTAAGTGACTTGCCCAAGGTCACACAGCTAGTAAGTGTTTCAAGTGTCTGAGGCTGGACTTGAACTCAGGTCCTCCTGACTCCTGGGCCAGTGTTCTATTCACTGTACCACCTAGCTGCCCCTCAGATGATTTAAAGTTGGAAGGAACCTCAGAGGCCCATTTTATAGATAAACTAAGGCACATGGAGGTTAAGTGACTTGCCCAAGGTCACATAGGTAGCAAATGTCTGAGGTAAGATTTGAATACAGGTCCATTGATTCTGGAAACAATATCTCTTTCCATGGTTCCGCTGACTGGTCAAGTCAAAGGAAGGATTCCTGGAGGAACTGGCATGGGAGATGGGTCTCAGAGGATGTAGATGACTTCAGCAGGCTGGGGTAGATGGGAAGGGATTCCAGTCACAGGGGATGTCAGGAGCACAGGTGCAAAAGAGAGTGAGGGATTCATGGAATCATTGGCTTATTGAGCTGAAGGGGAACTTGGAGATGACTTAGTCCAATCTCCTCATTTGAGATTCCTTCAAGGATACTGAGTCATTCCTCTTGGATAGATCTTAGGGTGGGTGTTGCTGAGCAGGGCCATAGGAGTTGAGAACTACCAGGGATCTTCAAGATTATTTAATTCAACTTTTTCATTTTATTTTGTCTGCAAGGGAGCTGAGTTAGAGAACAAGTTTATTTGGGTAATTAAGGAGAAAAGTAACAGAACAAAACGCATAGAGTAGGTCATTGCTGTCTCCATGGTCTGAGGTCTATTTATCCCCAATCCCACCCCTTGCAGCTCTAGTTTGTCCTTCTTCTGCTTCCTTCTTCCTCCCCTCCTTCCATCCTGGTTGGGAGGGTTGGGAGGGGAAGAAGATGGATGAGGAGCATGTCAAGGTGCCCCTCCTTTGAGGCATGGAAAATAATAGGTTGATTGGAATATACAATAGCATCAGACTTTTTTCTAAGTGGTACCAATAGAATAAGACACACATTTTTAGACATGACCCATATAGAGATATGTTTTGCTTGATTATGTTTATTTGTTGCAAGGGTGTTGTTTTTTCCTTTTTTTTCAGAAAGGGGTTGTGGGGTAGGAGATGGGAGGAAGAAAAAAAATACTTATTGAAAGAAATTGATTTTTAAAAACCTAATAAATGGTGCCAATGTGTGAAAGAGTTAACCTATAAGAAGCTGAAGACACAGGCCAGAAGGAAAACCAAAAGTCTTTTTTTGTTTTTACATCCATGTTTTAACCTTTTGTAGAGAGTATGTCCAGTGAGTGGCATTGAGATCAGGGACACTCCCCCAACCAAAGCCACCCCATTGTTGTATAGTGGAGGAAACTGGGGTTTGGAGAAGTCAGTGACTTTCTCAACATCACACAGCTAACAAGAAGTATGATCCAGACGCAAAAACTTCCACCTCAGCTGTGCTACCTAATGTGGTCAGGTTAGAAAGATGAAGTTAAGTTTACCTGGAGTCACAAGGGCAGCTTGGAGAGGAAGTAAAGGCCTAGAACTGCAGCATAAAGGTAATTCCCTGGGTGGCGTGTGAAGACAAGAGGGAAAGAATGAAAGGATGGGGACCCAGCGCCACTAATGTGATCCAGTGTTTTGGTGATTTGGGGATTTTGCAAGTGGAGATTAGGGGCTGATTAGGGAAACAAACTTTAACTACTTAGAATCATGAATTAACCTCAATGATCATCAAATCCAATCCTCTCCTTTTATAAGAGGGGAAATTATGTCCAGAGAGGGGGTATCCCCAGAGAGCTTTTTCCACTAAGTCAGATCCTTCTCTAACTAGCCTCCTCCCATATTGATCTTCCTCTGCTCACACGGTCTATACCTAGGATAGACTGAGGTCACACAGAAGAATTTCTTGAAAATAAGGTTTGGAAAATGCTAGAATGTGATTGGTGGGAAAGGGGAAGGTGTGCTACTTTACATTCCTTTCCAGGATCCTTGGAGGAGACAAGCGGGCTTCAGGGAGCCTTTGTTATATAACTTTGCCCAAAGATGTCTTTGGCTCTTATCTCTGAACTTGGACTTCAGGAAGGACAACTTTGCTCATTCCCCAACTTCTCCTTTGGTCTTCTGTGTCTCCGTGAGAGCCACACTAGGCTCTCTCACCCAAAAGTCAGTTCTGATGTTCTTACATTCCTCTTCTGTACTCAGTTAACAGAGTAACAAGTACAGGTTCTCCCAAATGGCTTTGAGTAAATGCCCAGTTACCTTTTTTGGGTAGGCTGATCCTGGAGACAACAGTGCAGAAAGGCCCCAGACTCCAAGTAAGTCCTCTCCTGTGTTAATTTCATCCCAGCTCCTAAAATTAGGCAAAGTCTCTTCATCTTGGTTAACCCGGTATCATGATCTATTCACTGATTCCATCATCAAACATTCATTAAGTACCAACCTTGTGCAAAGCTCTATTCTTTGCATTTGGTATACAAAGGCGAGAACGCAGGTCTTCCAGTCCAGGAAGTTACAATCTAATGTGGAGAAGGGCAAGCATACAATGAAGTGAGATGCAAGGGAGAGGAAAATATGTGCACTGGAGAGGTCTAGATGTATGGGAAATTTGAGAGGTCTCTTTTACCTAGAGGGATAGGATGTCATCAGGAAAGCCTTCATAGAGGCAGCAGCACTGTCCCTTGAAGGAAGGGAGAAATTTCAACAGATGGAGATAGGGGAACAAAAGTCCATTCCAAGAATGAAAGCTGTTGTGAAAAAAGCCCTGGGGCCAGGAGGCCCAATGAGAAGAGGGAACAGAGATGGAGAAGACCAGTTAGTTTTAGCTTCATCTTGCTTCCCAAGACTGATTTTTTTTCCTTCCCTTTCCTCCGAAGATAGCTGTCCCTGCTACAGTCCCTCCCTTCATATTTGATTCATGTCCTTGGAGTTAAAAATAACCCAGGAGAAAAGGACAAGGGCACATTGCCCTGCCCCTCCATCATTGAGCTGGAGCTTCTCAGTGAGGGGGTGAGGATGCTAGTGAGGGGGTGGGGGAAGAGGAGAGAAAGGCTGAGAAGCTGATAGCTCAAAGAAGTCTCCCTTCCTAACCCAATGAGGAAGAGTGCACCTTTCCCCAAACCCAACTCAGCTCACTTTCAAGCACATCCCTCTCTCCAGAACTAGTTCATGTGATCCACTAAGAAGAAAGCAGTGAAAGGATTGGCTTGAGCATCTGTGAAGGATGGGCTCATAAAAGGTAGTATGGTGGATAGGGCATTGAATGGCTGACCCAGATTCAAATACCACATTCATCACATACTAGTTGTGTAGCTTTTTAACCAAGTCATTTAAGCTATCCAGGCCTCAGTTTTTCCACTTGCAAAATGGAGCACCTACCTCATGAGATTGTTGTGTCATGAGATAAAATACATAATTTGTAAAAATGTCAGCCTTTGTTTTTGTTAGTGGACAAAGAGGAAGCATGTCTTTATTAGAGTGCCTAAAGTGTCATAGAATGAACCTGGAAGGGGTTTAGAATACAGAATGTTAGAGGAGAAATGGCTCTTAGAGATCATCTATTCTAACCTCCTTAATAATGTAATAACATGGGCAGAACCTGAAGTTCAAAGGACGGGAAATGGCTTGCCCAAGGTCACTAGGGTGAATTTGTGGCAAATCTGGAACCTGTGTCTCTCCTGCCTTCCCCATCCCCACCCCCAAAGCACCTCCACTCAATCATGCTGCCAAGAGAGGAGGTATCAAGGACAGTGACCAGCCTGCTGCTTTCCCTCTCTGCTAAATCGCACCAGAAGGAAGTGTAAGTTTATATTTCATGAAGACAGAATCAGGTTAGATACGTTAGTTCTTCTAGTCTATGGGCAATGAGACTCTGGAATAGGTCAGGGGACAATGTTGTTGTGTGGGTGTCTTTTTCCTCAAAAATCTTTATGAGTTCATTGAGAATGGATGAGAAGGCTACTGCCCTTTTGCAGTATGGAGGATGGAGGAGGAACCTGATTTTGCCACATGCACACTCATAAATAGCAACAACAATAATAATAACTCATATTTCTAGGGCATTTTAAGGTTTAGAAAGAGCACATTATTTTCAATAGCCCAGTGAGGTAGGCGGGGCAAGCATGGCTCTCCTTCATTTTTTTGGATGAGGACATCGACATTCATAGAGATGAAGTGACTAACCTATGGCCATATAGCTCAGACAAGAGCCAGAATATGAAATCCAGGTTTCTTACTCTAAGTTCAATGCCTCTTTCTACTGTCAATCAACAGGCATTTATTAAGCACCTTCTAGATGCCACTAACAAGACTCCTGCCCTGTTGGCTTTTTTGTTTGTTTGTTTGTTTCCATTTCCTTCCCTGAGAAAAGGGAAATGTGTAATCCAAGCTGGAAAACTCAAAGGCTTAAGTCTTTCTCCTAAATGTATAATTTCCCTCTCCTTCTGCTTATTTCCTTAATTTTGCAAATTTTGATTTTGCTATTTTGATTAGCAGAAAGCCAAATGTATAAGGCTGATCTATGTCAGTCATTCAGAAGAGACTGATGCTTTGTTGTGGATCTTTTTTGGGGGGAGAGGGGTGTTTAGTAGAGGAAGTGATCTTAGGTAGTTGCCATAATTATTACTCAAGTTTTGCTCTCTTCGACAAATAGTAGAATTTCTTCTTTTTCTTCATCTTCATCGTCCTCTTCATCATCATCAGGATAATCTACAAGACCCACAAAGCCTCCCTTTGTAGTAATAGGTAGGCATTGACAACGTGCCACCTCTTATCCTAAAGTATCAGGAGACGTACATAACATGGTGAGCAAGTCCCCATTGAAACTCAGCAAACAAGATATCTGAGGGGCAGGAGGAGGTCTTCTCTCTGTTGAATGTGGAGTCTATTCAGAGAGCCCAGTGGAAGGGGTGGGAATCTGCCATTCCCAGGCATCTTTTCTCGGCCTCCCTATCCAAGGGCAGCTCATCTGAGGCAATGTTGGCTTCCTATAAGCTCAGTGACTGTGAGACCAGCTGGTTCCAGCTGGTTCCTCTTGGCTTCAGGCTGTCCTGGGAGGGAGCTGACAAGAGCCTTCTTCTGTTCAGGCCAAGATGGTCACTGGGAGCAAAGCAAAGAGTTGGAACCTTTCAGGGAAGGAAGGGCTTGAGGCTGTGATGGAGGACCTCGGAACATGTGGACACACAACCTACACACGTGTAGCTCATCATGTTTCTCAAATGCTTCCAGTTTTACAGAGTATTTTTTCAAAATAATCCTATGAAGGAAGCAATCTAAGATTTTATTTCCCCCATTTCATAGACGAGAAAACTGAGATTCAGAGAGACATACAGCTAGTAAGTGGTAGAGCTAGGATTCAAATCCAGATCCCTCTTGATTCCAGGTCCAGTGCTTTTTCCATAATGCTATGCTGTCACTCTGTACATATTTATAATAGCTAGCTTTCACACTGTACTTTAAGATTCGCAAAGCACTTAACATGTTACCTTATTTGATTGTCCCCCAAACCTTACAAGGTAGGTGCTATTATCATCCCCATTTTTCTTTTCTTTTTTTTACATTTTTTTTTTTGTTTGCAGGAAGAAGGCAGGGCAATTGGGATTAAGTGACTTGCCTGAGGTCACAGAGCTAGTAAGTGTATCAAGTGTCTGAGGTCAGATTTCAGGGCCTGTGCTCTACTCACTGCACAACCTAGCTGCCCTGCCCCCCCCCATTTTTTCAATTGAGGAAACCGAGGATGAGAAGCAATAAGTGACTTGCCCTGGGTCATGTGGCTAGTAAATAGCTGAAGCAAGATTTGAACTTGGGTCTTAGCCTAACATTCTATCCACATTGCCATTTAGCTGCCTCAATTTATACACACATCTGTACTCATGAACACATAATGCCCTCACCAAATCAGAGAATTTTGGAGCTAGAAGGGCCCTTAAAGACTTGTTTCCTTAATTTTGCAGACGGGAAAGCTGAAACCCAGAGAACATATTGTTCAAGGCCTCAGTTTCCTCATCTGTAAAATGGGAGGGCTTTGGCTTCGTGACTTCTAAATCCTCTTCCAGTTCTATATGTACAAGCTTTTGAGCTGAGGAATAGAGTCCCAGTGTCCTGATACCCAGCCCAGGGCTCTTTCTATTACTTATGTTCTCATGAGCCTTGATAGCTTGGGCCTTGAGAACTTTCCAGGTCTGGGACTGAACCCACATGGTTTCTTTAGCCGAAACAGGTGATTCTTTTACAACTTTCACTTCCAGTCTTTTTCCTTCTGGGCTTCAGGAAGATGTTTTGGCTAGCAGGACTCTAGTCCTGTGCCAAAGCAGCCCCCTGCCAAACTCATTTCTATAGCAATTTACAATTTTTCCACTCACAACAACCATGTGAACACACACACACACACACAATACAAAGATCATTATTCCCATTTTACAGATAAGCAAACTGAAACTCAGAGAAATGAAAAAATTTTCTGAAGACTCCAAAGCCAGTAAAAGTCACCACCCAAGAGGCATTATTAGTCTCATTGTCCCTTTGGACAAAGTGATCTGACTCATCAGGTTTCGATAGAATCCTATCTCTAGGCTCTCTGAAATCACACTCCTACCAATGAAAAGACACATTTGGTCCTGGTCCTATGATTATGCCCCTCTTCACCATGCCCATCCTCACAGTAGGGTAGGATGAGGTTCCCTTTCGGTTCTATTCAGCACTGAGAACAGGGGCAAGCACCTCCCAATGGCTAGCAATAGACTGAACTCCTTAACGGTTTGAACTTGAAGGGGCATTAGAATGTAAAACGTCTGAGCTGGAAGGCAGCTTATCCATTATCTAGTCCACACTATCTCCCTTTCCTCTTCCTTTTACAGATAAGGAAACTGAAGGACAGAGAGGGGAAATCCTTTCTCTGCCTAAAATCCAGTTTGAGTAAGTAATAGAGTCAGGATTCAAATCTAGATCCTCTTACTGCAAATCCTATCTTCTTTCCACTGTACCAAGCTGCTTTCCGCAAGGTTAGAGACTAAATCTCCTAATGATCCATCCCCTAACCCATAGGACTTCTCCCTCCTCCCACTCAGGACCCTACATACAGTGAGTTCTCATAAACAAGCAACAATTGCCTAGAGTGATCCTACCCTCATCTGTCCTATTGCATTTTGTATTCTTCTTATGCACCATCCAACCTGATGTCCTAATTTTAGAAATAGGGAAACTCAGGATCAGAACAGCAAGGTGCTGCTTGCTTAACTTGCTCAAGATGACACAGGAGATAAGTAGAAGCTGCATAATGGAGAGGAAAGAGTCCTATCCTTAGAGGAAATAGATTTCAATCACAATTCTTACATGTGCTTGCTGCGTGATGCTCCAAAAAAAAGGATAAAGATGAATTCTAAAAACTAGAAGCTGGGGAGCTTCATTTTCATTTCTGGCAGAATATTCAAATATATTATTAAAGGCTGGCTAATGAATGTCTAGAAAAGTGGCGATCACCAAAAGCAAATATGACTTCATCAAGAATTGGTCACTTCAGGTTAATCCTATTCATCCATTTTTTTTAATTTGGACTGGGCCACTAGACTGATAGAACAAGGGAATAGCATGGACATAGTTCACCTCAAATACCTCAAAGTATTTGAGAAGGTGTCTTTTGCTCTTCTTGTGGGCAAGACAGAAATAAGTGGGCTAGATGATGATATGCTTAGGTAGGTTTGGAACTTGTTGGATTGTGGGACACAAAGGAAAGCCATTAATGGCTTGATGTCAACTTGGAAGAAAGTCTCCAGTGAAGTGCCTCTGGTATCCATTGTTGGCCTTGTGTGAGTTAATATTTTATCAAGAATGTGGGTAAAGGGATATAAGGCATTTAAAAATTCAAATTTGCAGGTAGGAGGGTTAGCTAATGCACTGGATGGCAGAGGAAGCTCCAAAAGGATCTTGACAGTCTAGAATACTGGTCTGAATTGAGTAAGCTGGAACTTAACAGTAAAAGTTAAATGCAAAGTTGAATTAAGTTGCTGGGGCAGCACAGTGAATAGAGCACCAGGCCTTGAGTCAGGGAGACTCATCTTCCTGAGTTCAAATCTGGCCTCACACATTTATTAGCTATGTGACCCTGGGCAAGTCACTTAACCCTGTTTGCCTCATTTTCCTTATCTATAAAATGAACTGGAGAAGGAAAGGACAAACTACTCTACTATCTTTGCAAAGAAAACCCCAAATGGGGTCACGAAGAGTTAGACACAACTAAACAGCTAAACAATGACAAAGTTAAGTTAAAAGTAAAGTCCTACACTTGGGCTCAAAAGTCAATTCCATAAAACAAGACCAGGAATTATGGCTATATAGGAGTTTGTTTCAAAAAACAATCTGGAGGGTTTTGAAGACCACGAATTCAAGATGAGGCAAAAGTCTGATGTGGCAGTCAACAAAAGCTGCTGTGATCTTAGGGTACATTAAAATAAGACTGGAAAGATGTTATAGTCCTGTCCCCTACTCTGGACAGACTAATCTCAAATATTATGCTCAGTTCTAGAGGCAGAATCATGAAGAAGATAGAGGGTTGGCCTTGAAGCCAGGGGAGTTAGGTTGAAGTTCCATTTCTGATAGATACAAGCAGTGAGACCCTGGACAAGTCACTTAACTCTCAGCGCTCTGGGAAGCTCTCTAAGACTCTCTAAACAGATGCTTTCAAAAAAGGGAGGAAGATGCATTCTGCAAGCTAGAAGCCAGGGAGCTTAATTTTAGTTTCTGGCAAAATGTTAAAATGTATCATTTTAACGGCTGCCTAGTGAATGTCTGTAAAAGCGATGATCAGAAAGAGACAATATGACTTTATCAATGACTGGTCATGCCAAGTTAATCCTATTCAGTGTGTGTGTGTGTGTGTGTGTGTGTGTGTGTGTGTGTGTTGGTATTTTAGGCAGCTCGATAAATTGCCGAGAAGGTGCTGGTCAGCATTGACAGGGGTTTCCTCACCAAGCAATTCCTTGTACCAATGAAATCCCAAGTCTAGTCCATAGCCCTATCTAGATACCATATTTTAGGAAGGAAATTGGTACTGGACAATATCCAGGGGAGATTAAGCAGGATGGTTGAGGGCCTCAAGCTCATGTTTTTTAAGCAAAGGATTGGGGAAAGGACTTCACTCAAAGAGACAATTGGGAGGTGGTGATAGCTGTCTTATCTTAAGTAATAGGAAAGCTGTCATTTGGAAGAGGGATTGCACTCATTTTGCCTGGCCCCAGAGGGCAGAACTGGAATAAATGCATGTAAGTTGCAGAGATTTCTTTTTCATGTAAGGAAAAAATTCTGAACAATTAGAGGGATCTAAATATGGGATGGGCGACCTCAGGAGCTGGTGGGCTCCCTGTTGCTGAAGGTCTTCAAGCAAAGGCTGCAGGATCATCTGGGAGACATGACATCCATTGCAGAGTGTTCTGTTTCAGGTATGGGCTGGTGGCCTCTGAAGTGTCTTCCAGCTCTGAGATACTGACCCTTAACAAGCCACTTCCTCTCTGAGGATCTGTCTGCTTCTCTGAAAAACGGGATAATAGCACTCATACCAGCTATTTCATGGGGTTATTGTGAGGAGGGTGCCCTTAACACTCTAAGTTACCATGCAAATGGAAGTTGCTCATAGTTGGTGCAGTGAATAGAGGGCTGTACCTGAAGTCAGGAGAGGCCAGAGTTCAAATATGGCCTCAGATTTGACTCAGACCCCGGGCAAGTTACTTAACCTTGGTCTGCCTTAGTTTCCTTATCTGTAAAATGAGGATAATAATAGCACTTGCCTCCAATGGTTGTTGTGAGGATCAAATGAGATATTTGTAAAGCACTTTGCACATTTTGAAGTACTTTATAAATGCTAGGTGGGAGTGGGGTGGCATAGGCAGTGATTTGCCTCAGATAACACAGGTAGAACTGATATTTGAACCTAAATCTTCTGACTCCAAAGCCAGATTGCTTTACATGATGCCCTCTCCTTACAAAAATCTGCTTCTTAGGAGTCTTCTTGGGGGAGGGGTGGATTCACAATCCATGCTTCATGCATCTAATGGTTTCTAGCTTGAAGAGCAGGCAGGAATCTATATTGGAACAACCCAAAGCAGCTTTGCTCCCTCAGGGATTCAGGCCCCTACCTACCTCTTTTCTTCCAAGGCACTCTGGGGGTGAGGAAAGGTGTGAGGGCAAAGGGGGCTGTATGCCTCAGCCAGGCAGGTTGAATTGATCTGGACCCAGTAAAGGCCCAGAGTAGCTTGTACTCCCTCCACCCCATTACATTTACTTCAATGCTTGGCTGTCTGCTCAGCCCCTCAGTTAATCACTAGCCCCAATTTTGTCAATATCAATTAATTTCAATGGAGGCAACAGTTGTAGCCAGACACAGATTTGATTTTTGCCATTCCCAAAGGAAAAGGCCCAAAGCAACAAAGCTAAAAGGACCGGGGAGCAGGCTACATCTTACTCAGGATGCTGAAAGGCGGCGATGGTGGAGACAACACTACACTGGGTTCTAGTCCTGATTCTGTCACAGATTTGCTGTGTGTGTGAGACGTTGGGCAGCTAACTTTTTAGGCCTTGGTTTCCACCTCTGCCAATGAAGAAATTATCCTAGATAGGAGATATGTGAGATAGGACCCGTCCCTCTCTAATATTCTGTGTCAAATTTTAAATTTTTATGATTTTAAGACCATGAGGAATCTAAAATTGGGGAGTCAGGCAGTGACTGTCATAAGGGGGAGGCCACTGGGGTGGGGGAGGGCTGTTTCCACCCAGGCCAAAGCATACAGGGCTGGGTCAGAGCCAGTGCTGGCAGGAGCCTGGGGGAGGCGTGTGAGGGCGGGAGCAGCTGGAAATAGCAGGGACTGGGAGTGATGAGCTGGGTGGGGAGGAGAAGAGAGGCAGCCACCTCAGAAGGTTTTGTCTCCGAGGTGCCAAGAGGCACATCGACCACAGAAAAGAGGCAGCAGGGGGTTGGTCATTTCCCCTTCCTCTTCAGGCTTGGACCCAGCCCTAGTGACAGCCAAACAAGAAGGCTTAGTTTAACATGGACATAAGACAGCAGGATGTATTGGAAGGAATTCTGGGTTTTGAGTTGGAAGGTGTGTGTTGGAGAAACAAATCTTCCCCTTCCTAACTATGTGGCCTTAGGGAAGTCACATTATTCCTCTGAGACTCAGTTTCCACTGCTATAAAATAGGGATAAAAATACTTTCACTGCCTACCTCAAAGGGTGCTGTGTAAATGCTAGCTATTATTATCTCATATGCTGGGATCTGGGCTGGGGAGTAGGGGGATGGGCCATCTGTCTATCCAGATAACAATACTCTACCTAGGGACCCTGGATCTTGAAGTTCAGAGAAGTGTAGCTGGATGGGAAATGAGATGATCTTTCTAGACCTGTTTCCTTCTCTGTAAAATGAGAGATTTAGATTAGGTAGACTCTAAAGTTCTGTGGCTCTTATTTGAGCTTTGGGGGACCTAGTATCCTTATCTGTCGGACAAAATTATGAAATCTGTATTTTCCAAACCACCCCACCCCAGGTCCCCCTATCCAGCTCTTGCTGTGTTCTCTCAGAAAACCTCCTGTTAAACTTACACTCAAATGTATGTGACTGATAAGGACTGAACATGTAACCCCCTTTTAGAGAGATTTGCATCGTAACAGAGAACAGAATCTCAGGCCAAAAGAATGAAGAATTAATAGGGGAATTTCAGCCATAAGTTAGAGAGGTGGGAATGGGTATTTGGAGGCAAGGGCCTTCTCATTGTTCCCTAAGTGGCCATCCATTCCATTTGTGCTCTCTTTAATGCAGAAGGCCTGATTCAGCTGCTCCCATAAGCCAGTTCTACTCCATCCTATAGGGGTCTTTACCTGTGTCTGGTTCCTCATCCACTGTTCCTTTTGTTTGCCTCAGCATGGTGCAGACACTGCAAGGGGAGAAGAAAGAATTTTAGCTTATTCTAAATCTCTGTGGTGTATGGTGGCTAAGTGGTGAGGGACAGTGAAAGCAAGCACACATTGGACTTGGGGTCAGAGATGGCTCTGCCGCTCGCTGCCTGTCTACCTCAGTTTCTTCTTCTGTAAAATGACGAGGTTGTGCTAGATGATTGAATCTTGAAGTCCCTTTCAATTCTAGCCGTCTCTGAAGTTCTTCCTGGATCTTGGCTTCATGGGGAGCCGATCCCCGGGCTCACACCATCAAGTACAAGAAGCATCCCCTCCACCCTAACCAACGGCAGCTACAGAAATGCCCTCTCAGCTCCAGCTTCAAGAGTTATCTGTCATCATTCCAGTTTTCTTCTTCCTGGAAAAATGTGTCAGGCCCTGGCAGGAAGAAAGAGAGAACGAAAGAAATCTTGCTTAGCTCTGTAAAATGGTGGGGTGGGAAGGAGTGTGTGGGGGGGTGAGTTTTCAAAGCAAGTGTTTCCCCCCGATGAAGGCCAGCAGAGGTGGGGGAGGGGTGGGAGAGAGAGAGAGAGAGAGAGAGGGACAGAGAGAGAGAGAGAGAGAGAGAGAGAGAGAGAGAGAGAGAGAGAGAGAGAGAGAGAGAGAGAGATTTGAGGCTGTGTCTGAGATAGTTATCTTTCTCCGTGTGTATCTTTTTGTTTGCTTCTGGTTGCATGTGTTTATAAGGCTCAGCTAGGTGATGCAGTGAATAGAGTGCTGGGACTGGAATCAGGAAAATCTGAGTTCAAATCCAGCTTCAGATACTGACTAGCTGTGTGACCCTGAACAAGTCACTTAACCTCTGTTTGCCTCAGTTCTCTTATTGGCAAAATGGGGATAACAGCAGCCTCTACTCCTCAGGGTTGTTGTGAGGATCAAATGTGATAATACTTTAAAGTGCTTAGCAAAGTGTCTGACACATAGTAGGCATTACATAAATGTTAGTTGTTGTTGTTGTTGTCTCGGTGGCTCTGGTGGTATCTGTATTTCTGTGTGTGCCTGTATCTTTCTGTGTATATCCTCCTAGTTGTACGTCTCTACATGGAATTACCTTCATGTTACTGTATCTCTGTGTTTGTGTCCATTATGTGGGTCTCTGTATCTATTTCTGTTCATCTTTCTGTGTCATTTCTAAATGTGCTTATGTGGTCTCTTTTTCTTTGTATAGAGTTTCAGGTCTGTGTGATTCTATTCCTGTGGACATCTGTCTCTGAGTCTGTGTACAGCTTTCTATTGCGCCTGGTGCGGGGCAGGGAGGAGGTCTTCTCATCTGTTTGTCTGTCTCTATAATGGCTTCTGTCTATTCTTCCTTTGTTTAGGTCAGTAATTGTGTGTGCCTCTGTGTACATTTGTCTCTGGGCACCTGTCCATCAGTGTATATCTGTACATGGTGACATGACTGTCTTTGTATCATTCTATCTGTATGTTTTGTTGTTGTCATAGTTCAGTCATTTTTCAGTTGTGTCTGACTTTTCATGACTGCATTTGAAGTTTTCTTGGAAAAGATACTGGAGTGGTTTGCCATTTCCTTCCCCAGCTCTTTTTACAGTTGAGGAAATTGAGGCAAATACAGTTAAGCAACTTGCCCAGGGTCACACAGATAGTAAATATTTAAGGCCAGGTTTGAACTTAGATCTTCCTGACTCCAGGCCTGGCGCTCTATCACTGTGTTATCTAGCTACCCCTTTATGTGTCTCTCTCTTTATGTATTGTTTGTATATGTTTGTGTGTCTATTTTTCTGTCTGCCTGTGTGTAACTATCTGCATATTGGTACGTCTGTCTCTGTGTGTATGTCTGTATAGATGTGTCTTTCTATCTACCTGTAGCTTTGTGTGCCTATCAGTATGTGTATATCTGTCTCCGTGTGCATGTATTTGTGTACTTGTATCTTTGTAACAATTGTTTTTGTGTCCGTGTGTTTATCTGTGCATCTTTATGTGCCTGGGCTGATCTTTTTTCCTCTTGTCTATTTCTGGGTGTATGTATCTTCATCTCTCTCTCTCTCTCTCTCTCTCTCTCTCTCTCTCTCTCTGTCTCTCTCTCTTTCTGTGTGTGTGTGTGTGTGTGTGTGTATGTGTTTGTGTGAGAGTGAGTCTGTGAATGATTTTGTCTGTGTTGAACTCCTAGACACAGGGGGCTCACTCACTGTTTGCCCGACACTCCCTCATGTTGTTAAGCATCTCCAATTGTTAGAAAGTTCTCCTTTATTGTGGGCCAAAACTCACCTTTTGGCAACTTTTCTCCTTTGTTTCTAATTCTACCTGTGGGAACCAGTCAGAACAAGTCTCTCCTTTCTGTGCCACCACAGGACAGATGTGATAGCTCTTCCATTACCTGAAGACCATGATACGTTTCCTGGACCAGCAGCAGAGACTAGCCTCTTTGATTAGTTAGTGCTTATCTAGTAGTAGGGTCCTTAAAAGACAGAACAGTTACCTTTTTATTTGAAGGGGAGCTATGTGAAGCATGAGGTACTATAAAGATCCAGGGGAAGGAAGAATTGATAAAGGGTAGAGAGACACCAGAAAAAAATTCTATGTATCTTTTCCTAGGATGTCCATGCATGCTCTACTTCAAATGGGGCAATAAACTGCATAAACTGCTCACATTTATATACTATTTTATAGTTTTGATCAACAGGCATTTATTAAGCATATACTATGTGCCAGGCACCAGGGATGCAAAGGTTAAAATAAAAACAGTCCCTGCTCTCAAAGAGTTCACAGTCCAATGAAAAAGACAACATACACACAATCATGTACAAACAAGATGCTTACCAGATCAGTTGGAGACAATCAACTAGAGTGACTAGAATTAAGGAAAATGTATCGAAGGTGAGATTGTAGCTGGGACTTCAAAGAAGCCAGGAAAGCCAAGCAGACAAGTAGACAAGGAGAGAAAGCATTGCAGTCATAGCAGACAGTCAGTGAAAATGTAGAGTCCAGAAATGGAGTGTTCCCTAAGGACCAGCCAGGAGGCTGCTGTCATTGGACTGCACACAGTATGTGGGGGATGGGGCAGAGACTGTAAAGGTAGGAAGGGGCTAAGTTATGGAAGGCTTTACATTTAATATTTTTCCCCAGTTACATGTGAAAACAATTTTTGACATTTGTTTTTTTAAATCTTGAGTTCCAAATTCTTTCCTCTCTCCTTTCCCCCCACAATTAAGAAGGCAGGCAATTTGACATAGGTTATACACGTATAGTTATGAGAAACATATTTCCATGTCAGTCATGTTGTAAAAGAAAACACAGACAAAAAACCGAAGAAAAAATTTAAAAGTAAAGAAAAAGTATGCTTCTATCTGCATTCAGACTCCATCAATTCTTTCTCTGGAGGTGGATAGCATTTTCCATCATCAGTCCTTCAGAAATGTCTGGGATCTTTGCATTGCTGAGAAGAGCTAAGTCATTCACAATTGGTCATCACACAATGTGGCTGTTACTGTGTACAATGTTCTCCTGGTTCTGTTCATTTCACTTTGCATCAGTTCATGTAAGTCTTTTATGGAAAGCTTTAAAGATCACACAGATGATTTTGTATATGATCCTAGAGGCCAGAGGGAGCCAGTGGAATTGATGGAATGTCACCCCCATGAAGGTGATACAGTCACAACACACAACCCTATGAGGTATATAGTACAAGTGTTATCATACCCACTTTATGCAGGAGGAAACTGAGGTCAAGGAGGACCCATGGTTTGGTCAGTATCCCATGGCTAGAAAGTGATGGGTGGAAGACTCAATCTCTAATTGGATTCTTGAGGACAGTAAGATCTAGTAGAGTGAGTATGGGATCTAAGTCAGATGACCTGGGTTCAAATCGCACTTCTGCTCCTTATTACTCCTGTGACCTTGAGCAAGTTTAACCTCTTTGGGCCTTGGGTTTTTCCTCTATAAAATAATAATAACCAGCATTTACATAGCACTTTTAGGTTTGCAGAGTGCTTTACATATTTGTAAAATATGCACATACACATCTCATTTGATCCTTGCAACTCTACAAGATGGGTACTATCATTATACCCATTTTACAGATGGGGAAACTGATACTGAGAGGGGATAAGTAACATAGCTCGCAAGTGCCTGAGGCAGCTTGGGTCTTCCTGACTCCAAGATTAGCACTCTATCTGAAACACACCTAGCTGCTTCTTGAGATCTAGGATTTCTGTAGCACTTTAAGTGGGCAAAGAGGCATACATATGTTATTTTGACCCTCACAACAACCCTATGAGGTAGGTGTTATTATTATCCTCATTTTACACATTTGAAAACTGAGTCAGAGAGAGGTTAAGTGACTTGCCTAGGGTCACATAGATAGTGTCTGTGGCAGGATCTGAACTCAGGTCCTTCTGACTCCAAAGTCATCCCTTTATGCTCTGAGCCACCTAGCTGACCCCATGAAGGAGTCACACTAGTGGATCTCTAAAATCCCTTCTTGCTCAATATTCCATGAAGCTATAGTCTTAGGGTCTTTTAGTGCAATGTATGGGTGAGACAGTAATGAGAACTTCCCATAGCTTTCTTCTCCCTATGTGTATTTATGTCTCTCTTCCTTTTTTGTCTATCTTTCACTCGCTTTAATAGATGGAGATGGCCGGAGACTAAAAGGAGCCATCCAACGAAGCACAGAGACTGGCCTGGCCGTGGAGATGCCCAGTCGGACCTTGCGTCAAGCCAGCCATGAGTCCATTGAGGACAGCATGAACAGTTATGGCTCCGAGGGCAAGTAAGTAGAAGGCTCAAAGACCAGAGTCCTGGTCTTCAAAGCCCCAATCACCTCAAAAAAGTTCTGTCCTAGGTTCTCATCTTTTCTTTCTATAGATTATCTCTCCTCTCCTCCTTTCTCCTCTCCTCTTCTCTCCTCTCCACTCTCTTCTCTTCTCTCCTCTCCTCTCCTCCTTTCTCTTCTTCTCTTCTCTCCTCTTTTTCCTCTCCTCTTCTCTCTTCTCCTCTCCTCTCTTCTCTCTTTTCCTCTTCTTTCCTCTCTCCTCCTCCCTCCTCTCTCCTCCCCTCTTTCTCCTTCTCTCTCTTCCTTCTCTCCTCTTTCTCTCTTCTCCCTCCCTCCATTCTATTTCACATCCCCATTTTACCAGCTCCTTTGGGTTAAATTATCATGTCTATGCAGATGACCCCCCAAATCCACATTTATAGTTCTCATCTTTATCATGAACTTTAGTCTCACATCACTAATTACCTGTTGGATCCCTCCACTCAGAGTTTCCATAGGCGTCTCAGTCAGTCCGTCCAATCCAGAACTCATTATCTTTCCCCTCAAACTTACCCTTCTTCTGAACTTCCTTGTTTTGCCTCAACATCTCTCACATCCATCCACTTCTTGCTCGTTGTTCAGTTACTAGCCTAACTCAGACCCTAATCACCTCTCACCCAGACTGCCACAGTAGCCTTCTGTTGGCTCTCTCTGCCTCCTCTTTCCTCTCCAATCCATTTTCCATGCAGCTGCCAAATTGAGAGTCTGAAAGCCCAGGTCTGACCATGTCAATTCAGTGTTTTCCCCTTCCCTCTTTGGTAAAATGCAAATTCTCCTGTTTTCAATTAAAGCCCTTCACACTCTGCCTCCAACCTATCTTTCCACACTGTTCTCACATCATCCCCCCTCATGCATTGTGCATTTCAACCCAACTAGCCTACCTGCCTTATGCACACCTCCCACCTTTGTGCCTTAGGCTGTCCCCTCCTCCTGGAATGCACCCCCTCCCTCCTCTTCCTCTTGGAATCCCAACCTCCCTTTCAGGTTCAGTTCAAGAGCCCCCTTAGAAGAGGCTTTTCCTGAACCCCCACTTGTTTGGATGTCCTCTCTTAAAATTACTTTGCATATGTTTAACATTAACTTATCTGTCCACATATTGTTTCATCTCAATAGACTGTAAGTTCACTAAGGGCAAGAATTTTTTTTTTTGGCTTTTTCTTCCTAGCACTTGCCTCAGTGCCTATAGAAAGTGCTTAATAAATAAAATTGTTTAACTAAACTTCACTAGCGACCCCTGTGAAAGCCGGCCTTGTGGTGCTTGCAATGATTTTGGAGTGAAAGAACACTGGATTGGGAGTCAGAGAACCTGGGTTCAGATCCCAGCTCTACCATTTACTTAAGACATGATCCTGGCTCTGCTACCCCCTACTTCTATGGAGCTCTGGCCAGACCCTTAACTTCTCTGGAGACTCAGTTTCCTTACCTACAAAAGGAGGGACTTTATGACCTCTAATACTCTAGGATTGAAACCAAACACTCTTCAAATCCAACATTTTTTCTATTTTACCAGATTCCAAGCAATTTTTGAAATGAATGTACCTTCTTCCCGAGGATTCCTGGCATGTTTTTTGTCCCTCCAGAGACATTTGTTTCCGTTTTCTATTAACAAGCATTTATTTTCTCTCCTTTCCTCCTACCCACCCCCAATTTAAAAGGAAAATAGAAAAACAAAACTTTCAAGCAAAGGCAAATTTCCACATTGTCGATGTCCCAAAAATGTATGTGTTCTTTCGCTTCTTGAATCTATTGCCTCTCTGCCAGGAAGTGGGCAACATGCTTCCTCTAGCATCCTGTCTGGTCATCACGTTGACTAGCATTCTTGAGTTTTGCAAAGTTATTTGTCTTTACAATGCTGTTGTTGTTGGATAAATTGTTCTCCTTACTCTGCTGGCTTTACTTGGCATCAATTCCTATGAATCTTCCCAGGTTTCTCAAAACTGATCCCTTTTGACACAAAAGTAGTTCATTTTCTCTGTTGTTTTGTTCAGTCCTGTCCAACTCTTCATGACCCCATTTAGGGTTTTCTTGACAAAGATACTACCAGAGTGGTTTGCCATTTCCTTCTCCAGCTCACTTTTCAGATGAGGGAATTGAGGCAAACAGGGTTAAGCGACTTGCCCAGGATCACACAGCTAGTGTCCAACGCTGGATTTGAACTCAGGAAAACGACTGCAAGCCTCGCATTCCATGCACTGTGCCACCCAACTGTCCCTCATTATATCCATTACACAACCATAATTCACTCAGCCATTCTCCAGTGTTTAAGGGCATTCTTAAGAGCGATATTTTGATTCTGATGCTGTCTTCCCAGCAGAGTAAAGTCCTGGTGATGCTTCTTCCATCCCATAGTGCAGAGGAGCTTAACCTTTTTGGTGTCATGAACCCCTTTGGCAGTCTGATGAGGTCTTCAGGCCACTTCTCAGAATGAGGTTTTTAAGTAATTGAAGGAAATGCTAAACGTAGGTTAGAGGTTAGGGGAAAGAAAGATGTGGGTTCCCCTCATCCAAGTTTGTAGACTCCCTGAGATCTACCTCTGGTTCCTTTGGAGGTCTGTGAGCAACAGTTAAGAACCTCTGCAGATGCGGAGCAGAGCAATGTATCACAGAGGACAGAATACCGAGTCTGGAATTAGAAGACCCAGGTTTCAGTCCCAGTTCTGTGACTTCCTACCCGTATGGCCTTGAGCAAGTCATTGTCCCTCTTTGGCCTCATCTTCCTCGTCTGTAAAGTGGAGGGTTAGAAACTCAACTTTGCTCAGGATCACAGACTTGGAGTAGAAAGGAACTTTCAAGGTCATAAGGTAAAAAGGAGGTTGTTGTACTGGAAAATGTCCACACCCCCTTCTGGCTCTCTATCTAGGAGCCCATGATCAGTGTGGATCGAAGGAACAGACTTACCCCCAGACTGGGGGAGGTAGATGCTGGCGGAGTGTGAGGATGTGTTAACAGGCTTCTTCTTTTACTGGTCACCTCCTCCTGGTTATTAGCAGGTATTCTGGTGGAGGGCTGACCTCCTGCAGATTCCAGACTGATGTCAGAGCTCCCGGAGAGGAAGAAGCCGCTCCGCCCTTCTCTCCCACCTCCTCTCCAAGCTCTAGGAGTGATGGCACCAGGCTGAAAATTGCTCAGCTTTGGCTTAAAAATAGACCCACACAGGCCCATGTGGTTCTGTGGGATGGGGAGGACGGAAATGAACCATCCAGGCCCCTCCTCTGGGCTGAGGGCCAGAACTTCCCAGGGCAGCCAACAGCCCCAGAAGACAGCTGTGCCTGCCTGCCCATTAGACAGCCCAGCCGTCAGTGGTACCCCTCTGCCCACATATCAGAGGGGCACCTGACTGAATCATTTCTAGTGAGGGCATGTGTGTGTACTCATTTACATATACGCATGAGTGTATGTGTTACCTGGGTGAGTATGCAGGTAAATGTGCGTTTATGTGTGTGCATATTTATGTATTTGCCTGTGTGAGTGCATTACCAGTGTATGTATATCTTCATGAGTATGAGCATGTATGTCAACACAGGCATAAGTACATGATTGAATGTGTGCACATACATATACACATACATATACCTATGCATATAGATGTATATATGTATATATACTTGATCAACATATATGTATGTACACTCGATCACACACTTATGTCTCTACACATGCATACAAATACACACATGTATTTATATATATGTATATTATATATATATACATATATATATATGTATGTATAAATGTACCCTGGGCCCCAAAGCCCATTGGTACGGGACTTTCTCTTCATTGGTGGAGATCAATGCCCCAAGCTTGCATGAGGGACAGGGAAGAGTTGGAGAAAGGAGAGTCTCTTCAATGTCTTCACGTCTCTTATGGCTCTTCCCCTCATGTAGTACAGGAGTATCACTGTATGGCTCAAAGGGTGGCAGAATAAACATCTCCAGCCTCTGCCCCTCCCACTCCCACCTTTCTCCAAGGGAGACTATTTCCTGGTAGGAGGGATGTAGTTGGTTAGGGCGGGAATCTTGGCCACTCTGCTCTTCTTAGAGAGAGAGCACTGGGCTAGAATGATATCTATTTGTCTTCCTTAAATATTGTTAGTCCAGGGGATGTCGTTTTCAGGTTCAAACTAAACTTCTGATCTCTATTCATTAAAGGGGAAAGGGACACCCCAAGTTTTCAAGGCTTGACTTCCTTCTTACCAAATCCCAGTTCCACAACGAATACCCATACGTAGCCCTTAGCCAAGAAACAAACTGATAGCAAAAAAAAAAAATTCAGAGAAAGTCTACATAGGAGAACATACACCAGACAATACAGAGTGAAGGAGCTCTCCTAGTGGGAGGAGGTAACAGCTCAACTAAGAGAGAGAGTCCTGGATCTCAGCCAAAGGGAAATTTCCCAAAGTCTAAGGTAGCAAGCTAGGGATAGGGACATACTGAGGACTGTCAAGGCCTCTCATCCTGGCTTCTTTCCATAGTCTTGTTCTCTCTTCAGCAACCTGAAGTGGAGTTGGTACCATCCATCTTCTAACATGTATATGTCTCCATATAGAAATATTTCCCTGTTGTGTGTGTGTGTATGAGTATAGCTATATGTATGTATCTCTAGGTATGTGAATCTCTATTCTGAATACGCATTATTTAATTGGCAATATGGGGCATTGGGAGGAGTTAACATTCTTTTTTTGCGGTGGAGGGGGGGGGAAGTGAATCTTCTTAGAATGTAAACTCCTTAAGAATAGGCATGGTTTCTGCATTCATTGCCTTTGTATTGCCAGCACCTTGCATTGTGTTTGGCACATAGCAACGCTGTCAATAGATTGGTAGGTTGATCGATTGTGTGCTAATGAGTGAGTGCCTATGTTTGTGCATATGCTTACATATGTTTATATTTGACCTGTGCAATCGGATACATACCTAGTAATAGCTAGTGTTACCATTTATATGTAACCAAGGTTTGAAAAGCAATTTACATATATCATCTCTTGTTTGTGTTCACAACAACTCTAGGAAGTAGGTATAATTATCCCAATTTTACATATAGGAAACTGAGGCTAACAGTGGTTAAGTGACTTGCCCAGGGTCACACAGCCAGCAAGTATGTGAGGCTAGATTAGAACTCAGGTCTTCCTGATTCCAGTCCTAGCATTTTATTCACTGCCCCACCTAGCTGCATAGGATACATGTATACAGGATGGGTATGTGGCCCCCTGCTTTCCATTCGGCAGAGTGTCAGGGCACGTGGCTTTGATACAGAGGATGTTCAGATCACAGACACTTCTGTCCCTTGGAGAAAGAGATTCCCTTCTCTGCAGTGGCCTGTTGTCTCTGGGCAGCCCAGTGCTGTCAGTCTGCACACTGGTGTGTGATCTGATGTCTGGCTCAAACATTCTTCCCTTCATCTCTCCCCAAAGTCTCTTCCTTGACTCAAAGTCTACAGCCAACAATGCCACCATTCTAGAGGTCAAAGAGCCAAGCTCTGGTCCCTTCCTCCCTTTGCTACTTCATTCCACTCCTTTCTCATCCATGGGCAGCTGGGTTCCTGTGTTCTCTACCTTGGAAAGCAGCAGGGTCTGAGCTGGCAGCAAGCAACCATCTTGGCCCTGGACTGGCCAGGGCCAGGTTTTCTTGGCACAGCCTGCTGCCTGGCTACCAAGCTCTTGAGGACTGCAGGTGTCAGGCCGGCCCCCTCCCCTCCAAGACCATCTGCTGTCTGGGGAAACAGATATACTGAAAAGGCAGGAATAGGTCTGGATAAGCAAGTGTGGCAAGGAGTCCTATGCTTTGCCCCCCACCCCCGCCCCCTGCCCTGGGCAGACTCAGGAGGCAACAAAGCTGAAAGGGAAGAGCACAGGTTTAAGAGCAGGGAAATGCAGGTTTAAACCCCAGCTCAGGCACTAACTTGCTATATGTCCTCAGTGAGACAGTTTTCCTTTCTTTTCCTCCTCCTCAGTTTCCTCATCTGTCAAACCAAACAAATTAGACTTCATCATTGCTAAGGTCCCTTTCAGCTCTGACTTTTTTAAAAAAAATTATTTATTTATTTTTAGTTCACAACATTCAGTTCCACAGGTTTGCAGCTCCAAATTTTCTCCCTCTCCCTCCCCAAACAGCTTGCAATCTGATATAGGCTCTACATATACATTCACATTAAACATATTTTCACATTAGTCATATTGCAAAGAAAGATTAGAACCAATGGAATGAACTACGAGAAAGAAGAAACAAAACAAAAAAGAGAGAGAGCAAATAGTCTGCTTTGATCTGAATTCAGACTCCTTAATTCTTTCTCTGGATGTGGATGGCATTTTCCATTGTGAGTCTTGGAGTTGTCTTAGAACCTTGCATTGCTGAGAAGAGCTAAGTCTATCAAAGTCAGTCATCACACAATGTGGCTGCAACTGTGTACAGTGTTCTCCTGGTTCTGCTCCTCTCACTCAGCATCAGTTCACGGAAGTCTTTCCAGGTTTTTCTGAAGTCTGCCTGCTCATCATTTCTTATAGCGCAATAGTATTTCATTGCATTCGTATACCGCAGCTTGTTCAGCCATTCCCCAATTGATATACATCCCCTCAATTTCCAATTCTTTGCCACCATAAAAAGAGCTGCTATAAATATTTTTGTACATGTGGGTGCTTTTCCCATTGGTATGATGTCTTTGGGATATGGTCAAAGCATCAGCTCTGACTTTCTACATTCTAACATCCCTTTCACTTCTCACATTCTGTGTTCTGAGGTTCCTTCTAGCCCTCAACATCCTATGTCCTAGGCTCCCTTCCAGCTCTGACTTTCTACATTCTAAGATCTTTTCCACATCTCACATTCTATGTTCTAAGATCCCTCCCAGCTCTGATTTTCCATGTTCTAAGATCCCTTCCAGCTCTCGTACACTATGTTCTAAACTCCCTGAGAGCTCTGCCATTCTATGTTCTATTACTTCAAGTTAACATGTGCAGGTGGATGGAGTATTTTCTTTGCCCTTAACTTCACATGTGCTGCCTCTGCCCGTGTACATGTATGTGTGTATGCACTCATGGTTGTGTGCCTATGTGGACATCAAGGGGTCAAAACTGCTTGGGTTTTTTATTTACATCTTTGTATATAATAAATGTTTGTTGATTGGCTAACTAATGTTTAAGTCAAAGTTTGTCAGCACTGGAATTGGTCACTATTAAGACCAGGGCTCTCTCAAGCATCTTCGAATTATAGGATCTGAAATAGGATTAACTTGTAGGATCAAGTTGTCCAAGTCTCCTCCCTCATTCTGGAGAGAAGAAAATGGAGGCTAGTAAGGCAGACAGGAGGGGGAAAGGTGATTTGCTTGAGGTCCCTAGCTGGTGGCAAAGCTAAGACTAGCTTCCAGGTCTTCTGACTCACAGGCCAATGTTCTTACCATACTACATTATTTTCCAGATTCTGGGTGAAACTGAGGAAATGAATACATTTTGAAAGTAGAATGGAAGCTTGGCTGTTTTAATGATCGAGGACACTGTGTATCCAAGAGCTAACCCAATCCCAAAAGCTAATCAAAACATCCAGGAGTTTCAAATAAATGAGCAGAACGCATAAGATTTGAAATGCAGGAAATTTCATTTTACAGTTATTTTTTAGAAGAAAGCGAGGATTTTTGTCCAAGCCTGCGCTCCTACCTCCATCTCAAATGTGTATTTGGTGCAGAAAGGAACTGACTGCACATGTTCCATTTCTTTATTAGGAGAGAACAAATAAAGCAGTGTCATTAGCTCCCTGGATGACTATAGGCAAGATACTTCTATCTGGGCCTCAGTTTCCCTACTTGTACTATGAGAGGGTTAGATTAAATGGCTTCTAAGATCAATTCTAAATCTTATATTCTGTATTTTAAGGTACTTTTCAAGTCTAGCACTTTGTGTTTTCTGGTCTAAAGTTCTTTCCAGGTTTTGCTTCCTATTTTCTAAGGTTCTTTCTAGGACTGGCATTCTATGATATATGTCCTAAACTTCCTTCTAGCTCTGAGATTCTATGTCCTATGTTCTAAGCTCCCTCCCAACTCTGATGTTATTTGTTATATGTTCTAGACTCAGTTCTAGAATTAATCCATGCCATCTAACCCAACCACTATCTCAAAAAGACTTCTTTGGTGCTTGCCTCTTAATGTCTCTGGCTTATTTCAAGCCTCTGCTCAAATCCCACCCTCTGCAAGAGATATTCCTAGTTCAGGGGTGGGGAACCTGTGGCCTTGAGGTCACATGTGGCCCTCTGGGTCCTCAAGTGTTGTCCTTTGACTGAATCTAAACTTCACAGAACAAATCCCCTTAATAAAAGGATTTTTTCTGTAAAACTTGGACTCAGTCAAAAGATCCTAGAAGACCTAGATCACATGTGGCCTCTAAACCGCAGGTTTTCCACCCCTGTTTCCATCAGCTAATGCCTTCCCCTTTCAAATTACCTTGATTTACTCCGTACATATCTTGTATGTCCTAGTCAGTTATATGTCTCTCATATTAGAGTGTACACTCCTTCAAGTCCCAAGCAGGGAATTTTGGCCTCTCTGTGTCTCTCATGCTTTAGCACAGTGCTGGCACATAGATTATTGAGTAACAGACTGCCACATATCTGACCAATGGTCATCCAGCATCCTGCTTGGAGACCTTCAGTGAAAGAGAACTATGATCTCTGGAGGCAGGTTTCTTCAAGAAGCATCCTCTTTTCTCTCCCCTAAGGTCCTTCACTATATAACTTTCTGGAGCCGCAACCCTGGGGGATCTTCCCAGTAGGAAAGGCCCTATGAGCCAGCTTTACTATAGGAAATAAGGCAGCAGGCTAGGCATCACAAACAATTACAAATAATTACCTCACTGTCAGTATCACCATTGTCTCCTCAGGATCTTGCCGGGAGCTGGCGAAGAGACAATGGAGATGTTCGAGGAAACTTTTAATTTCAGGATGTCGAAAGTCTCTCTTGGGTCCCCAAGAAGGGCGGGCATGGGGTTGGGCTCCTAAGCTGTGTTGTGGCACCCACAGATTCATAGAAGGTTGATATGAGATGAATCTTTTCAAATCATCTGGTCCAACCTCCCCATTTTTCTGATTGGGAAAGTGAGACTTAGAAAGAAGGAAGGTGCTTGCCTCAAGTCCTTCCCCAAGAGCACTTAGCATAGGGTTGCACGAAAAGCTTAGTGCTCAGTCAACAATAACTTGATGGAACTGAAGTAGGAATTTAAATTGTATAGCAGAAAATATTTAGCTTGGGCATTAGGAAGGCCTTCTAGACCCCAACAAATCAAACTTGCCTTCTTTGGAGACTGTTCAATCTAATTCAATCCAGCAGATGATTTCTAGGCATCTATCCATATTCCTTGGCACTAGAGATATAAAGATTTTTTTTAAAAGCCCTGAGCCAGGACACATGATATAGGTCCAGATAACTATGAAATAAAAGGGAATGAGATGGTGCTTAAGAGAGGTACAAAGTGCTGAGTGAGGTCTGAGGAAAGACAAATCATTTCTAGTGGATGAAAGTTTCCTGGAAGAAGGAGCATTTGAGCTGAACCTTGAAAGATGAGCTGTTCTTCCAAGAGGCAGGGGAATGATGATCTTTGGAGACCCTTGCCTACTCTCCTCTTCTTAGTAATAGATATGACCTTTTCTTTTTTCCTTCAGGTAATTGAGATTAAGTGATTTGCCCAGGGTCACACAGCTGATAAGTGTCTGAGGTCAGAATTGAATTCATGCCCTTCTAACTCCAGGGCTGGTATCCTATCCAATGAGCCACCTAGCTGCCTCAACATGCCCTTTTCTAGTAGCAGACCAAATGTTTTTTTAAGTCCACAGTGCCCTGATAGAGGGAAGCTCTGTGATGTAGTAGGGTGGAAGGAATATTTCCTGTTCATTCAGATTTCAGGTTTAAAAACCAGAGTTCTGAAGTGATTTTTTATGGTTCCTGGATTTGGAAGCAAAGAAAAGGCAATCAAACATCAACCTGAGCCAACTAAGAGCTTCATTCATTCAACGAGCATTTGTTAATAAAAGTTGTTGAATGGATGGATGGATGAACAGATGGATAGATGTATGCAGGGGTGTGTTGGTAAATGTTTAACAACTAACTCTCCAAAAAATGTATGGATGGCACATTTTAAAGTTTAATCTGCATTATTAATGTTTCCTCCATCACTTTTTTAAGTCTAGAAATCAACAAAACCATAAATCAAGCCCTGATCTGTAGAGTTTGTCAATTTCCTAAGCGTAAATGCTCCTGGTGAAAATTGAACACCTGTCTCTCATAAGCCCATTAGAGCTGGCTATAGTATGTCCCTGGATGGATGGGTGGATGGATGAAGGAAGAGAAGCTCTGCTCATGTGGCAGTAAAGTAACATAATGGGTAAAATTCTAAGCTTGGAGCCAGGAAGAGCTGAGTCCCAGTTCTGCCTGACACACCAACTGTGGAACCCTAGGCAAGTACCTTAACTTCTTAGCCTCCGTTTCCACATTGGTAAAATGAAGATTTTACAGGTCACCTCATAGGGCTTGTTGTGATGATCAAATGAGCTAATTTAAGTAAAGTGGTTCTGCAAACCTTAAGGAGCTATAGAATCGTTAGTTATTAAGATAATCATGATTATCTGTGCAGTTAGGAATATCAAGTAATGGACATCTCTGAAACTCTGGCTGCATCCCTGGGCCATCAGGTGGCTGTTGCTTGGTAATAGGCAATCTCTAGGCAGAGGGAGTGGGGAACAGATGGGATTCCATGTGGAGCCACTCCAGTGGCAATAAATTGGGCAGTGTATAGTCATAGTATCCAGGGCTGAAAGAGATCTTAGAAAGTGTCGAGTTCAACCTTCTAGGTTTTACAAATAAGGAACAGGTCCTGGAGGGAAAGGGACTTGCCAGTTGTCACAGAAGAAATAAATAGTGGAACTGAGATCACAAGCAGGGGCTCTAACTCCAAATCGAATGCTCTTCTCATTATGCCACACTGCTTTCAACACCTAGATAGCCCAAGTCCCATCTCCCCTAGAAGACATCTAGGAGACCTGAATTCAGATCCAAACTCAGACACCTACTAGCTGTGTGAGTCCCTTAACTTCGGTTTATTCAACTACAAAATGGAGATCATAATAGCACCTAACTCCCAGGGTTGTCATGCAGATTCAGTAAGATTTATAAAGTACTCGGCATGGTGCTTGGTGCCATTTCCTTCCTTCCTTCCTCAGGAAGGCTTCCTTAACCAGAATAGACCCTAAGGATCCCTCCCTCTTCTCACCTCTTATAGCACCAAGTGATCATTGTATTTACGATTTTTGTCGCCAAATCATAGAATTGTAGGTTTAGAGTTGGAAGTGACCTTACAGTTCATCTAGTTCAAAATCCTCATTTTACAGATGGGAAGACTGAGGCTCAGAGAAGTAAAATGACTTATTCCAAAGGGAGTCAGATTTAAACTCAAGAGCCAGGATTTAAACTCAAGTCTTTTGGCTCCTAATCTAAATTTCTTTATTAACCAAAAAAAAAAATCTATATCACCTTTTTTTGCTGTCTTTTGAGGAGAAAGAGTGAGCTGTGAGTCAGTAGACTGGGGTTCTAGTTTGGACTCTGCCACCAAATCGTGTGAGATCTTGATCATCTGAAGGGGTCAGACTCTCTGATCAGTAAAAACCCTTCCAGGTCTGATATTCTAGGACTCAGAAATTGTGTGCTCAGAGGGTCACTCACACTGGGTTGTGATCCTGCTTTTTTCCCTCTGGGGACCTTACAGAGTTGCAATAATGTAGTAGTGAGGATATCGGGATCTTGTAGTTAGGGTAGCCCCTTTCGGGTGCTACAAGGACTTGCTGTGACTGCCAATTCCCATCCCCTCTGCAGGAGCTCCTGATGTCTGAGGATGGGATAAGGGTAACAAGGTACACAAGTCTCTCAAAGGAGAGAGTGCTGAGATTTTAGGACTGTCCAGAGTCCTAGAAAAAGCCAATTGAAAGAGACCTTAATGGCTCCTATTGAGATAGGTTGGTGGAGAGAATGACAAATGGGGCAGAGAAAGGGCTGGTGGAGAGACAGGCAGAGGCGTAGGCTTGATTCAATTATCACCTATATATAGATGCACAAATCTATATATGCAGCCCTAATCACTTTCCTGAACTCCAGGGCAGCATTGCCAACTGCCTGACGGGCAATTCTGTCTAGACATCCCATCAGAATCTCAAATGCGGTGTGTCCAATCCTAATGATCCTAATGATCTTCCTCCCTAAACCAAGCCTTCCTCCAAACATTCCCATTTCTGGACAGGGTGCCACCATCTTTCCAGTCACCCAAGTTGGAAAGCTCTGCGTCATTCCTAAGTCTTCCCTCTCCCTTTCCTCAAAACATTTGATCAGTTGTCACGACTTGTTGATTCTGCCTTCACCACATAGATTGAATCTGTTTTCTTGCCACTCACATGGTCACTACCCTAGTTCAGGCATCTATCAGCCCTTGTCTAGAGTATCTTTCTAAGGTTTTCCTGCCTCTAAGCTCTTCCCTCCAATCTGTACTCCAGTTACACAGTCAACAAATATTTACTATTCACTTACTAAGTGCAAGGCACTGTACTAAGTGCTAGGAATTTCTTAAAAAGCAAAAGACAATATAGTCCCTGCCCTCAAGGAGTTTATGGTCTAATGGACTAGCTCCATACAGCAGTCAAAATAATCTTGTTGGACCTTCGTACTCTCCTCAAAATCTTTCAGTGGTTCCCCATTGCATAGAGGCTAAAATACAAAGCACTGAGCTTGGCATTTAAGGCCCTCCATGACCTGGCTGCCATTCACATCTCCAGCCAGATTTCATTCTTTTCCCCTTCACCAAACCTAAGTTTCAATTAGACTGGACTGCTAGCTATTTCCCAAACTTGTCATTCTAATGCCTGACTCCACAGCTCCTAACAGACTTTCTCCCATGCCTCTCTCCTCAACTCTTCTTCTTAGAATCCTTCACTTTCTTCAAGGCTTGACTCATGTGTCACCTCCTAGAAATCTCTCTCGATTCTTTTGGTTAATGCTTTCTTTCTCCTCCTCAGTTTATCTTATATTTACTTATATGTATGTATCATGTATGCCCACCCACCCCTAGCAGAATTGATGCTTGAAGGCAGATCCTATGTTTCATCTTTGTCCCGGTATCCCCAGCACATAGCAGAGTACCTTAATGCCTTGTGCATAGTGGAGAACTGGTAAGTATGTGTAGAATTGAATTGAAGCTGATGGACAGAGGAAGATGGCGGAGAGATGGACAGAAAGGCCAAGGTAGAGGCGGAGAGATGGACAGAAAGGGCAGGTAGAGGCTGAGACCAGCAGGGAAGCAGAAGCAGTGATAGAACAACAGCACTAGAAAGACAGACAGTAATAGATAGACTGACGGGCAGTAATAGACAGACAGTAATCGACAGACAGATAGACAGACAAAAGGTGAAATAGAGAAGCAGAAACACAGATTGATAGGAAGACAAAATCTAATCAGAGAGACAGCAAGGACTAATAAAAATGCAGAAACAGTTTCTGAGACGGACAGCTGGGTTGGTTCTTGGGAATAGCAGGGCTCTTTGGCTGTCGAAGGGAACCTTCTCAACCTTGTTCTTTCCTCTTCCAGTCTTACCTATGGAGGTGTGTGCCTCGCATCTGATGCTCAGTTCAGTGACTTCCTGGGCAGTATGGGGCCTGCACAGTTTGTGGGACGCCAAACCTTAGCCACCACATCCATGGGTGAGTGACCTTCAGACCCCAGGGAGACCCATGGGAAGCCAGCCCAGCAAATAAGAGAATCCCCTGACTAATTTGCCAGACTAGACTGGCCAGTACCCTGAGCTACCTCGTCCATCCTCAAGTACAGATGTAGCAGCTCCTGTGGCCTGAAACTGCATTCCTTAGCCCCCTCAACCTTCCCTTCACACCACTGGCAGCAGTTACCTTGTCTTCTCCAAAGTACTCCCACTAGAAGTTCTCAAATAAGGTTCAACATATACCTGTCTTACCCTTTGTAGGCCATTGGTCTAAGTCTAGGACAGTGATGGCATTTTCCTCGGGGACACCTACTTGAACAGTGAGGCCTGTCCATGGCCAAGGGAGCTCCTTAATCTATCTGTTTTCTCTGCTTTGGGGACCTTGCAGGAGATGTGGAGATTGGGTTACAGGAGAGGAATGGGCAGCTTGAAGTGGACATCATCCAAGCCCGAGGTCTAACAGCCAAGCCAGGCTCCAAGACCCTGCCAGGTAAGCAGGGAGCTCATGAGAATTATAGAACCTCTCACTTGGGACCCACAAGGACTTGGTGTAGGCCCTGACCTGTCCATCCTCACCTGTTTGGATTCTAACCTCCACCCAGTCAAGACAGTAGTCAGGGTGGGGAACCTGTGGCCTCAAAGCCACATGGGGCCCTCTAGGTCCTCAAGTACAGCCCTTTGACTGAATCCAAATTTCACAGAACAAATCAGGTCACATGTGGTCCTGCAGCTGCAGGTTTCCATCCCTGCTAGGTCCCTGGCATATTAGTGTCACATCCCCAGCCCAAACTATAGGCCTGACTTGACCACACCCCTACCTTAACCATATTTCCAGTTCTTGTGCCCAAGCTTGACCCAAGTGTTTACTGTACCCTTCTAACTCAGCCTTTAGGCCAGATCATACCTCCGAATCTTGACCACAATCCCAATCATATCCTATCCCCAATCATGCCTCTAGCCTTTATGAAACTCTCATGCCTCACCGTAGGCCTTCCTTTAATACCTGACCCTGGCCACACCCTCAGCCTGGGCTAGGCCTTTAGCCCCAGCCTTGTCATCAACCTGATCATGGACTTATTCATTACTAATTCCATTGCCCTAGTTAATACCCCTAGTTTTAACTACATCTCTCCAACCTTGATCTCATGCCTGAAGAATAGCTCCTGACAGTATTATTCTGTACCATAATTAAGTCCTTAAACCATAACTCTCTCCAATCCTATGGATTAGCCTAGACCACAGCACCACCCCAGGACACCTCTCAACATTGACTACACCCTTAACCTTGACTTCATTCAGCCCTGACCATGACCTTAACTATACCTAGCCTGGACCATAAAGAAAGGGAACTGCTGCATAAATGTGAAAAACACTTGATCTAGAGATAGAAAAGCTGAGTTTGACTCTCAACTCTGTTACTATCCTTGGTTAATTAACCTCTCTAGGTCTTAATTTTCTCACTTCTTGAATGTTCTCCACATTGACAGCCCCTAACCCTCTTCCACTCTAGACTCTGAGGAAAAGGAGGAGGGTGGAGCCTCAAAAAGTCCTGAGGAGGATGGGAGAGGAGGACAGGAAGGCCTCGTCCCTGACTGGACATAAGGCTGTCCCAAATAAAGCCAAATCTGTTTGTCAGCATCTTCCTCCAAGGGACAATTGCATCAAGATCCCCCCTCCCTCCTAGCTCATTCCTCCCATTTTTCCCAACATCACCTAAACCATGCTTTGCATATACTGGGCTTGTGAGAGTGAGGAATGATGGGAAACCCTGGGAACAGAGAAGAAGAGTAGTGGAGAGAATGGTAATGAAGTATACAGGATGACTGGCTTTCTTACCCTGGCCAGATAGGACTCCCCAAGGCCATTTTCTCTGTCTTCTTACTAGCCACCCTTAGGCAGACTCACACCTAGGATCAAAGGATTTAGAGCTCAAAAGTACCTCAGGACATAGCCTGTTAGAGCTACGAAAGACCTTAGGGACTAATTTGTCGGTACTCCTCCCCTACCCCCATTTTACTGGGGAGAAAATTGAGGCCGAGGGGTGTAAAAGGACTTTCGAAAGGTTATGTGAATAAGATGTAGGGAGCAGAGCCCCCATCCTGCCTTAGAATCTGTCCCTGGTGTCCACTTCCTCAGTCTAGACAGAGCATCAAGATGTCTCCCAGCCAGTGAGAGCTGGGAAGCAGGAAGCAACCCAATAGACCCTCCTGCCCTTCTGCTCTTTTCCAGCGGCCTACATCAAGGCATACCTGCTGGAAAATGGTGTGTGCATTGCCAAGAAGAAGACCAAAGTAGCTCGAAAGTCTCTGGATCCCCTGTATAACCAGGTGCTCCTGTTCCCTGAGAGTCCTCAGGGCAAAGTATTGCAGGTGAGAATGGCTCAGGGCTGGGGACTCAGCTTTTGCAGGATAAGCACCTGGTCTTGAGTAGGGAGGGGTGGAGAATCTGGGCTTGAAGGGCCTTTGGGGAAAGGGCATCGGGCCTATGGAAGAACTGGGGACCTGGATTTTGGAGGGAGATGAGAACCTGGCACTTGGTCTTTGGGGTAAGAAGAGAACCTAGACTATGGGATAAGTGGATACCTGGTCTTTGAATGAATGGGAATTGAGTCTGTGGAAGAATTGGGGGCCTGGTCTTTGGAAGACAAGGACCTGGCCTTTGGTGGGATGGGAACTTGATCTTTGGTGGTATAAGAATCTGGGCTTTGGGGAAGATGACCCAGCTGGAAGAACTGAGGCTCTGGTCTTTGAGGTAACAGGGTCTAAAAGGCCTTAACAAAATGCTTAGGTTCTGAGAGAATCTAGGAAAAATGAAACCCCTGGATCTGGGTGGGAATAATAGAGCAAAGTTTCGTAGAGAGGGTGGAATCTCAGCCCTGTAGAGGAATACAAGGCTCTAGTCTCCCTAGCCCCCATTGCACAACACTTCTACTGGTAAGGTGATCATTTTCCTCCCACTCTGATATCATCCCGAGCTTGAGGTCATTGCTTATACTAAAAAAAGCAGCTGACATTTCTGGGGCACTTTTGAGGGTTACAGAGTGCTTTACGTACCGCCATAGCTCTGGGGGGGTAGGTACCAGAGATACTCTTGGCCCCACTTTAATAATGAGGAAAACAAGGCTTTCAGAGGTTAAATCAGACAAGCCTGTCGTCATACAGCAGCACAGGGTACAGATTTGATCCCAGCTTTCATTCTCACTCCAGGTTTTTTCACTGTACCACTGCTTATGATTGTCAACAAGGCTGACTTACAGTGGTCAGCAACAACAAATATTTACTAAATGACTACTGTGTGCCAAGTCCTATGCTTAGCACTAGAAGAAATGCAGAATTTATTTGAAAAACAGGCCCTACCCTCAAGTTTACCATGGGGGAAAGTTTAGATAGCGGTGGATTTTCCATGTCATTCCAAGTCCTAAGCTAAAGTTGGCAGAAATCTAGAGTTACATGGAAAAGGACACCTTGAGGTACAGTAAGGTAGTGCCAGGAGGGCCTTGAATGCCAGGCAGAAATTTGACCCAATGCAGTTCACTGAGAAGGCTGGGATTGCTCAGAATGGGCACTTGCCCTCAAAGGGAGTCCACCACTGCCTAGACCAAGGGTTGGCAAACTACAACCTGCATGTAAAAACCATTCTACGAAAATTGGAAGTGAACTAGATTTGGCCCATGGGCCATAGTTTGTCAAAGCCAGGCCTGGGGAATCTCAGATGGTCAGAGGCCCTCTAGTCCAGCTAGTACACAACCAAGAATGCCCTGATCGACACGCTTGATAAGTGGTTGTCCATCCTTAGCCCAAAGACCTCCCTGTGGGAGAGGGAAGCCACCACCTCCTGATCCAGCCAGGACTACTTTGAGATGGCTCTGATTGTTAGGAAGCTCTAACCTACATCACCCATCAGGCCTGCTTTTTGCTATTCCCTATCACTCCTAGTTCTATCCCTCGAAGCCCAGTAGGACAATCTTAGCCCCCTCTGTGTGACAGGCCTCCAAATAACTCGTCAGCTCCCGAAGCCTCTTTTCTAGACTAAATGCCCCAATTCCTTCAACCCATCCTCAAAGGCATCTACTCAAGGCCATTCACAATTTTGTCCGCACTCCTCCAGCTGCTCTCCAACTAATCAACATCCATCCTAAAATGGAGTACCCAAAATGGATGAACAATGCTCTAGGTGGGAGCTGACCAGGCTAGAATTCAGCAAGGACCTCCCTTGTCCTGGACACTATGCTTTTCTTAATGATGACTGAGAGTAACTTTTTCTGGGCCACCATATCACCCTATTGCTTCATCTTAAGCTTGCGGTCCACTAAGACCACCAAATCTTTTACAGAAAAACAATTGTCTAGCTGTACCTCCTCAAGGTTGCACTTATGACCTTGTTTTTTAATAACAATAATAATAGCTGGCATTTATGTAGCACTTCAAGGTTTGAAAAGCACTTTATAAATATTAACTAATTTTGTCCTGGAAAAAAAAACCCCTGGGATGTGAGTGCTATTGTTTTTCCCATTTTACAGATAAGTAAACTGAGGCAGGCAGCGATTTTTTTTTTTAAGCAACCTGCCCAGGGTCACACAGCTAGTAAGTGTCCGAGGTAGAATTTTAATTCAGATTTTCCTAACTCTAGGTCCAGTGTTCCATTCACTGCGCCACTCAACTCTCTCACCTTTTAAACTCAAATGTAATATTCATTCATCCCATTTCATCTTATTAACTTTAATCTATTGGAACTATGTCACTGAATTTATTAGCCCTTCCTCCTAGCTATAAGTCATCTACACAATGCTGTTGAGAGCTGATTGTTAAATTTTCAGTGCGAACATTTACACCTCAGAAATTGGCAAACACTATAAATCAGGGCTTGATTTATTATTTTGTTGACTGTTTAGACTTAAGAAAGTGATGGAGAAAAATGTTAATAATGCAGATTAAACTTAAAAGTGTGTCATACATATATCTCCCCCCCTCCAGAGAGCTAGTAGTTAAATATTTACCAGCACACCCTTGCATCTGTAACTTTCCTATTAATAAAAATATTAAGCAGCGGGGCAGCTAGGTGATACAGTGAGTAGAGCACTGGCCCTGGAGTCAGGAGGAGCTGAGTTCAAATCTGACCTCAGACATTTGGCACACTTACTAGCTGTGTGACCTTGGACAAGTCACTTAACCCCAAATGCCCTGCAAATATATATATATATGGTAGCACAGAACGAAGCCTAGGCCCCTATATAGCACTTGTCTAGAAACCACCATCTCAAGTTGTCATCAAACCGTTAATGACTACTATTTGATTCCAGCCATTCAGTCAGTTCCGAATCTAGTGAACTAAATCACATCTTGTCTGCAAGAAGAATACAAATCTTTGCCAAATGCTTTGCTAAAATCTAGGTCAACTATGTCTACAGCATTGCCCCACTCCAACAGTCTAGTAATCTGTTAAAAAAAAAATGAGGTTCGTTTGACGTGACCTGTCCTTGAAATCATGCTGGCTTTTTGTGATCATGGCTTCCTTTTCTACACATTTATTAACCACACCCTTAATAATACATTCTAAAATTTTGTCAGGAATCAAAGTCATTAATCTGTAGTTTGCAGTTCCTTTATTTTGCCATTTTTGGGGAAAATCTTGGGACATTTGCCCTTTTCCAATCCTGAAGTATCTCCTCAGTTCTCCTCAAACGTTCGAAGTTCACTGAGTGACTCAGAAATTGACTCTGACAGGTCTTTCAATACTCAGCTAGGTCTGGTGATTTGAATTTATCAGGAGAAGCAAGGTAGTGGTGGGATTCAGCCTGTTCACACAGGTTTGGTAGAACCGGTACCTAATTTTAGGTTGGGTTCACCAAACAGATTGTCAGCAGGGGTGGGGCCTGCACCCACCACATCAGCAGCAGGGTGGTGCCTTGGCTCCATTCTGTGGAGAACCGGTTGTTAATTTATTTGAATCCCACCACTGAAGCTCTCCTTGCTATCTCCTGACTTATCTGAGGTATCATCTTCCCATCAACCACATTTTTTCTGTCCTTTCCTGTCTAAAGATCATTGTCTTTAGCGGAGAAACCAGAAGCAAATTAAAAGAGGCCCGCTCTGTATTCTCTCAGTCATCCATGACCATCATTTCATCCTCCCTGTTCAGCGATCCTATCATTTTTGATAGTCCCATATCAAAGAAATCCTCTGTCTTCGGTATTTACAAAAACTGTTCGGATAGCTTTTTTTTTTTTAAACCGGCTTCAGTTAATTCTGTGCTTTACAGGGTGTCCCTAAAGTCTGGACACATAGGCAAAAATGCATTTTTGGAAATATTTGGAATATTAACAGGCCTTAGCCCCCTTGACTTCTTTTTCTGGAGTATGCTAAAGGAGAAGGAATACTCAATGAAAATCATAGATGCAACACACTTGGTTGAACGCATAAAGAGTGAATGTGCTAAAATTGATGGCAATGTAGAGTTATTGCATCGTGTTCACATGACTCTTGCAAAGCGCATCAACCTTTGCATCACAAATGGTGGAAATCATATTGAAGATGTTATTTGTTAGTGTTCCAATTAAATAAAATGTTGTTGAAAATTTCATTCATTTCATTTCTTGAAAATATGCATTTTTGCCTACGTGTCCAGACTTTAGGAACACCCTGTAGATTAGACATTCTTTTTACAAGCCTTCTCCACACTTTTGTATTTGCCCTCTATTTACCTACCCTCGCTTCCATCTTCTCTTAATGTCCTTTAAAAATTTAAGGCAGCTGCTGATCTATACATTTAAATGGGTCTCTTTAGATAACTCCCTTTTTTTATCCTCATTGGAATTGCTTTTCTTTGTGTGTCTTGTACATTCTGTTCTTAAGAGCACTCCAGCCCTTTTGGACTGACATCTCCTGTAGATTGTTAGGCTAATTTTTAGACTTCCCAAAAGCCTGTCATGGAGCTCCCAAGATACTGCAGGGAATTTGTCCCCAAACTATTTGAGTCTGCATTAAAGGTCAGCAGCTAACCCTAATATCTAGCTTCAGGACCAACCCTCCCCGCCCTGCTTCCCCCCCCCCAAGCCATTTTCATATTTCTCAAACCGTGCTCCATCTGCTTAGGAAATAACAGTGCTTAAGATGTCAAGAATCCTTTACATATGGGTGAGAGGCAGTGTGGGGTAGTGGGTAGAGAGCTGGTCTTGAAACCAGGAAGATCTGGGTGCAAGTCTGGCCCCTGACACATACTGGCAAGTCACTGACCCTCTCAGTCACTGCTCCAGGTAATTCTTTAGGGTTGTAAATGGCAGAGAAAGGGCTGATTTACATAAGTAGTGAGAATTTCCTTTCTACCAGAGTGTCCTGTGCCAATGAAATCACAGGTCCAGTCCCCATCTCTATTTTTACATGTGTGAATGGCATTTTAGGGGCAAATCGGTGCCACAGAAGACAGAGAACTGGGCCTAGAGTCTGGAAGATCTGAGTTCAAATCCAGCCTCAGACACTTACTTGCCATATGACCCTGGGCGAGTTACTTAACTTCTGTTTGCCTTTTCAATTTTATTCTACACTCACAAAAACCTGTGAAAAACAAAACAAAATAAAACAAAATAAAAACAAAAATAAACAAAAAAAGTACATAATCACCCCCATTTTACAGATTAAGAAGCTGAGACCTCCCCCAAGAGACTGAATAATTTGTTTAATCCTACACAGCCAAGTTTAAGTGTCCTTGTATTGGAAAGAGCACTGAACTGATAGAAGAACAGAGTTCTAATCTCAACTCCAAAACTAATTTACTGGGTGACTTTGGCAAAGTCATATCCCCCATCCAGAGACTCAATATCCTCATGTGTAAAATGAAAGGACTGGATTCGATGATCTCTAAGGTTCCTTGCTCTTCTAAGCTGTTTTCCAGCTTTGACAGTCCCTTCTGTCCACCTCTGACGGTTCTAGAGCTGGGGCTCTCCCAGATGCCCTGGCCCCTGCTCTAGCAGTTGGACTGCGTGAGCCCTGCTCCCTCTTGTGGCAGGATGACACCGCTCCGGAAACTCTTGGGGCTTTCTGTTAATGAATGTGGTGCCTCTCTCAAGAAAATAGATTCCTTGGGCTAGGGTGGCAAGGTCATTGGCAATCAGCAGAGGGGGTGCTCTTCTATGCCTAATAGGACTCAGATGCATGAATTTAATTATGAACTATGAAAAGAAAGAGCTGTATTAGAAAAAAGAAGAGGATTGAGGAGTGGAGTAAAGGACAGATCAGGATTCCGTTCTTACTAGCTCTGTGACCTTGAGAAACTCTCTTCATTTCTCTGTACCTCAGTTTTCTCATCTGTAAAAATGGGTCACTTGAGGTCTCAGTGCTTTAGACAATTCTCCAAGACTATAAATCACACAGCTGCAGATACATATTGGTAGAGGGAATTTCCTTAATGAAATAATTGATCTGGGCCCTTTCCCCCTCAAAAAAAAAAGTGCATGATAGATTTAGAGCTGGGAACCTTACAGGTCATCTCATCAACCCTCTCATTTCACAGATGAGGAAATTGAGGCCCAGAGAAGGTACCTGGTTTTTTTAAGATCACACAAGTAGTAAGGCAGATCACGGTCAGGTTTGAACCCAGGTCCCTTGACCCTGAACCAGCCCTTCCTACTGGACCACACTGCCTTACTTCTCCTCTGTGATGATGCTTGAGCTACCAACTGCCTCTGAGAGCTGTTTTGAGTAAAGCATTTTGTGGACCTGAAAGTGCTATGGAAACACAAACTATTCTTGTCTGAGCTGCACAAGAGCCCTTTGAGCTCAACAGGACAAAGATTTTATCTGCATTTTACATATGAAGACACCCAGGCTCAGAGACATCTATTGACTAGAAGCTACTTTTCTCCTTTCACAGTTAAAAATGCTGAGGCTGAGGGAGAGGAAGCAACCTACCCAGTGCCATGTATCCATCTGAGCTGAGCCAGGACTCAGTTAGAACCCGGCTCTAACTCCCAGCCCAATAATAACTAAAACAGCTCCCCTTTCTGTATCCACACCTAGAATCTCAGAATATATAATGTCAGGACTAGGTGGCACCTTACAGTTCATAAAGCACTTTTCTCATAAAAATCTTCAGAGAGAGAGGTAATCCAAATATTAGACCCATTTTGCAGATAAGGAAACTGAAGGCCAGAGAAGTTACTCAGATTATCTGGACTCAGATTCTAGCAGTATTCTGCTTATCCCCTGTTTGACCTTGGTCAAGTCACTGACCTTCTCCAGGCCTCAGTTTAGTCTTCATTGGACTTGGAATCAGAAGACACGAGTTGGAGTCTTCGCTCTGCCACTTACTAGCCATGTGACCTTAGATAAGTCACTTTACTTCATTTCTCGCTCTATCAAATGCGGGGGTTGGATGGTCTTTCAAGTCCAGTCTGGCTCATGTGGGAGACCTCTGGTGGAGTAGACCAGGAATGTCTGGAAGGGCTCATTTTTAAAGAGTGATCACTCTGAGGGTGTTGGGGAGAAGGGAATCCGTGCTCAGCCCTGCTGTATATCTGTTCTGCAGGTGATCGTGTGGGGCAACTATGGACGGATGGAACGCAAACACTTCATGGGTGTGGCAAGGGTGCTTCTGGAGGAGCTGGACTTGACCACCCTGGCCGTGGGCTGGTACAAGCTCTTCCCCACATCGTCCATGGTGGATCCTGCCACTGGCCCGCTACTCCGCCAGTCCTCTCAGCTGTCCCTGGAGAGCACCGTGGGGCCCTGTGGGGAGCGCTCATAGTGGCTGAACTTGGGGAGGGGTTGCCCAGGGACTATGCCTGGATCTGGAACTCCTGGCACTTCAGATGGAAGCAGACAGGGCTCCCTCCCAAGGAGGGGAGACCTACCCTGTGGGCTTCTCTCCATCCCCTGTTTGGCCCCCTTCCCCACCCTGAGGCCTTCCCTCTCCTAGAGCAATTGGCTTTACCTTTGACTCGGTTACTTCCAGGCCCCCCAGATTTGGGAGTGGGCCTATTGTTCAACCTCTCCCCTTTTTGTGTCCTCCTGGGAGCTAGTTGCCTGGAGCTGTCTCCACTATCCTAGGCCAGGGGCCTGCCTTCCCTATAGTGCCGATCTACCAGCAAGTGTCTTTCTTGTGGCACTTGGCTCCAGCGGCTGTATACTCTGCCTGCAGCCAGTTTGAGAGGAGCCTGGGGAGTTTCCAAGAGGATGGTGGGGCCAGCCATTAGTCAAGGCCATCTGCATCCCAGAGAGGCCCCAGAACATCGAGGCAGCCTGGAGAGTCTGCCTGTCAGTCATCGGGGGTTTCACCTCCTCTTGACTAAGTACCTCCTTCTAGGCAAGTGTCCTCCTCGGCCGCCACAAGTTGTTCGCACAGCTCTTTGGATGTCAGGCCTGACCCATGATGACTCAGGATGCAGATGGTGCCTCCTTTCTACAAGGAAAAGATCTCTTACCTGGGAGCTAGGAGGCAAAGGCCTCAGTCCTGACTTAGTCACTCATTAGCTCTGTGTGACCCTAACACATCACCTCCCTTCTTTGGATCTGTTTTCTACTTTAAAAATGAGGGGTTTAGATTAGATGAACTCAAAGACATTCCATTGTAGGAAACGAGGATGCCTTTATTTAGTGCCCAAAGGGGCTGCTGCTGCCCAGCCCCTCACCTCCAGATCCTGGGGATGCTTGTCTCAGCATCTCAGAGGCAGGTGGAAGCAACGGAGACTCTAAGGGAACTCTATCTCCCCACCCTGCCCCTGGCAGTGGACGAGTAGAGCTGGGTTGAGTTTGCTAGATCTCCTGAGGTCTCTCAGCCTGTGCTACAACAAGCCTTGTCAGTCCCCAGATGGGCCTGAGTGGGCTAAGCCAGGATGTCAAGGAAGGCAGAATTGGGAGGAGCCAGGGGTGGAAGTGTGGCTAGGGCATTCCATGCCAGTCATGGACTCTGTCCCAGGGACCTGGGATAGTCTGTTAGGAAGAGAACCCCTCTCTGCTTGATGCCCTTGGACTCCATAAGTCATCTAGTCCAGACTGCTTCCTCTGGGCAGATGGGAATCTATCCTCTTCTTGGGTCTCTAGGGACAGAGAACCTCGGTTTTACTTTTAAAAACACACACACAAAGCAGCATCTTGATATAGGTAAACTGAATGCAAAAGAGTCATTTTATATGGACTCCAGGAAAGCAAATAGAATGGATGGGAGAAAAAGAGAAAGGGTCAAACTAACGAGTGTTTTCCTTCTCTCTCTCCCTTTCCCTCTTCCCTTCCTTTCCCCTATCTCCAGCTGCATGTCGGTTTGGCTCTGTGTCCTGGGGCTTCTAGCTCCGGGTCTGGCTCGCTGGCCTGATCCCTGATCCTAGCCATGGGGTAATTTCAGGCAAACTGTTGCATGCTGGGTAGGAACTCTCTTTAATGAAGCACATTCCTGCCTCCTTCTGCAAGGAGGGTCCCCTCATCTTCCCTTTTCTCCCCAGCACCACCTCAGTGCTGAGGCTGGTCGCTCCTTACCTCCCCCATCCCTGGCATGGAGGGAGCAGTCTAGAGCAGGGTTTTCCCCTAAACCTCTCATATTTATAAAGGCAAGGAGGGGAAACATAAAATCCATCCCAGGTGTGTGTATGCATGGAGAGTGGGGGATGATGGGCCAGATGGGCCTGACAGGAAAAGGTTAGACCGAATTCTCCGTCTAACCCTCTTCTTTTATCCCTGAGGGCCCCAGAGGCAGCCGGCCTGTCTTTACCTCCAGAACTTTGAGGAGCGAAAGGGGTCTGGGGAGGTCTTGAGAAAATCCCACTAGTTCCGTGGCCTCTGAGTGTGGCTGCTGGGGCTGGTCCCTTGAGTTTTTTGGGGGGGAGCAGGGTGGGGTTTGCCCTTCTGACTTCTTCCCTCTCTCTCACTCAGCCCAAAGAGGCTTTAGCTGGGGGCACAGAATTACGAAGTGTTATTTATCCTTGTTGTTACTCTTCTCATGATTACACATTTACAAAGCCCTCTTGGGCCATTGGGCTGTGTTTGGGCCCTGGCGCCTGGCCAAGGACCGACCAGGGCACTCAGGACGTGGGTTCCAAACCAAGTTTTTTTGGGGGGATTGGGTGAAAAGTTCAAGGAATCCTTTTAAATCGGACTCGGGGAAGTAATGGAGATGACTCATACTATTGGGCCTCTGTTTCCCCTTCTGTAAAATGCAAGAGTTGGACTATGTGGTCTCTAAGTTCCCTCCCACCAAATCTCAGACCCTATGGCTCTCCCTGGTCAGTCAGGTTTGGGGAACTGCTGCAGTTGGAGCAGGAAGGGAAAGCCAGACCTAGGCCATGAGGCCTTGGGCCTGAGGTTTGAGTCTAAAGCCCCATTCTCTTGATACCAAAGCCGGTGGAGCTGGGCTTCCCAAACCCAGTATTCTAAGGGTTTCTAGCTTCTCCTGGTTCAGCCCTCTAGCCAGATTGGAGTAGGAGGGAGAGGTAAGAGAATTTTCCAGTCTTGGGCCTTTGGGGGCAGAGATGGAAGGGGACTGTCTAGCCCCCGAGATTGGGGAAGGAGCCTTTAGCACTTCCCCCAGGATAGCTTCTAAGATGGGTGTGTCATTGCAGATGCTTTCATAGGAGAGGGGACAAGGTCAGGAGAGGGTTGGGTATAGTAGGAGTCTGAGATTCTTGTGAAAAAAAAATGATTTCATTCTCATTTGTTTATTACTTACTGTTAATAGTTGATACCCCCTCATCCTGGGCTGGAGGTGGCCTTGGGGTCTCGAAGGCTTTGCTGACTGACTGGCCCTAGCAGGTAGGGCTTCAAGGCCAGACCAAAGACCCAGGGACAGAATGTATCTGTGGTCTCAGGACCGGCCTAGCCATAGGGAGAAGTTTCAGACAACAGCAATTTACAAAGACACAGCTGTAAAGGGAGGCTGTATGCTGTAGTCCCTGGCAGGAGCAGAATTATCATCGACCCCTGATGTATTGAAATGGCAGTTGTTGGAACTAAGAGACTTCTCTTGGAACCATGTGCTCCATTTACAGATCGTGGCCATTTTTTCTTAGGAAGAGAAGAGCTCTTGGGGCTGCCAGCAGGAAAGGTGTCCTGAGGCTGCTGTTGGGCCAAGTCCTTCCCTGGAGGAGCAGATGTTCTCCTCCTCCCACCCCCAGGCTGAGAAGGGGGTAGAGGCAGAGGAGAACTGTGTGAAGGGGATTCCTGGGGGGTAGTGAGATGGTCTCATCACTTTCCCCTCCAGACCACGTGTTGATGAAAATGACTTGGCCAATTTCTCCTCCCTCCTGTCTCCAACAAAGGTCTGTTTTGTGAAAGAGACTGGGTACGAAGCAATAATCCATCCAGAGGTGGGGTGGGGGCCATGGCCTCAGGACCCCCTCCTCCCGCTGCTTTTCTTGTTACTTCTGTGAAATAAGTGGCCTCCTGGTGGGGTCTTGAGTTATATTCTTATCTCCTGTCCCCTTATTCCTACTATTAACGGTCCATTCCTGTCAGTGTGTCCTGAGTGTGTTCTGTGCTGGGGTGTATGTAGGGGTGGGGTGGGGTAGTAACCTTTTTGTTAAACTGTAGCTTTGGGAGAGACTCTGTATGAACTTGGCTCCTACTTGGGACCCAAGGAGGTTCTGGCTGCCACCCACCTGTCATGTCCTGTCTGTCTATCCTGATGCTTGGCAGTAGGAAGAGACTGATCCCCTAGGGTGGGACGAACTCTGTCCCCACAGAGCTGGGCAGACTTCTCCCAGTTGTCTGGGCCAGGCCCCAAGTGGGGACTAAATAGAATGTGGCTTCTCTACCTTAAAGAGAATAATCCTAGTAATAAGAGTAATTAATAACAATAGTTGACATTTCTATTAGCACTTTCTAATTTACCAAGCGCTTTACATCCATTATATCATCTGATCTACATAACCCTGTGAGCTAGGTAGTTCAAGTAACATGATCCCAGTTTTACAGATGAGGAAACTGAGTCTCAGAGAGACAACATGACGAAGCAGGTCACCCAGGTAGAGCAGAGTTGATGCCTAGGTCTTCTGGGCTTAGCAAAGAGGCCAAGTCAGAGCCCCTGGGTGCGATGATGTCCCCAGGTCTTCCCCCACTTACTCTGCAGACCTGCTGGGGCCCCCAGAAAGCCAGATCAGGAGATACTTGTGCTCCATCTTGTCTCTTAGGGATTCTCCCTCGGGGGAGACTGGGATCTCTGGCCAGAAGGAATCAGGTACGCGAATCTTCTCAGGCTATAGAGAGAACACCAATTAGCTTTGGAGCGAACTCTCTCACGCAGGAGTTACCTCCAACTGAGCCTGCAGGGGACGGGGGAAGGTACCTTCAGTTGGGTCTGGAAATGCTAATCTTTCCTCACATTTGTACAGCACTTTAAACTTTTCAAAGCAGTTTCCCATTTATTCTTGTGTGATCTTTAACCATACATTAGGAATTATCTCCATTTTTACAAAGAGGGAAACTGAGTCCCAGAGAGATTAAAGTAAATCAATGTTATATAATCAGTGTCAGAGCCAGGACAAGGACTCGGTCTTACACATTACACATATTGAGTGGATGGTGCGTTGAGTGAAGGCCTGGGGGAAGCATCCAAGCATAGGCAATAAGGATTTCTGAATACTAAAGGCCAGGCCAAAGCAGCTACCCCCCCAGGCCATGCTGTTACAATTCATTGTTGTGATTTAGACTTAGTCAGAAAACCTATAGGTCCTCTAAGGATCCTTCCAGCTCTAGGTCCGTGACCCTCCGTGACCTGGGTTTGAATATCAACTGTGTTACTTATTACCTATATGACCTTGGGCAATCACTTTAACCTCTTTGGGTCTCAGTTTCCCCATCTGTAAAATTAGCAGGTTGGACTAGCTCCAAATCCCATGATTCCCCAAGTCAAAACTGAACTGTGCAGGGCTCTGTGAAATCACATCCAGGTCCCTTGGACTGGTGGCAGTACTACCTGTACCCCCTGGGGGTGCCAGCATTTGGGCATGTTGACCATTTTCATTTCGCCCAGGCTGGAAGGCCGCTGGGTAGTTGCTTGGCCGGCTTCTTTTGCCCCCCACAGGCCCCATAGTAACAGAAATCTTTTAGTTAAAAAGGGTAGAAAAAATCCAGTCAACACCAATAGGTATTGGGTAGGATTGGACCAAGTCACCCTGAGTGGGGCACACACATACAGGTAAGTAGCCCAGATCAAAAGCCTGGCATCTTCCTCGAAGCATCTCACAGGGAAGCTCCATCATCACCTTGCTGGACCAGGTTCAGCTGGCTCCCATTGAAGCTCTGTTCACCCCATCTGAGGGATCAGATGCTGTTACTCACCATATGGGACTGGGGCCAGGTCACCTTTCCTGCCCTGTAGAGCTGTAAGCCAGGCAGGTTAAGGCCAGCAAGATATTTCAAAGTGAGCTGGAAGAAGAGAGCATTTGAACAAATGAACCCTGAATCAGCGGGGTCATCAAGAGTGCCCTACTGGGAGCTGGAGCACCTGAGTTTTAATTTCAGTTCTGCCACTTAACCTGGGTGACCTTGTGCAAGTTACTTAATAACTTTGGGCCTCAGTTTCCTCATCTGTAAAAGTGGGTTGACCTCAAAGATTCCATTCAGCTCAATTTGATTCTATAGAACCCCCCCATCAAAGCACCACTTTGGGGGTTCCTCACTTTAAACAAACATCTAGGCTGATGAATAATCTGAACTGATGAAAAATGAATTATCTCTTGGCTTCAAGGTTTTAATCAAATCCATTTTCTCCCAGTGATCACACTTATAGCTGAGGAAACCAAGGGCCAGAGAAAGGGCCTGACTTACCCATAGTCGTGCAAAGTTAGTGGCAGAGCTGGGGCTCAAACCCAGATCCTCTGACAAATTAAGGAATGATTCTGCCCCTCACGTGAAGGAATCTTCACTGGTTCAGCTCACTGTTGAGATCTCCTAGATGCCATTCTATTCACAAAGCTCTTTTACATGCTCTCTACAAAAGCACAGTTGTTGCATAAAGCAAGGTCCACCTGCATTTATTTATTGAATCTGACACTGTGCTACCCTTCCCCATGTTCCCCCGCCCCCACTTCCTGGCAGCCCACTGGCTCCTGACACACTTCCTTGGAACCCTGAGGAAGCTTTGTTGCCAATCTGTAGATGCCTGGGTCCCTAAGTTGGAAGGTTTTCAGCAGATGGGGTAATCCCCACCCTTGCCATATCTCCACTTCACTCCTTGGGAGCAGGGGTGCCCTTGGTCATGGGGTGGTGAGGACCTGATGGGAAGTTTCTCTGTCAGGCAAAGCTAGGCCAAATGGCAAGGGTTTCAGAATGGGGCCCAGGCCCCTGGGTTGGAGTGTCTTATGTTGAGCTCATGTAAATCATGTTAAAAATTAAAAACACATTTTTGTTTTTTTCTAAATGTCTGCTTATTGATTTAAATCTCTTCCCCTTGGTCCTATGGTCATGGCAGTGTCTACCCCATCCCCTCTGCCCCCCACCACATGTTTCCTGGGGAGCACCTTTGACTCAGCCTGGCTCTGGGGAGATAACCCTTTGCCAAGGAAGCCTAGGACAGGGTGGACTTGGTGGAGGATCCTTTGGGACTTAATTCCCAGGTAAGCCCAGAAGTCTCAGGGAAGCCCTGGAGGGTGTCAAATGGGAAAAAAAAAATTGGACAGGATGTCTAATGACCTAGGCTCAAGGATCAGCTCTGGCAGTCACCAGTTCTGTGATCCTGGGTAAATGACATCGCTCCTCTGATCTTCAGTGTCCCTTTCTGTTAAATGAGGTGACTAGATGAACCTCAAAGGTACCTTCCACTTTTAACAACCCCTGGCACTCAGGTATCCTGGGTCAGGCCTAAATCAGATCTAGAACCCTGAAGGGAACTGTTATGGAGTATGTGTGTGTGTGTACCACAGTATCCTGTAGCCCCCAGTCTTGAGACTGAAACAGCCTACTTACACAACTATGGCATCTGATGACATCACCATTGGACTGGTTTGGGAGTGTTGCTAAGCAACCAGTGGCCACCATATCAGTATCCTCAATGTCACCTAGCAACAGGAGCTTAAGCCAGTCCCCAGAACTAGTCATAGGAGTAAAAGCATGGAAGGCCTCCTTGCTCTTCCGGCTTGATTCTCTAAAATAAACCCTGGCTACTTCTTTCTATGGGTCACTATGTCCAGAAGCTATTCCAGCACCAGATCTACAGAAAGAGACTTTAGAGATTACTTAGTCCAGTCACCCTTTTCCCAGGGAAGGAAAGTGAGGATCAGAGAGGGGAAGGAACTTGCCAAGGTCACACAGTGAATCTCTCCTGATTCTCAGTCCAATCTACATTGTGCCGCTTCTACTAGGAATGAAGACACAGCATAAATCAGAAGGGTTAAAGGGCCAAAGCCCTTTGCTATGACCATGGGGTGGTTTATCACAGGGCCATGCTGTGAGTATTGGCCAATGCCATGTGGCAGATACCAGACTTCAGGTCTGGGTCTTTATTGCTCTTAAAAGCCCAGAAATCTTTGCACCCACAATGCATTCCTTCTCAGCTCACTCCCAAGAGGTGCTGGGTAACTGTTATCATACTCATTTTACATGGGGGAATTGAGCCCTATACAGGGGTACCACAGTACCTTATAAGAAGAGCTGGGCCAGAACCCAAGTACTCCTGACTCCCAGTACAGAACGCTTGCCAGCAAATCCTTGGCACGAGGCAGAAGCGTGCTGTGATCTCTAGAGAGAAAGAAGGTGTACGCACAGATTTCACTCACCTCCCCCCAGCCCAAGAGAGATATGTGTTGGGAACTTGGAAAATAATAATTGCTCACACATTTGTACGATACTTTAGAGTTTACAAAATACTTAACACATTCTCATTTGAACCTCATCATAACCCTGTGAGGTGGGCAGGGCAGGTGTAATCATCTCCATTTTGTAGCTAACCAAACTGAGAATCAACAAAATTAAGTCACTTGTCCATGGTTACTAAGCAATAGAGTCCAAACTTGAATCCAGCAGGCTTCATCCAGGATTCCACCAGTGAGACCCCCACTGAGGTTAAAAAAGTCAGCTCAAGCCATTCCCAGATCACACCATTACAATTACCCTAGACCCTAAAAGCGACTCAGCTTCTCCGGAATTCAGCAATGGCCTGGCCTGGCCCAGCAAAGCTCAGAACCCAATGTAATGTGCATAAGTGCTCCTAAGCCTGAGACAGGCTTGTCTGTGTCCCCTAGGATTTCATCCCTCTGTCTTTGTCTTCCCTGGAGCCAAGCTCCCCCAGCTTATCCCTTAAGTACTTACTGAGGCCTTGCTTAAGAAGCGTAAAAGACAGTACCATAGAAATCATCTTGTCTAACCTTCTCGTTTTTACAGCTGGAGGAACTGAGGCTCAGACTTGCCCAAGGTCACAAAGCTAGGAAGGGGCAAAGCTGGGATTCAAACCCAGGCCTTCCGTCTCACCTGAGAGGCCATTTAATCCAACGCATACATGAATGAGAATGAACCCTCCACCATATACCAGATGAAAGTTCATACAGCCTGGGCTGGAAACTTCCAATACAAGGGAATCCCCTCCCTACCTAAGCAGCTCCTTCCACATCTAGATAGATCTACTTGTTAGGACCCATGTCTTGACCTCATGCCTAAGTCTGCCTCTTTATAAATCTTTTGCTCTTGGTTCTGCCTTCTGAGGCCAAGCACAAGAAGCCAGCTTTTCAAATGCTTGAACATAGCTCGCCTTTCCTAACTAAATCTTCTCTTCTGTAGGCTAAACATCAAGAACTCCTTCAGCTTCTCTTCATATGCATGTGATGTGTTAACCTCAGAAATCACTGGTGAAAATGATGGGACCTGCTATTATTCCGGAGACCTTTTCAAAGAGGCCAGAATCACAGAATTTAAGATATGGAAGGGATCTCAGCAGCCATCTAGTTCAAGTCCATATGTGAAAGGAATCCTTATGATACACGCCCAACAAATGGCCATCTACTCTCTGCTGGAGGCCCCCATGAAGAGGTCGCCATCTCCTCTCAAGGTGGCCCTTTCCATTTTTGGACAGCTATAATGGTTAGAAAGGGTTTTCTGATATTAGGCCTAAGTTTGTCTTTTTGCCACTTTGACCCATTGCTTTTTCCCCCATACTTTGAAATTTTAATGCTTTAACACAAATTATTATCTGGGAAGTCAAGAAAATGGCGAATGGAACAATATGGAAGTCCATTAAATGCCCTTTCCATTACTTTTAATTGTGTCCTCTGGAGCCAAACAGAACAAGTCTAATCCCTCCATGTGGCAATCCTTCAAATACCTGAAGACAGCTGTCATGTGCCCCCTGAGTCTTTTCTCCACACAAAATATCCCCAGTTCTTTCAACTGAAAACCCAATTTGCTAAGATTCCAAGGCTCTTTTCATAGGAGATGATTGTCACCCTAAGGGATAACCTGGAGGAAGCCAGGGCTAATCTCCCTCAGGTGTCCTTCACAAATCATGAATAGGCCTGGCCCTTGAGAAGCCCATAATCCAAAACAGCAGGAGTGGGAAAGGTCCAATTGAGAATATCCATCAATTACATTTGAGTAGTAAACTCTGAGGTTGTTGCTATTTAGTTATTTCAGTCATATCTGACTCTTTGTGACCCCTTTTGGGGAATTTCTTGGCAAAGATACTAGAGAGGTTTGTCATTTCCTTCTCCAGCTCATTTTACAGATGAGGAAACCACAGCAAACTGAGTGAAGTGGCTTGTCCAGGGTCACACAGCTAGTAAGCGTGTGAGGCGAAACTTGAACACAGGAAGATGAGTCTTTATCTTCCTGACCTGGTACTCTATCCACTGAGCCACTTAGCTGCCCTGAACTCTAAGGTACTAGCTATAAAATGTCACAGGAACTTGAAGGAAAGACTGATCCCTGTGATGATCCAGGAGTGCTAAGGGGTGTGGGGAAGGTGAGACTTGAATAATTGTAAAAGGAAGAGAAAGGTGGGTGCCATTCCAGGCACATATGAACACCTCTCCCCTCGCACATATGAACACCTCTCCCCTCACTGCACTGAACACGGTGTTTCCAAACAAAACCTTGGTCAGCCTGGCGTAGTGAGTTGGTGAGAGGAGGCCTGATCCACAATCAGGAGACTTCATTTTAGCCCAGGCTTTGCCTCTAACTTGCCACGTGACTTCAAGCAAATCATTCCCCCCTCAAGGCTTTGGTTTCCTCAGCAGTAAAATGGGAGGCAGGAATAGGGCGGGCACTGCACGGTCTGTAGAGCACCTTCTTGCTGGAACATTTTACATCCCACAGTCTGATCAGGATCTCATACTTTAAGAGTTGACAGCCTGGGAGCACCAGATCAAGGTTATAGCTGGAAAGACTTGCTTTCAGTTTCTGGCTCAAGGGGGATGAGACAGAATATCAGCATCTCAACCCCCCCTGCTTTGGGCCCAGGGTTCTACACCACAGGTTCCCTATCACCCCCTGGATCAAATATAAAATCCTCTGTTTGGCCTTTGATACCCTTCATAACTTGGCCCCTCCTACCTTTCCTGCCTTCTTCTATCTTACCTCCAAGTAGTCTTGGATCCAGCCACACTGATCTTGCTGTTTGTTGGTGGTGACGTTTTATCTCTTGACTCCATTTTCACTGCCCAACCCCCATGCCTGGAATTCTTGCCCTCCCTGACTCTACCTCCTTGCTTCCTTCAAGTCTCAGTTAAAATCCTACCTTCCACAGGAAGCTTTTCTTGGCTCCCCTTAATGCTAGTGCCTTCTCTCTGAGACACCATCAAAGTCATCCTGCACGTGTCTTGTCTGTACACAGTGGTTTGCATGTTGTCTCCCCCATTAGACAGTGAGCTCCATGAGCATGAGGGCAGAGACTGATAATGTCTCTCTTTGTATCCCCAGTCCTTAGCATAGCGCTGAGTACATAGGAGAAGATTAATAAATGCACGTTGCCTATGAGCCTTAAGGGATAACATGGGAGAGGCCAGGCAAACCTCCTAGTGTCTCCTTTACAAGGAGATACCCTGGCCTCTCCTCAATAAATTACAAAGCATAACGAAAGTTCCCCAGTAGGATTCTCATCAGGCAGATCAATGTGGTTTCCCCTCAAGGTATTAGGAACTGGATTACACTTTCAAGTGAAGAGGGAGTGGCCTGAGCCCCCAGACACTATGTGGTGAGTAGTATAATAAAATTTTAGAGCTGGACTCAATCTTAGGGACCATCTACCCTCATTGCACAGAAGTCCAGAGAGGGAAAGTACTTACCCAAGGTCACAGAGCAAGTAAGTGACAAAGCCAGTCCAAAAACCTAGGCTCCTTGCCTGATTTCCAGCCCAGTGCTTTTTCCATGAAATAATGCCTTGATATTTAGGACCCCACTCTCCATGTCTAGCCTCTGGCAGAGTCCACATACTCTTTGAAGGGCCCTATCCAAAGTTCAATCCATTTCTTCTACTCTCTAGAGCATTTCCCCTCCATCCCCAGTTAAGTTTCCCTTCCATTCATTCAAGTCCTACTTTTCTAAGGCATAATCCATCTTATGGTACACAAGGTCAGCCTTGGCCCCTTGTCTATGCCAGCAAGGCTCCTTTGCAGTGACAGTGGGAGCTGAACCTTAGATGTGGCAAAGAGAGGGAGAAAATATCATCCCTAGAAACTCAACCCAAGGAAAAATTAAAACAGTTCAGGAATCTAGGAAGAGCAGAGCCCAGGACTAAGCAGAGAATAAGATCTCAGAAGCCTGATCTGCACCCTCATTCCCTGTCACCCCTCCCAAGGGGCATGTATCAGTGACATCATCACCAGATGGCAGGCTCCCTGCCACATTAAATCTGAGATATATCCATCCTTTTCCCTGCCAGCTAACCAGCCACCTACCCGCCATCAATCCAAATACTTTGGCTCCCCTTCTCTCTGCCCCCAAATCCTCCTCCAAACCTCCCCACTGGCTCCCTAGGGCCCCAGATGAATGTATAATAATGAGACTACTCTCTCCCATCTGTACAAAGCTCTCCAGTTTACAAAGAACTTCTGCATCCATGATTCTGTCACTGGATCCTCACAGCGGTCCAACTAAAACTGAGGAAAATGAAACAGAGATGTGATTTACAAATGTTATTTCCATTTTTGTAGATGTTTAAAGAAACTGAGGCTCAAAGACAATAAAGCAATTTACCCAAAGTGACAAAGCACCCGGGATTTCTGATTGCTTAATAATCCTCCAGTCTTTGTGCTGAAACTGATGGTAGAGGTCAATAGTCCTAAAAGCTTATTTTACTGAAAGGGAAACTGACTCCAAGAAAGGAGAAATAGCTCATCCAAGATCCCAGGAGCCAGAAGTAGAACCTGCCTTTTTTTCTATACCATTTCCACTATTACCACTAACTTCAGTGTAGTCGGTTGGTGCCTAAAATACAAATCTCCTAGTTGGTAGGCCTATCTCCCTCCTCAAATTGCATTTATTTATCTGTTTACTTGTTGCATCTCTAAGTAAAATATAAGCTCCCTGAGGGCAAGGACAGTTTTTAATTTTTTTACTTTACACCTAGCGCAATGCAACACATAGAGCACATGCTTAAAAAGTGTTTGCTGAATTGAATTGGGGCCTGATCTGCTACTGGCAGGATGCCCAGCTCCATTCTCACAGGGATGACTGAGCAGGGCCCAGATAGCCTAGCAAACAGTCACTAGGCAGAATGGCAAAAGGCAGGTTCAAGGGAGGATGGGCTGATTTAAAAAAAGTGAGTAGTGACGTCTGAAAGATGACAGAATGAATTACTAGGAATAGTACGTGTAATATTAGAACTGGCCTGCACCTTAGTCAGCATTGTATTGTAGAAAGAACACTGAATTTAGAGTGAGATCAATTAAAAAATCTTAATGAATGTTAAAGTAGGTATTTTAAAAATGTTTTGCATGGCTTCACATGTATAACTGATAGTACTGCTGTGCTTCTCAATGGGTGGGGGAAGGAGAGAATTTTTTTTAAAATGTTAAAATAAATGAATAAAATGTATGTTAGAGTGAGAAGACCTAGATCTGAATCCTTGCTACGCTGCTGAATACCTGTGTGACCGGAGGCAAGCTCCTTAACCTCTCTATATGCCTCAGTTTCTTCACCTATAAAATAAGGACATTGTGCTTGACCAACTTTAAGGTCTCTTCTAGTTCTACATATGTTTTACGACCTTAGTACAACCCCCTCATTTTTATAGATGAGGTAACAAGTTCAGCATGACACCCGAGGACACACACAGAGTAAGACTCCAACGCACTCCTGCCGCCTCCAAATATATAGCGTTCCTTTCAACGTCCGCAGCTCAGACTGACTTCCGACGGGTCGGAAGCGGGCCCACAGCACTGCCCGAGGACGTGGTGCTCCCAGGAGGCGAGAAGCCGAGGTTATCCTTGGCACCCTGGGCCAACTGGTCGATCCTATAGGAAATGGAGCTGCAAAAGACGGGGTTAGAATGACAGCTCGGCGGAGGAGTCTCAGGAGGGCTCTGGGGCGCAGGCAGACCGGGTGGAGAAACCGCCGCAGTGGGAGGCTGGATCAGCTTCAGCCGGCTGCAGCCCCGAACCCCGAGGCAAGGGTACGGGGTGGCATCCGAGGAAGGCAGGGCGCTGCAGCCCTCCTGCGACAGTGTCAAGGGATCCCCTGGCTGGACCAGGCGCAGAGAGGCCCGCCCCTCGGCGTCTCGACGCTCGTCCTCGGCATTGAGGGTGAGGAAACGCAGCACCACGAGGTTGAGGAAGGCGCCGATGACCGTCAGGCCTAACAGGATGTAGAGGAAGCTGAAGGCTACGTAGGGTGGCCTCTTGTGCAGCGCCTCGTCGCGCTGCAGAGCCACGAAATCGCCGAAGCCGATGGTAGTGAGCGTGATAAAGCAGTAGTAGTAGGCGTGGAAGAAGGTCCAGCCTTCGAAGTGGGAGAAGGCCGCGGCGCCCATGGCCAGAGTGCCCACACACGACAGCAGCCCCACGACCACCATGTTCTCTGTGGACACCTGAGTCTTCCGCAGTCCCGCGCAGCGCTTCAGACGCTGCAGCAGCTGTCGGACCAGTACATTCATGCGCTCTCCCAGGCTCTGGAACGTGACCAGTGTCAGGGGAATGCCCAGAATGGCATAGAACATGCAGAAAATCTTACCTGCGTCCGTGCCTGGTGCCGCGTGGCCGTACCCTGTGCAAGGAAAGAGGAAATGGAAGAGTGACTTGAGGTTGAGAGGGGAGGGGTGAAGGTTAGGAACGTCAGGCGAGGGAGATGAGGTGAGGAGAGAGAGAAAAACCTAGACAAGAGGGGATACGTGGAGAAATTGGAGGGAGGGGCAAATATGAGGAAGAGAAAGGAGGGCATGGTGATGAGGGTGCCCAGGTGCTATCCCATGAAACCTTGAGTGGCGGTACTGAAAAACGAACTGGTTTCAGAGTCACGTTAGCCAGGTGCAATTAGACCCTTCCACTTACTAACAGTGTACCTTCAGGCATGTCACCGCATTTTCCTCATCCCTGAAACAAAAGGGTGAGACTAAATGAAATCTCCTTTAGATCAAAAATCCTGTTTTCCAATCTTCTTCTCCAACTAAAAGTGCTGTCCCACTCCAAAATGCCCTGGAACCCCTATCTGACCTCTCTCTTTTCTTTAAATTTGCGTCGTTACTGTATTAGATCAAAAGCTCTTCAAGGAGGGGCAGCTAGGTGGCTCAGTGGGTAGAGCACCAGCCCTGGAGTCAGGAGGACCTGAGTTCAACTTCAGCTTAGCAAACTGCCTCAGACACTTGACACTTGTACTAGCTGTGTGACCTTGGACAAGTCACTTAACCCCAATTGCCCTGCCCTCCCCCCAAAAAGCTCCTTAAGGGCCTGTCATTTTTCTTTCATATCTCCAACCTGTAACCCAGAGCCCTTAGCAAAATAAGACCTTAATACATTTTCTTTCAATTAAATTGGGAAGGGGGTAGGCCCTGACAGGGAGACAGGGTGAATTGAGCTGGGGAGGGTGCAATATGGCAGATATAAGCATACAGAAAACAGCTAATGGGTAAGAAAGCATTTTTCTAGTTTCACTGGTATATTTCCTCATAAATAAGTTGACCTTTCACAATTTTGGTCTCTATAGATGTCCTTCCCACCCTATTCCCACTCCATGCCTCCCTCATCCCACAGATAATAAAACAAAATCTTTGTACACTTGTTCCTTCAGGGGTCCCTTGGCCTGGATGGTTGGTTCTCATGGTTCCCAAGGGGGCAGAGTCCTAGGAAGGGCTAGATGCCAACAGGATCATTAGCAAATGTCCAGTGTCCACAGTGAGCTAAGACAGAACATTCCTCCTTCCTCCATTTCACTTGGGCCACTCCCCATCTATCTCTTTTCTAAGACCCTAGCTTGGCCCTACACACACACACACACACACACACACACACACACACACACACACACACACACACACACACATACGCACACATACCCCTAAGGTCTCAGGATCTCAAGTATTTAGGGCAGAGCAGAGGCTGGGTAATTAGGAGGTGTTGATAAGCTAGTGAGGAGTAAAGCCAATGACAGTGACCAAGGTGAAGGAGGGAGGGCCACAAGGCATGGAATGGATAGGCAAAATTAACCTGGAACAAAGTTTTAGGTGGAAAAACCTCTGAAATTAGACTCAGAAGACTTTGCTTGATTCACATTCCAATTTTTGCTACTTCGGATAAAAGAAGTTATTTCTTCTCTTTGGTCTCAGTTTCCTCATTTGTAAAAATAGGGGTTTGGACCAGATAGTCTTTTCCAGCTCTAGTATCCTATTATTCTGCCCTGGGTTTCAGGAATAAGTTTGCAGAGTCCATATCCTCAGCAAGATTTTTGAACTCAGGGAGACTGAATGGCACAGGGCATCTGAGGGCTGAAGCTGGGAGAGGGCTCAGAAGGAAAGAGGAAAGACTGAAGCTGTCCTCTCTGTATTGACTAGGATCCAAAGTGAGACCCCAGGGCCCGGGGACTGCCCTTAAAAGGAAACTTTCTCCAAGCAATAGACTGGAGCGGGAGGCAAGAAGAGGCAGGACTTCCAGGGCTGAAGGTATGGGGAGGAGAGGTGCCTTGCCTTCCTGCTGGGCTCTAATGAAAGTCTTCCACCTCCCACCACCCCTACTCTACCCAAGCCAGCTTCTCCAGTCACTACTGAATGGCTGGATGTTCATCCCGGGCTGAGTTGGGCTTCCCTGGTCTGCATAGCAATGAAGTTACAAAGGTATTCGGGTCTTAGCCCTGTGAAAGGAAAGAAGCTAAGGGATAAGGGGACGTTCCAGACCCTCCTTCCTCAATCAAAACAAAAAACCGACCCATTCTTACAGGAACCATAGTATTTAGCACTGATGGGAAACTTAATGTTCATTTAGTGTAATCTGGAAACGACTAGTCTAAGGATACACATTTGATCAATGGGAGTCCGTATTCAAACCCTGGTCTTCGGACTCTCCGCTAAACCAATGTGCGTTGAGGCCAAGGTTTGCAAATAGTTTCAGACACTCGGTCCTCCAACGCGCCCCTCCTCCCGTTCCACTCCTACTCCAGAGGCTTTAAGCCAGGGCATAGAGATGGGAGAGCTGGGCTCTTGAGGGGTAGGGGAAGGGGAAGGAGCAGGGCAGCCCTACTAAGCTTCGGGGCTGCGCTCACCGATGGTGGTAATGACCGTGATGGCGAAGTAGAAGGAGCCCGCGAACTTCCACTGGCGGCCGGCACGGTGCGGCTCCGCCTGCAGCACCAGGCGCTCCAGCTCGCGGTAGTCCTCTGGCGAAAAGCGGTATTTCCTGCGAAACTCGCTGCGCTTCTGCTCCAAGAGCCGCTTCCGGGCGCTCTCCGTCTCCGACTCGAGCGCGTCGAACACCGCGGCACCCACCAGCAGATAGGAGAAGGTGCAGAGGATGAGCGACGCGGTGCGCACGTTCTGCCTCTTCATGGCGAGCTAAGATTCGGGCTCCGGCCAGAAGTGGGGGTCTTCTCACCGGAGAAGGCTCATGATCCGGGGGGCGGAGGCTCCCAGTCCCCTCACAATCACACCTCTAGCCACCCCTCGATTTTGTTCAAGTAGCCAGGCAACGAGAAGGGTACCCGCCTCTAGCCTGCCGCCCAGTGGTCCGTAGCTCTCTGCCCCAGCCCGCCGAGCCTCTGCTCAGGGGCCATCCACAGTCCGAACCTCGACGGCAGCGCGAGAGCGCAGAGCCTAGTACAGAGCCTGGTCCCTCCCGGCGCTGGAATCAGCTGGAGTGCCTTCCCTCTACCGCTGCAGCTACCTCCGAGGCGGGGCTGTTCCTGGGTCTGCGTTCTACTGGCTATTCCGCCAGCTGCTCGCTCCTCCCCTCTCCAGCTGCTCCCAGACCTAGATAGCTGGAGATCGTATGATGTAGAAGAGCTTGAAGGGACTTTAGAGCCCAAACCCCTCATTTTTAGACGGAAGGAAAGACGCCTTGAAAGGGAGTGAGTGGGAAGGGACTTGTTCAATGTCACGTAGAAAGTTAGACCAAGGCTAGAACTCAGGTCTCCTGACTGTCACTCTGTTGTAGGGATGGGGAGGGGTTTCGGGGAGGGGGGAAGGCCCTCCTTAGAGACATTGGAAAGTTAACCTGGGAGAGCCAGGAGAGAGGGAGCTAAGTCAGACGTCTCAGCACCTTTCAGGACTCACTGCACTGACTCGTAGGGGAGGGGGAGCTCCTAGCTAGAATGCCTAGCTAAGGAAAGGTTGAGTTGATACCTTCACTGTGAGAATGGGGAAGGGGGTGGCTTCACTTGAGTCAATCATCACCCTTATCTCTCCACAAGTCAATCTGTTTTCAGCTCCTTAAGGTCGTCACCTTGGAACTAATTCTTTCTTAAACGGAGACATCTGGATAGCGGATACTCATTCTCCTACCTGCTAAGACCCTCCGACCTTTCCCTGGGCTGGACCATATGGTCCCTATGCCAGCTCCAGCGTGCAGGGAAAGAAGAAGAGCAACCCAAGGCAACCCCCTCTGCTTTTGCCCTTGATCCCATTCCTTCCTTGCTGTTCTAGCAGCTTACCCTTATCCCACCCTCCATCCCCGCAACCCCTCTAATTTTCAACCTCTCCTTATCTACCGACTCCTTGTTGCTACCTACAAACGTCCAAATCTCCAAAGTCCTTAAAAAATTTCACTTGACCCTACTATTCCTTCAAGCTATTGCTTATCATTCTATTTTCTATCACAGCCAAACTTGCAGCAAAAGTTCCCTACACTCCTTGCTTCCGTTTCCTCTCCTCTCTCATTTCATAACCCTTTGCAATCTGGCACCATACTTCACCAGTCATCTGAAGCTTTTGGCTCCGAGGTTACCACTGATATCTCTATTGCCAGATCCAAATGGCAATCTTCTCAGTCCTCATCCTTCTTGACTTCTCTGCACAATTTGACTGCTGACCACTCTTTGCTGGACTCTCTTTCCTCTGGGTCTTCCTAACATCTCTATGTTGGTCCCGCTTGTTTTTCCTACCTTCTTGGCCACTCTTTGTTGAATCATCACCCATATTCCATCCAACATGTAAAAGTATACCCCAGAACTTTGTCCTAGGCCTTCTCTTGTCCACGGACACTTTCACTCATAGGGGTACATGCCCTCCAACCCCCTTTCTAGCTCCCCTGCATGTGTTGTCTTCCTCATTAGAATGTAAATTCTTTGAGGTCAGTGGACTTGTCTTGCTTGTATTTGTATACTTAGCATGGTACCTGGAACATAATAAGTGCTTAATCTTTCTATCTAAATATCTATCTATCTTGCTGACATTAAGAGCTTCCATAAACTATGCCCAAAGGGCTATAAAGTTGTGCATATCCTTTGATCCAGCCATAACACTACTAGGTCTGTATCCCAAAGAGATCATAAAAAAGGGAAAAGGACCCACAGGTACAAAAGTATTTCAGCAGCTCTTTTTGTAGTGTCCAAGAATTGGAAATTTAGGGGTGCCAATCAATTGGGGAATGGCTGAACAAGCTGCTGTTCTGTAAGAAATGATGAGCAGATGGATTTCAGAAAAACCTGAAAAGACATACATGAACTAATGTTGAGTGAAGTGAGCAGAACCAGGAGAATATCGTACACAGTAACAACACTGTGCAATGACCAACTTTGATAGACTTAATTTTCCAGCAGTACAATGGTTTAAGACAATTCCAGAAGACTCATGATGGGAAATGCTATCCACATCCAGAGAAAGAACTATGGAGTCTGAATGTAGATCGAAACATACTATTTCCTCTTTTGTTTTCTTTCTCTTCATTTTTCCCTTTTGTTCTGATTCCTTCACAATATGACTAATGTGGAAATGTGTTTAATATGATTACACATGTGTAGCCTATATATACACATGTATAGCAAGATTGCTTGCCGTCTTGGGGAGGGAGGAGAGGGAGGGTGAAAAATTTGGAACTCAAAATCTTATAAAAACAAATGTTGAAAACTAAAAATGAATAAATAAATAAATAAAATAAGTTTTTTAAAAAGAGCTTCCATAGACCCAACTATCATCTCTAAGCATAACTCCCAGAGAAAATGAGAATATATGTAAAATGATATGCAAGCCTTAAGGCACTATCTACATGCTAGTGATTGTTTTAAAATATAGTTATATGTATATATGTACTATATTTACATACGTACATACATACATACATGTGTGTATAGATGGATATCCAGCCCTAGTTTCTCTCTTAACCTCTAATCTAAATCATCAACTATTAGACATTTCTAACAGTCAGTCAACAAACATTTTTAAGTGCTTACCAGACACTGTCCTTTAAACATCTTAATGACACATCCAAAACAGAATTTATTATTTTTCTTCCAAAACCTTCCCCATTCCCAACTTCACAGTTTCTGTTGAGAGCACCACCATCCTTCCACTCACCCATCCTTCACTCTCCTTCACCTCTTGTAGCCAATAAATTGTCAAGTCTCATCAACTCAACTAATACAATATGTCTTATTATTTTTTTTCAGTCAATGAAAATCTGCCTTCTCTTCCATCTCCTCACCTATACCCAAATTGAGAAAGAAGGAAAACCAAAATCTTTGTGACAAGTGTCCATAGTCAAACAAAACAAATTCCTACATTGGCCATGTCCAATTGTGTGTGTATGTGTGTGTGTGAGTGTGTGTGTGTGTGTGTATACATGTGTGCCTCAACCTGTACTCTATCAGGAGGTGGGTAGCATGCTTCTGGTATCATGGTTGACCATTGTGTTGATCAGAACTGCTAAATTGTCTGTAATATTGTTGTTGTATAAATCATCTCTTAGTTCTGCTTACTTCACTCTGCATCTCTTCATACAAGTCTTCCCAGGTTTCTCTGAAACCATCATCTTCATCTTTTCTTACAGCACAATAGTGTTCCGTTGCATTCTAATATCATACTTTGTTCAGTCATTTCCCCATCAGTTGGGGAATGGCTGAAAAAATTCTGGTTTCCAGGTCTTTGCTACCAAAAAAAGGGCTGCTATAAATCTATAATACATATGGGCCTTTTCTTGGATCTCTCTGGGGGTACAGACCTAGCAATGGTATTGCTGGGCCAAAGGACATGCCCAGTTTAATCAATTTTTGGACATAGTTCCAAGTTGCTTTCCAAACTGGTTGGACCAATTCACAGCTCCACCAACCTTGCATTGATATACCAGTTCCATCTTGCATCTATCTCTTCTCAGTACTCACACCACAACCACCCTGGCTTGTGTTCCCATCACTTCTTACTTGAATGATTGGTCTCCCTGCCTTGAGTTCCTCCTATCTCCAAATCATCCTCCATTGAGTTGCTAAAATGATATTCCTATAGCAGAGGTCTAGCAATATCAGTCTGCTGCTCAAGAAACTCCAGTGACTCCCAATTATCCCTTTAAAAATATTTTATATTCCCTCAACTATATGTAAAAACAATTTTTAAAAAATAATTTCTTAAAAACAGTTTTGAGTTCCAAATTCTATTCTTCTCTCCTTCTCTTTCTTCTTTCTCCTGTCCCTGAAATAGTAAGCACCAATTATCTCTTGGATAAAATACAAACTTCTTTATCTGACATCCAAAACTCTTCTGACCTAACTCTGGCCTACTTTGTATGTATTCTAGATTCTAGTCAAGCTGGTCTACTTGCCCTTTCCTCATACAGACCACTCTATTTTTCATCCCTGTACCTTTGCACAGGCTGTCTCCTGATCTCTATAATGCACTTCCTTAAATTGCTTGCCTCCTCAAGGAGGGGAGGGGAAGGAGGGAGGGAGAGAATTTGGAACTCAAAATTCTTAAAAACCAACGTTAAAATTTTTGGTTTACACGTAGTTGAAAAAGAAATTAAATTAAAAAAAGAAAGAAAGGGAAAAAAGACACCTCTGCCCAGTGGAATGCTGAAGCTCTTTCAAGGCTTAGCTTAAGTGCCACAAGAGGCCTGTTGTGATCCCTACATTTGTTTTGGTTCTGTCCCATGTGTCTTTCTTTTTCTTTCTTTCTTTCTTTCTTTCTTTCTTTCTTTCTTTCTTTCTTTCTTTCTTTCTTTCTTTCTTTCTTTCTTTCTTCTGTTTTCTTTTCCTTCTTTCCATCTCTCTCTTCCTTCTTTCCTTACTTCTTCTTTCCTTCCCTCCCTCCTTCCTTCTTTCTCTCCCCCTCTCCCTTCTTCTTTCTCTTCTCTCTCCTTTCTCTTTCTGCTCTCTTTCTCTCTCCTCTCTCCCTCCTTCCAGCCATTAATCTGTCTTATCTATTCTTTCTTATTTTTCTTCCTTCCTTTCTTTCTTTCTTTCTCTCTTTCCTTCTTTCTTTCTTCTGTTTTCTTTTCCTTCTTTCCTTCTCTCTATTCCTTCTTTCCTTACTTCTTGTTTCCTTCCCTCCTTCCTTCCTTCTTTCTCTCCCTCTCTCCCTTCTTCTCTCTCCTCTCTCCCCTTTCTCTTTCTGCTCTCTTTCTCTCTCCTCTCTCCTTCCTTCCAACCATTATTCTGTCTTATCTTTTCTTTCTTTCTTTCTTTCTTTCTTTCTTTCTTTCTTTCTTTCTTTCTTTCTTTCTTCCTTCCTTTCTTTCTTTCTCTCTTTCTTTCTTTCCCTCTTTCTTTCTTTCTCTCTCTCTTTCTTCCTTTCTTTCTTTCTTCCTTCCTTCCTTCTTTTCTTTCTTTCTTTCTCTTTCTTTCCTCCTTCCTTTCCTTCTTTTCTTTCTTTCTTTCCTTCTTTCTTTCTCTCTTTAGCTCTCCTTTTCTTTCCTTCCTTCTTCCTTCCTTTCCCTCTTTCCTCCTTTGTTTGTTTGTTTGTTTCTTTCTTTCTTTAAGTGACTTGTCCAGGGTCACACAGCTAGTAAAGTGTCTGAGCCCGGATCTGAACTCAAGTCCTCCTGACTCCAGAGCCAGTGCTCTATCTACTGCTCCACCTAGCTGCCCCTCCCTCCCCTATTTCTATGAATTTGCTTTCTATATATTTCATATTTATCTATCTGTGTTCATGCTACTTCCCCTTTTCTAATAAAATGTAAGCTCCTTTTGGTCAGGCACTGTCTCTTTCTTATCTGTATCCTCAGTGCCTAGCATAGTGGCTGAAACAAAATATATTTAATGAATATTTGCTCAATGAATGATGCCAAAATTGGAGGATCTCTTCTGGTTTAAGACTAGAAAGGGTCTTAGAAATTAAGTCGCTCCACATCCTTTACAAATGATGAAAATGAGTCTCACAGAGGAGAAGTGATTTGCCCTAAGTCACACGGCTAGCATGTGGCAGAGCTGTGATCAGAAGCCAGGTCTCCAGACTCTGACTCCAAGGTTAGAAGGTACATCATATGGTGCCTAAGCCAATCTGATCCTGAGCACAAACTCCATTGACAGCATCCTAATATATGGTCATCTGCCTTTTCCTCGAAGGCCTCCAGGGATGAAGAGCTCCCTGCCTCCCAAGGTAACCCCTTAGCCCTATTTATTATATAGTTGTTCCTTGTATTACTTAAAGCTTCTCTTGCAACTTCTCCAGGCTTTTTTTTTTTTGCAATATCATCAAATCAGAATCTTCACCTCCTTACTCTTCCCTTCAGAGAAGCCCAGCCAGATTGGGAGCTTATCTGTGTCCGGGCTAGAAAAGTTGTTGAGCCCAGGCTCAGGCTCTGGGCTTCTGGTTAGGAAATATTCAGAGCTTAAGAAAAACAGGAGGGTCCTTGTTGATGTTCAGTTTTGTGAGTGGGAGAAGGAAACTCTCAGGAAACAAGAAGGTGTATTTGATCTGGGTGTGCACATTACCCATGTATAGTAGATGTCCCATGGTATGGGGAAAAGAAGTGTCCCTTTTAGAGCCAAAAGGTGTAGTGTGACTATGACTCAAACTCAACTATGAGAGCCTGGGGAAGTTGCATATTTTGGGATTCTGTTGTTATTATTCAGTCATTTTCAATCACAACTGACTTTTTGTGACCCTATTTGGGGTTTTCTTAGCATGGTTTGCCATTTCCTTCTCCAGTTCATTTTAGGAATGAGGCAAGGAAACTGAGGCAAGCTGGGTTAAATGATTGCCTAGGGTCACACAGCTTGTAAGTGTCTAAGACCAGATTTGACCTCGGGAAGATTAGTCTTCCTGACTCCAGGCCTGGAAGCACCTTGCCCACTGTGGCACCACCACCTAGCTGCTCTCTGGGATTCTAATCAGGTCTAAATAGATGCACCTAAGGTTTAGAATGGGGAAGGGAGGGGAAAGACCAAATGTAGGAACGTGGCTTCTTTGGCTGCTCTCCCAAGAGAATGTAGAAAAGAAACAACATTAGATTTTAAGTCAAAGACCTAGGTCTGGGTCACATTCTGCCACATATCTCCCCTGGATTCTTAGGTAAATCACTTAATCTCTTCGGACCTCAGTTTTCCCATCTGTAAGATGAAGTCAGACTAAATGGTTTCTAAGGTCCCTGTGAGCTATAAAAACTTAAGATTTCTTACTTTTCCAGTGGCTTCTCCTGCAAAAGTTCCTTCCTTCCCTCCAATTGGGTCCTCCTCCCCCTATAAGGATGGAAACAGCTAAGTAGCCACTTATGGGTATGAGTTATTGGATCCCATCTCCTGCCCCTGTGCACAGCCTGGAGCTAAGAGGGATTTAGCGGGGAGGCAGTCAGGTCGGGTCAGGCAGCTTGCTGACTTTGCCTTACATTTGGCATTTTATGCTCAGCAACTCTATTTTAAGCCTGAGAAGTGTGGGGTGGTTTTTTTTTTCTCAGCTTGGAAAAATTTCAGCTGAGCAGCCGCCAGGCCCCAAGCTCCTTGCAGTACTCAGAGAGTCCTCTCCTCCCCCTCCCTCCTCCCAACTTCCTCAATCTCCTCCCACCACTTCTTCCCGCCCACAGGGTCCTGAGAGCAGAGGCTTCCATCATGCCCTGGTCCCTGGATCACTAGCCCTGTGGGGTAGTATGGAACCTCGAATCTGCCCTTTCCAGAACCACAAATCCACATAGCTCATGCATATAACCATCCCTCACACAATATGCAGCAAGTCCCTACTGCTCTCCAAAGCTGCTTCGAATCCATTATCTCATCTGAAAGGCAGCTTGGGATAGTAGATAAAGCACTGGCCTTGGAGTCAGGAGGAACTAAGTTTGAATCCCGCCTCAGACACTTAATAGCTGTGTGACTCTGAAAAAAATTACTTAACCTCTCTGGGCTTCAATTGCCTCATCCTTAAAACAAAGTAGTTGAACTTGATTCCCCCTTCCAGGGGGAATATGTGATCATGTGGTTCTCATGACCGCCTTAGGAAGAAAAGAGTGGGGCAAGGTTTGTAATCTCCGTTTTACAAATGGGGAAAATAAAGTCCAGAGAAGGAGTGATGTGTCTAAGGTCATAAATCTACCTTAGTGTTGTAAGACATTTCAATATGATGATGATGATGGTGGTGGTGGTGGTGGTTTCCCATAGGTCCTGACTTCTTGCTCCTTTGGCTCCAAGAGAACTAGGTGGGTGCAGTGACTAGGACTAGTGTAGTGACATCAGAAGGAACTAAATTTAACATCTTCCTCCAACATTTACTAGCTATAGAATCTTAGGTAAGTCTTTTAACTTCTGAACCTCAGTGTAACCTCATCTGTAAAATGGGAATAACACAGGACCTACCTTACAAGGTTGTGAGAATAAAATAAGATGACACCTGTAAAGTGTTTTGAAACACATGAAATGCAATGCAAATGTTAGCTGTTGGCTAGTATTATCTTGCTTACCTGGAGATCTCTAAACAGGAATAATAGGAGAAAAGAACATTGCACTGAGAGTCATAACACTTGAATTCAATTCTGAGCCTCAAGATGTACTAGCTATGTGACTTTGGATATATTGTTTCGTTTCTCTACCTAAACATCTTCATCTTAACGATGGAAATAATCATTCCTGCCAGTGGTGGTATGAGAAAAGCTTACAAAGCATCATAGAAATGTGAGCCTCTATTATCTTGAAAGACTTCAAAAATCAGAGCAGGTGTCAATATAAGTGTGCCCTTCACTAACACAGATTGCAGCTCCTCCCTGCCTTAACAGATGACTGTGAGTTTCTGTGGCCATACCTAAAGGATTGGACTTTCAGACCGAGTTAGGCTTGTGCTTAGGTGACGGCTTTACTGAAGTTTCACTGACTCTATGGCACGAAGTTTAAAATATGTTCCTGGTGAAAGGGGAAAGGGAGCAAGGAGAAGGGAAGCTGTGAGTAGACAGATACTGGTAACACCCTTCCCTTCTCACCCTAGCTCAGCCTAGAGGCTCCTGGAAAGATCAGAAGCTGTCCAGGTTACCCTCTGCATTCTCAGGCATAACCTGTTGAGAGGACTGGCCAGAAGCTTCAATGGCTCAGCTGGGTTCCCATCAACCTTCCTGTTTATTCAAAATAACAAACTGAACTCTCCAGGGTGCTGCCTATCCCAAGTGGATAAGGAGTGCTAAGGTGCTAATGAGACACAGAACTAGGGCCACCGTTGGGCTATTTCTCCTTAGCTATGCATTTATTTTGGCTTCAGACTGAAATGTCCCAGTTCACAGTTTTCCTCCCCAAGCAAATCCTTTGGAGGGAGGGCATGTGACTGGTGCTGAGACGAAGACAGTTGAGACCAAGGTGACCATAGTGACTCCTATGGAATCGATCCTAATAACATAATGTTAGAACTGGAAGGGACCTCAAAGGTCTAGTCTGAACCCTTCACTTTACATAGAGGAAACTGAGATGAAGGAAGCTAGTTAAGTGACTTGTCCAAAGTCATATGAGTAGCAAGTAGCAAAGCTGAGTTCAGGCTTCTGTACTTTATAAAGAATACAGCTAGCTCCTTTAGTCATTTCCCATCCAGTACTCCATTCCTAATAAAAAGCAAGAACATTACAACCAGAAGGGCCCTCAGAACGCAGAATTGCTGAGCTGGAAGGTACCCTAAAGGTCATCATTCAGAAGCCAGAGAAGAAAAGTTCTGGGGAGGGGCTTAGGTCTTCAGACTCTCAGACTAGTGCTTCCCTGTAAAATGGAGATGATACATACTTGCAGCCCCTACCTTCCTTCTTGAGATTACTTTGTACAACTTTACTTATCCACATACAAATTATAGCTTTTCAATAGAATGCTAGCTTCTTAAGGGACCATTTCATTTTTGTCTTTGTATCTTGAGTTCAGCACAACAGTTCAGCACAATTTCTTGGCACACAGTAGGTGCTTAATAAATGTTGATTGAATTGAACTGAATCAAATTGAAACTAGGAAAGGAAGGAGAGAAACATTTATTAAGCAATTACTATGTGCTAGGCACTGTGCTAAGTGCTTAACAAATAACTCATTTGATCCTTGGTGCTATTAGCTCCATTTTACAGTTGAAGAAACTGAGGCAGGCAGAGGTTAAGTGACTTGCCCAGGGTCACACAGCTAGCAAGTATCTTAGGTTGGATTTGAATTCAAGTCTCCCTGACTCCACATCCAGGATACCTGCCCCAAATTATAAAACTTAGAAAAATGTCAGCTCTTGTAATGTAATGCAAACATTAAAACAACAAGGATAAGGAGGAAATTAGATTTAAGGCATACTGGGAAAGCCTCAGACTATGTGGGGCAGAGGGATCTAACTTTGACTTACTTGGATCTTTCTGACCCTGAGTGAGTCAGGTGATCACTCTAGCCCACTGCTGGTTAGCATGGATCCAAGATAGCTTTCTCTTCTAGGATTTGCCCCTGTTTGACATTTTTTCTCTTGGCTACTTTGCATTGAGGCATCAATATGGTTTTATGCTCTCTGCTTATCCTAGAAAATTAATAATGTATTGAAAGGCTGGGTGATAGTGTGGAAAGCACTCAGGGCCTGGAGCTGGGAAACCTGGATTTGAATAGCACTTCCCCCACCCCAACCTCAGCTCTGATGTTCTCAGGTCTCTCCCAGCTCCAGACCCTATGATCTTGTTTCTAAACTTGTCTTAGCACCTCGTGTTCTATTGGGCCTCTGCAAGGAGCTAAAACAGTTCATCTCCTGCTCATTCTCATTTGTGCTCATAAAACCATGGCTATAAACAAAGAATGACTGAAGATATGTGGAGGAAAAAGGTATGTGGAGGATCCTCTTCCAATTAAGAGAGAGGAGACTAAGACTGCTGAGAGGTATGTGTCTAGACACACCCCCCCCCAAATTGTCTTCTATGATGGCCTCCAATGCTGAGGCTGATCTTTGCCATTTTTCCATGGGTGTGAGGGCACAGAGATCAATTCATGGGTTTACTCCATGATACATGGGATAGGACTCACTTTTGTTCTAAAAACTATCTCTTTCAGACTTGAAAGGAGAGGCCTCTCAGTGTAGTATTTGAGCCTAAGCAAACCTATCCCTGTTAAAAATAGTAGCAGCCCCATTTTGATGCACCCTATGGTTATCATTTTCTCTTTTCAGTGAGTAATAACACCTGAGCTTCCCAAGGGTTGGTATTATTACTCCATTTTACAGATGAGAAAATGAGACCTAGAGAAAAGTGATTTGTCCAGAGTCTCACAGCCAAGTGAATCCAAAGACCAGGCTTCCTGATTCCAAGCACAGCACTTTCTACCTCATCAGCTGTCTATATTAAAATGAGAAAATCCATAGGATTGTTCTTCCTCTCTGCCCTTTTGTATTTTATATGCTCTGATACTATCTCCTCTTGGCCTCTGTGTTTCCAGCCTGAAAAGGCCCAATTCATCTTCATTAGAAACAACACTTAATTGACTTTTCCAAGGTGGGCAATGATTTGTCTGACTGCCCCTGGATGGGGCCTGCCTTGATTCTAGCTCTGGGTGTATTTGTCATTACATCATCATAGAGAGGCTCGGGAGTTTCCTGGATACCCATCTCAAGCTTTATGTTTACCATCCATAAAGCAGACACTGCAAGACGCCACCATATCTCCATTCTGGAGTTTGAGACAGTCACAGTATAGAGGGGCCTGTGCTAATTAGAAGCCCTCCTATAATATGGGCAAGCACCACAAGGCTACTTTATACTTGCATGGATTTGAGGCTTTTACCAGGAGGCCAATCCAGATCACAGCTTCTCCATGCTTTCTTATCCTACATGACTCTTGTCCATGTTTCCCCATAAATCCACAAAAGAGGATCTAACCAATACAGCAGAGGCCTCAAACTGTTCCTACATCACCATTCTGTTGATGATGTTATTTTCTATATGCCATCTCTGGGACTCATTATACAATGTGCTATGAGAATCATGTCAGAGCTGGAGGGGGCCTTGGAATGTAGAGTATACAATGTCAATGACCTTAGGATAGAGACTGCTTGAGGGAGAATGGGTGGTAGATTTGGAGTCAGAATCTGGGTTCAAATCCTGGTTCTAGTTACTACCTATGGGGCATTAGGCAAGTTACTCAACTTCCCAGGGCCCTAATTTCCTCAAAATGAACCAGACAGACTAGATGGTCTCTAAAATGCCTTCTAATTCCAAGTCTATGATTCTATGACCTTAGAGTTCACGTAGCTAGGCCAGCTTCCTTTTTAGAGGAGGATGCTGGGCCTAAGAGAGGGAATGTGATAGCACACGATTCTTGGCAAGTCTGTGACTTAAAACCAAGACTCCTGACTCCCAAGGGCTCTTCCTACTCTAGCCTATCTGCTTCTCTTATGAAGCTCTCCTCTACCCTAGTCAGACCACAGCTGGTATATGCAATATACTTCATTATGCACACTTTTATGTGTGTATAATGGATTCTGACGGATTCATGATTTCATCTGCAGGATGAAATCCATTGCTGAAATCCAATCCTTCCATTGCTAAACATCAAAATCCTGCTACACTTTCTTATCCTGTCCAACCCTACTCCAAGTTATCTGTAAATATTGCAGAGAGACGGTATGGTCTAATGTATAGTGAGCAAGCCTTCGAGGCAGGATAACCTGGGTTCAAGTCCTTCCTCTGAAATAGTCCTGGCTTGATGGCCCTGAACACTTTACTGAACCACTCAGTGATCCAGGCAACTTTCTTAGACTACCAGTGGCCAAGCAGGTGCCACATAGCTTAATAGAGAGGTAGAGCCTTCATCCAGGAATTTGGGACATTCATGAAGTCTCTAACCTTATTTTGTTATTGTTCAATCTTCAGTCCTGTCCAACTCTTCATGATCCCCATTTGGGGCTTTTGGGGCAAAGATATTGGAGTGGTTTGTCGTTTCCTTCTTCAGCCCATTTTACAGATGAGGAAATTGGGTCAAACTGGGTTACGTGACTTGCCTAGGGACACACAGCTAGTACACATCTGAGGCCAGATTTGAACTCAGAAAGATGAGTCTTTCTGACTCCAGACCTAGCACTCTATCTACCCCCTCCCCTAGTTGCCCCCTAATATTATTAGAGGACTTTTTTTCTTTTTTTCCACACCCTGGGATTGTTTTCTGGTGCTCTGTTATGCTACCACATGGCCTGACCACCTTCAGTCATACATATCCCCACTGGTGTCTTCTATGACAATTCTCCTGCTTAGGCCTCATCCTCCTTATGGCTACCATGCCTTTCCATTGCCCTTTCTTGCATTGACCTGTCTTTTCCCTCACCTCCCACAGTCTTCATCCCCTCTTCTAGACTTGAAAGGGGATCTCTTATCCTAGTATCTGAGACTAGGTATAGGTCCTTGTTCATAGTAATAGCAACTAAAATTTCCATAGGGCTTTAAAGTTTGCAAAGCCTTTAGTAACAGGCAGCTCTGTTTACATTGGTCCCAATTTGCTGATGAGGTAAAATGACTTACCTCAGGTCATGTAACTAATAAATGTGGGAACTGGACAGTACCACTCATGAGAGATTTAGCATAGATTAGACTGTAGGTTCCTTTAGGGCCCTAAACATATTTTGTTCTTCTCCATGTTCTCTTACACATTCTCTTGTTGTTGTTCAGTCATGTCCAACTCTTCCTGACCCCATTTTGGGGTTTTCTTGGCAAGAATACTGAAGTAGTTTGCCATTTCCTTCTCCAACTCATTTTACAGATGAGGAAACTGAGGCAAACAGAGTGAAGTGGCTTGCCTAGGGTCACACAGCCAGTAAGTGTCTGAGGCCAGATTTGAGCTCAGATCTTCCTGACTGCAGGCCCTGTACTCTATCCACAAGAGAGTTTAATTGAGTGCAATGCATGCACATCCTAAGGTCAGTATTTTAGGAGACAGACTCAAAATCTATTTGAGAATTCGAAATGTAACATGACTATTTCCACATATAGCAAAACTGTCAACTATGAATATTATTGGGACATAATAAGGATGAAGATAGGCTGGAGAATGTTGTCGTGTCAACAAGCATTTATTAAGCACCTATTATGTGCCAGACACTGCGCTAGGCATTGAGAATACAAAGAAATCCTCATTGATCTCAAGCAGCTCAAAGTCTGATAGTGGAAGCAACATGCAAATAACTATGTACAAACGAAACATGCACAGGATAAATTAGACCTGATCTCAAAAGGATTAATCATGATTATGTTCAAAGAAGAGCAAACATAATAATAAGGGCCTTGAGTCTGTGTCATGTAAGGACTGGGTGAAGGAAGTTAGACCATAAAAGAGAAAACTCATGGGAAACAAGCACTTGAAGGGAGCTGTTATGTTTTGCCTGTTTTTGTTGCCCCAGAGGGCAGCACCAGGAGTAACAGAGGGCTGGAAGTTATTACAAAGAGGTAAATGTGGGTTTACTATAACGAAAGGCATCCTAACAATTAGGGCTGTCCAAAAATGGCCTGGATTGTCTTGGGAGGTTAATGAGGCCTTTAAGCAGAGGCTGGTTGACCATTTGTCCATAGGACTTGACTGGGGATTCCTTTTGGGGCAGAGTTTGGAGTTAATAGGCATTGAGATCCTTTCCATCTCTAAGATTCTGTGGTTCTGTGCTTCCATCAGATGAGCAAGCCTATCTGTGCAGGCCTAGAACCTTAGAATTCCAAACCTGGCAGGGGCCTCAGAATTCATTTAATCTCCCTCCTCACACAGGAAGTAGGAAGCTTCTCTCCAGCGTATGAGACAAATGGTCATCCAGTCTTCATGTTAATCCTGCTCATAGCCCCTCCCTCCCGCTGCCTATCCAGGCTTCTTATACCTTAAACTCCATCACATGTAATAGGCAGGCCTCTTCTCTCCATCACATGACTCCTGGTGTTTTCACTGGCTCTCTCCTGTGCCTGGAATTCTCTCCCTCCTCACTTCCACCTCCTGGCTTCCCTAGCTTCCATCAAGGCCCAGCTACAATCCTACCTTCTACAGAAAGCCTCTCCTGACCTTCATAACGCCAGTACCTTCTCCTTATTGATTTTTTCCAATTTATCTTATATGTAGTTTGTTTGCACATAGCTTTTTAAATGTTGTCTCCCCAGTTAGGTTGTGAGCTCCTTATCAATAGAGACTGTCTTTTGCCCTTCTTTGTATCCCCAGCACTTGCCCTGGGTGAGTTCTCCATAAAATAGACTTTTAGGCAAGCGTACGTTTGGCATCTGAACGATGTGGCCGGCCCATTGTAGATGGCTCTCTGCAGTAGAGTTGGAAGGCTTGGCAATTTAGTTTGAGAGAGGACCTCAACATGTGGCACCTTATCCTGCCAGGTGATCTTCAGAATCTTCCTAAGACAATTCAAATGGAAGCGGTTTCAGTTTCCTGGCATGGCGCCGGTAGACTGTCCAGGTTTCACAGGCATACAACAATGTGGTCAGCTCCATCGCTCTGTAGACCTTCAGTATGGTAGTCTAATTACCTCTTCTGTCCCACGCTTTCCTTCAGAGCCTCCCAAACATGAGCTAGCTCTGGCAATGAATGTGTCAACCTTATTATCAATGTGTACATCCCTAGAAAGTATACTGCCACAGTGGTCAGAAGAGGAGATACAAGGACACTCTCAAGGTCTCTCTTAAAAACTTTGGAATAGATTGTGTGACATGGGAGACACTGGCACAGGACCACCCAGTTTGGCGTGCCCTCATCAGAGATGGTGCTGTGCTCTATGAGCAAAGAAGAATTGAAGTAGCTCAAAAGAAACATGAGATGCACAAATTTAGAGAATCCACCCCAAATGTGCACAGGGACTATTTGTGCCTGACCTGTGGTAGAACATTCTGAGCTCCTATTGGTCTGATCAGCCCCAGTAATTGTCACTTGACTCTAACGTCGTGACGTCATTTTTTCCTCTTCAAGAACGAGAAAGACAACAACAACCAGTCAATCCTCAACACTTAGCACAATGCCTGGCACATAGTAGATGCTTAATAAATGTTTATTGACTGACTGACTGATAGGGAAATCACTACCTACCAAGTCCTTCCATTCTGTTGTTGGACAGCTCTGAAGAACAGGAAGTTTTCCCCTTCATTATGCCCTAATGTTTTCAGCCTCATTCTAGATATTAAGGTATGGAAGCATCTCTCTCAGGGTCACGTGATGAGTCTATGACCAGGACCCAGATGAGCCTCCTCCTTAGCTGTGACCTCTGAGAGGACAACATGTGCAGGCTGCCTAAAGCAAATCTGGAATTTCCAATGCTCCAACAGTTCCCTTCATGCCCTGGTCACGGGCTGTTAGTTTTAATGGATGTTTTATTGACTTGCTCCTCAGTCACCTGGCAGCTGAGGGAAGAGAAGGAAACACAAGTTCCCACAGCTACACCATTTTCTTCACAACAATCCTGGGAGGTGTTGGCAGTACGAGTATTATTCTTAAAAGGGAGGAAACTGAGACTCTGAGAAGTGATTAGATAGTAGGTTTCAGGAAACTGAAGTCTCTTGACGCTAAGCCTGATGCTCCTTCCATTCCAGCATTCTTCTTCTTTACTAGTGTAATAGATAGACAACCACACAGATGGGAGACCTGGGTTCTAGTCTTCGCTATTGACATATACCTTGTCAGGCCTTAGTTGCTTCAATTTCAAAATGGGGCTATAAAACCTTACCCGCAACCCCAGGGTAGGACATGGAAAAGATATATGTGGATAAGAAGTAGGAATGTACAATGAGTCAGATGATTTGAGTTCCAGTTCTTTCTTTGATATTTACTGGCTGTGTGACCTAAAGTCCTTCCCAGCCCTGATGTTCTGGGATTCAGTGAAGTCACTTTAGCCGCTGAGTCTCACATTTCCTCATTTGTCAAGTGCAGAAAATAATATTCTATCTCACAAGGTTGTCACAAGGAATAAATAAAATAAAGCAGATAGTGTACTTTGTAAATCTCGAAGCATTATATAGATTGTTCCAAAAGTCCTAGTGCAATTTTAAGCTTTAATGGATTAAAACTGCACTAAGAGTTTTGGGATTCCCTGTATATATGCCAGTTATTATTACTGACATGCTTACCCCATCCTTACCCAACAGCTCCTGAAGGAAATGCTAGCTCCTCTGGGGACTGGGACCAAAAAAACCCAAGGAGACAGATTGAAGCTTCAAGATGAGGGGCGGGGTGATCAGTTGGGGCAAAACTGGGAAGGTACCAGGAGGAGCACCCTCTGATCCCCTAGAAGATGTTGCCTCTTCTGGCCTATTCTCTTCACTTCAATGGGGATTTAAGGGACCATGGTCTACATTACCCTGTGTAAGTCACCAAAGGCTAAGTTCTTCACCTGGTCAGAATTCTTGGCCTTGGACCCTTGAGAGGGGAGCATTGGTATCCTAGGGCTTTCTCTCTACTAGAGAGTAAGTAGCAGCAGCAAAATTTTCTTAGCTAGGGGGTGGAGCCAAGATGGCGGCTGGAAAGCAGGGACTAGTGTGAGCTCCCAACCAAGTCCCCCCAAAAACCTTAAAAAATGGCTCTGAACCAATTCTAGAACTGCAGAACCCACAAAATAGCATAGAGAAGCAGGGCTTTAGCCCAGGACAGCCTGGATGGTCTCTGGGTAAGGTCTATCCCACATAGAGCGGGGAGCGGAGGGGAGTAGAGCTGAGCAGAGCCCAGCATGGGTGGCACGGACCAATCAGACCGGGAGCCAGGTGAAGTGTGCCCTAGCGCCCTGAATCAGTGAGCTGCGGCACTTACCAGACTTCTCAACCCACAAACACCAAGGACCACAGAGTAGGTTAGTGGGAGAAGCTGCTGGGGACTGGAATAGAGTTTGCAGTTCGGGCACCGTCCCAGGGGCAGCTGAGGTGGGGCAGCTTTAGAACTACAGCTGCAGTTGCTTCTGGCCCCAGGCCCACCTGGTGGGAGGAATTAAGTGGTGGATCAGAGCAGGAGTGAAGAGCCTGCTGAAGATCTAAGTCCAGTCCTGGTTGAGGGTTCTTGGGGAAGGAGGAGTGCTGGAGTGGCAGAGCTGGTGCATCCCCCCAGGCTTGGAACATAGAACTCTTTAGTCTACAAGCAGTCATACCCCGCTGAAAAACTCAAAAGTCAAGTGAGTTGGCTGGGAACATGGCCAGGCAGCGAAAATGCACCCAGATTCAGTCTCAGACTCTGGAATCTTTCTTTGGTGACAAAGAAGACTAAAACATACAGCCAGAAGAAGTCAACAAAGACAAAAAGCCTACAACAAAAGCCTCCAAGAAAAACATGAACTGGTCTCAG
>CM053625.1:155851271-155946130 GCA_028646595.1 Phalanger gymnotis | reverse complement strand
ATCAAAAACAAACACTTTCGAAGAGGGACAGGGTCAAGGGAGAAAATTCAATAAAGGGGGATAGGTTAGAAAGAAGCAAAATATAGTTAGTCTTTCACAACATGAGTATTGTGGAAGGGTTATACATAATGATATGCATGTGGCCCATGTTGAATTGCTTGACTTCTTAGGGAGGGTGGGTGGGAAGGGAAGAGGGGAGAGAATTTGGAACTCAAAGTTTTAAAAAATAGATGTCCAAAAACAAAAACAAAAAAGTTTTTGCATGCAACTAGAAAATAAGATACACAGACAATGGGGCACAGAAATTTATCTTGCCCTACAAGAAAAGAAGGGAAAAGGGGATGGGAGGGGAATGGGGTGACAGAAGGGAGGACTGACTGGGAAACAGGACAACCAGAATATACGCCACCTTGGAGTTGGGGGGAGGGTAGAAATGGGGAGAAAATCTGTAATTCAAACTCCTGTGAAAATCGATGCTGAAAACTAAATATATTAAATAATAAAAAAATAAAATAAAATAAATTTTCTTAGCTATTCTTCATGTAATGGGCAACAGGCCCTGGAGTTCAGATGTAGGCTGGCCAATCCCTGACTCAGAGATCAGACTAGAAGAGAGGACTTCTGTACATCTAATAGAACCCTGACCCTTCCTGCCTCCTCCCTCTCTGCCCCACAGCCTGCTTAGGAGAGTGAGGCAATCCCTGAATGAAGCCAGTGACAGTGACCACAGCAGCAAACCATCTCTTTAGGAAGAGTGGAGATCAGGGGGAAGTGGCCAAGGCTTCCTGGGCTGTGGCTTACAGAGACAGCCAAAGAGGACTCAGACACGGGGCTCAGGTGCCCCCACTCAACCCTTCCCCAGGAGGCCACTATCAGGGCCTTAGATCCATTTACAAAGGAATGGGAGGTTGCACTTTATCCTGGTGTCCATGGGGAGGCAGCAGGGTGTAGGAGGAGGAGCCCTGGATTAAGAGACTGGTCTCAAATCCCAGCTCTGCATCTAAAAACTGCCTGTGTGACCTTATGCGAATTACGACCCTTCTCTAGACTTCCATTTCCTCACCTGCAAAAGAAGGGGGCTGAACTAGAAAATCTCCAAAATCTCTTCCACCTCTAAATCCTGAGATCTCTTAGCTCTAACAAGATCTAACAAGATCATATTCTATGGTTTCAGTTCTCATCATTGCTATAGTTGGACTCTTAGCTGTAAATGCAAAGCAAGACCACTAAGGGGAGACCTCATTTCATATTTGGTTTTGACTAAGACGAATTAAATTAGTTTTTTCCTCTGGATCTCCGTTCTGTAATGCCCATCAACTGGGGCAAAAGAGCAAAGGTGGAGGAAGGAGAGGAAATCCTTTCTTCATTTGTTACCATAAAGGTAAAATGTTAATGGTTTAATAAAGTTCGTCAGATGTCCTTCAGCTGAAGAATTGGCTAAGCCAGCTTTGGTCCATGAATGTAATGGAATATTACTGCACCCTAAGAGACAATGAATATGAAGAATTAAGAGCAGTATGGGAAGAACTGTGTGAACCGATGAACTGAAACAAATAGAACAAGGGAAAAACAGCATGTTCAATGGCGATAAGCAGCTTTGGGTCACAGTGGATAGAGTGCCCTGCCTAAAGTCAGAAAGTCTTATTTTCCTGAGTTCAAATCTGGCCTCAGACGTTTACTTATTAGCTGTGTGACCATGCACTGAGCTGAAGAAGAAAATGTCAAACTATGCCAGTATCTTTGCCAAAAAAAAAAAAAAACCCAAATGGGGTCACAAAGAGTAGGACACAACTGAAAACCCATTACACAAACAACAGTATAAATGAACTACAAAACAATCAAAACTCAATATTATGAAACTGTCAAGACTATGCTTGATTCCCTAGGAAGAGATGTGAGAAGATATAGGACAGTGCATAAAACAGTCACATTCGTAAATGTTGGAAAGTTTTGCTTTTTCCTCATTTTTTTTCGTTCTTTATTACAAAGGATGGCTCTCTGAGAGAGGAAGAAGGATTATACTGAACAATGTCAATGATGTAAAAACAACACAACAATAAAAATAAAATTCATCAGATTAGCTGAAAATGAGGCTGTAAGTTCTGTAGGGGGGAGGCAAAGTGGAGCGCTTAAACCAATGCCTACCAGAGCCATATAAACGTCAAGGCTTGATTTATTGTTTTGTTAATTGTCTTAAGAAAGTGATAGAGATAATGTTAATAATGCAGAAAATCAAAGTCAACTGCAAGTCATGTCGGTTATTTTCCTGATATCATGGTCCTCTTTGAAAATGAAGGATGAACACAACCTGTGAGTAGACCGAGCTGCCTGAAAGAAGACCCAACTAGTTGAGTAACTCAGCTCGTCCTCTCCCACCCCCTCTCCCTCTCTTTCTCCTCTCCAAAGGAAGGTAAATTTTGATGGCCAGAAGCTGCCCACTTAACTTGGGGTTTACTGGCTTCCTTTCTTCTTTCTTCCTGTCTTTTTTCTTTTTCGTTTCTTCTTTCCTTCCCTCCTTCCTTCCTTCCTTCCTTCTTTCCTTCCTTTTCTTTCTTTCTTCCTTTCTTCCCTTCTTTCTTTCTTTCCTTCTTTTTTCTTCCCGTCTTTTTTCTTTTCTTCTTTACTTCTTTCCTTCTTTTCTTCTTTCTTTCTTCCATTCTTCATTTTTCTTTCTCTCTCTTTCTGTCTCTCTTTCTTCCATTCTTCTTCCTTCCTTTCTTTCCTCTTTCTTTCCTTCTTTTTTCCTGTCTTTCTTTTTTCTTTTCTTTCTTTCCTTCCTTCTTTCCTTCCTTTTCTTTCTTTCATTCTTCCTTCCTTCCTTTCTTCTTTCCTTTTTCTTTCTTCCTGTCTTTCTTTCTTCCTTTCTGTCTTTCTTTTTTCTTTTCTTTCTTTCCTTTCTTTCTTCTTTCTTCCTTTCTTCTTTCTTTTTTCTTTCTTTCTTCCATTCTTTTTTCTTTCTTTATTTTTCTTTCTCTCTGTCTCTCTGTCTCTCTTTTTCTTTCTTTCTTTCTGTCTGTCTCTGTCTTTTTCTTTCTTCCTTCCTTCCTCCCTTCCTCCATTCCTTTCTTTCTTTCGCAAAACCTTAAACCCAGTTTACTCTGAAGATCATAGATCGAACCACAATAGGTCTCTGCCCAAGCTCCACTTAATGGTTGCATTTTGGACCCTCTTGCCTTAGAGTGAATGCCAATGGTAACTCTTTCTCTTCCCCTTGCCAGCTTGATTTTTTTTAAAATCTTTTTTCTAATTAAAGGGGCCATCCCTTGACTCACTTAAAGAGGCCCATTCACTGAACAGGCGGCACCACACTCTAAGTGAGAACCTGAAAAAACCTTAGCCTAAAAGGGCCAGGGTCTCCCAATCCATCCTGGGTCATCTCCAGTCATCCTGATGAATATCTGGTCGCTGGATCCAAATGACTCTGGAGGAGAAAGTGAGGCTGGTGACCTTGCACAGGCCTCCCTCACTCAGATCAAAGTCATCTGCAAGTCATGTCATCATTTCCCTGATGTCATGGTCCTCTTCGAAAACAAAGGACAAACACAAGAACCCAGAGAAATTCACCAATGGGAGAAAAGGGAGGGCTTTGCCTAGGAATTTTCTAGAATGAGCAGGCCACTGGAATGGTAGGATGTTCCAGAGTGAGGAGGTCCCAAGTGCTAAGAGAAGTTCTAGGATGAGATAATGGTAGAAGTATGATTTTGAAGTCTAGAAAGTCAGGGAAAGGACTAGGAGAAGAATAAAGGCAAATCAGCCATGATCCTTTATAAAATGGAGGCCCCAGGAGGAAGGACTTTCCTCTGGGAAAACATATATCCTCTGAATATTTACATGTTTAGTTCTCTACAGAGTTGAGCAAAATGGTCTGATAGAAACATTCCAGGTAGCAAAATGAATGAAGAAGACAGCTATTCTCCTCCTGGCCAGCCTTCACTTGCTTCCTAGCCTTATTCCTGGGCTTTTGGATTTCAAAATCATGGCCCCCTTGATGGGGTGATGGGACCTGCACTCCTAAAAGGAAAACAACCCAGTCCCTGAATTTTCCCATACATTTCAGTAGCCTAGATCACTGGTACCTCCACCCAAGGCATCTGGCTCACCCCAGACCACCTAGATCGCTTAATTAGCTTACTTGATAGTCCTTTCACTGTGCTGTTGTCTTACCCCAGATTACTTACCACTCCTTAATCCCATCCAGATCCTTTCACTGTCCTTTTTTGTACATAAGCATCACTCTCGCCCCCATTAAATTGTAGATTCCCTAAGAATCTGAAGGCACTATTGGCCTTACAGTAGTAAACCTTGCCACTTTGACTGGAAGAGGGTTTGAGCTCGTGAAATTCTTTCCAGGTGGATGCTGCCGTGTACCCTGATATTTCAGGATTCCTAGCAGCCCCAAACTGAGTCACACTCACTAGGTGCCTTTATCCTTCCTCTGACATTTTTCAACTCCCTTTTATTTTTGTTGTTGTTCAGTCATTTCTGACTCTTCATGGCCCCATTTGAGGTTTTCTTGGCAAAGACGCTAGAGTGGTTTGCCATTTCCTTCTCTAGCTCATTTTACAGATGCAGAAACTGTGTCCAACAAGGTTAACTGACTTGCCCAGGGTCATACACATAACTTTGAGGCCAGATTTGAACTCAGCAAGTCTCATCTTCCTGATTCTAGGCCCAGAGCTCTATCCATTGTACCGCCTACCTGCCCCTGTCTTATATCTTCTCCATTTGAATGTTAACTCCTTGAGAACTGGGATTGTCTTTATTTTTTCTTGGTTTTATATTCCTGGTGCTTAGCTCAGGGTCTGGCACATAGTAAGAACTTAACGAATCTTTGTTTCCTTCCTTCCTTTATTCTACTCCACTTTAAAAAATGTACAAAGGACATAAAAGTGTTGGGGGTGGCTTTTGCCCCTAAACAATCAACAGAATTCATTTCCTTTTTTGATGAGTTCTACCCTTCCCCAGGGTCCTGAAGTTCTCCAGACTCATAGCAGACTCTTCTCAGAAGAGAAGCAAAGTTGAAGTTGCTATCAAAGTAAACCTCCCCCTCCTCCATTCTGATAACATCTACTTTTATCAAAAGACTTATACAGGCATTCATCCTTATCTTATTACACTGGAATTGTGTACCCCTGGAAGGGAAATAAATTTTAGGTTGTCACAGATGCACCCTCCTTCTGATTGGACCCATACCAATTTAACTCCAGAAGGCAAAGCCCAGGTCCGATATTCCCCCTTGTTGTAGTTTTAGTCCCTTGGTACTCTGACAACTTCCGATGGGAATGATTTTTTTCCCCAAGAGGCTGGTTCTGCCCAGGATCAACTCCCTATTCTCTGATAGGCTGGATTCTGGAACGTGCATCTGGGACATTTGTAGCAACAAGCACTCTGGCACACCCAGGATAGCCTGCTAACATAGGTTCTTTGATCTGCTTTTCTTAAAGGCAAGCAACTTTTAAAGAGGTCAACACTCTTACTTTAATTATATTCACTAGTTCAGGGGAAAGGTCAGCAGCCTGAAAATACTAGCAGAGAAATTAGCACAAAGACCAACAGACAGGGCTCTAACTACCTGATCAAAGTAATATTGCTATACACTTTAAATACATCACTGGATTGGGCGAGCCTTTACATCTGAGCAGTTGGAGAGCTCTGAAGAGATGGCTACTCAGAGTCTCAACCAGGCAATCAAAAGATCCTCCTCATCAGTGAACCCCCAAAGCAAAATCTCACCTCAGGTTAGATAAACTCTTCTCAGAGCCAGAAAGCATCACAACCCTTGTGACTCAGTGACTAATTAGTTTAGTATTGTGTAAAAGTACTGTGTTTAGGTGTGAAAGCCTTACTACAAGCAAACCTCCCCCTAAGCAAGCTCCTCCTTAGACAAGCCCCTCCCCCAATGGGCTCTGTGTGACTCAGGATATATTACAGCTGTGAGCTGGGCCAAGGCTCAGAGCAGGTCACATAGGCCTATTAATGGACGGGAAAGATCTTCATATTCCATTAACATTACAACATCTGACAAGGCAACACCCGAAACTGATACTGATCCAGGAAATGCTCCTTTCCTTGTCTAGAAGGTTTGATTCTGGGTTTATACTTCATAAGAAATTACCCTTCCTTTATTTAAGTAAGACGTTGAGGCTCAGAAACTCAACATTGTCCAGAACGTGCCTGGCTCCTTCCCCGCCCCCCTCCCCCCACATGGGAGGCTGGGGATGAAACATAAAGCGTTTATTAAGCAGTTAATTTGTTCCGGCCACAGTGCCAAGTGCTGAGGAAACCCACATACAAGCAGAAAGATAGTCTCTGACCTCAAAGAATTTACATTCTAAAGGAGAAAGACAATATATAAAGAGGAGCTGGAAGAGGAGTAGGGAGAGGGCATGGTGTTGATTGTTCAGTCATTCTCAGTCATGTCCAACTCATCACAACCCCATTTGTAGTTTTCTTGGCAAAGATTTTGGAGCAGCTTTGCTATTTCCTTCTCCAGCTCATTTTACAGATGAGGAAACTGAGGCAAACAGTGTAAAGAGACTTGCCCAAGCTCATACAGCTAGCAAGTGTCTGAGACCAGATTTGAACTCAGGAAGACTCATCTTCCTGACTTCAGGCCCAGTGATGAGTCCTAACAAAATCTGATCCTCTAACAGTGGGAACCAACCAATTCCTCACCCTGCCATAGTCTCACCCTGAAATCGCCTGCCATAATAAATACCATACTCAGAAGGAAGCATGGGCCACATCTACATTCTACATAAAAGGAAGCTCTCAAAAGTCCCCAACAAAGGCTCATCTCTGTAAACTCATCAAGTTAATTGGAGAACTCCCTGATCAACCTCTTACACTTGTATCTCTTATAACTGTCTGAAATTTTATGTTAGAGAACCTTTTGATTTTTCCATCACTTGCCCTAGCCCACCACCCACCAGATGACTGGGACCAGTCCGATGGTGAGAAGCTCATGGTCTTCCCTTCTCCCACCCCAATCTGCCAGTGGGCAACAGGAAGAAAAACCAGTAGCACCAGAAGGGAACCAGGAACTTTTTTTCTTTTCCAACCAACTCATTGCTCCACTGCTCAATGTCTACCAGACACAGGACACTCCCTACCAGCTGGATGCTCATTCCCATCCCTCTAGTTCTGTTGGAGATATCCCAGAGCTCCACTGAACACTACCTCTTGAACTCATTATCTCTTGGGAGAAGAACATCTGCCTTGCCATTATTCCCCAAGATCCTCTGGACCTCTACCCTGCTTCCTGTCACTATATCTGCCTATCTCTCACCATTGGCCATTAAATGCACAAGACCATGAACCTTCATTTATGTGTTGTCTCCCTCCCCCCCCCATAGTAAGTGCTTAAACAATACATTTCTGTTCCATTCCATTTATATCTCTGGTTCTCACTTGTCTTCTGAACATCAGACCTTTGGCATTTCCAGCTACATAAAGGACAACTCCAATATCCTACCAGTTCCTCAAACACTACATGTCCAGAGTTGAGCCACTCATCTTTCCTCTTTTGGATTTTACCATTTTTGTCTTGTATCCCTCACTCTACCGTGTCTAACATTTTGCTTGTCATTGCCTTTAAGCCTCTTAAGTTTCTATCCCATCATTTTTATTCCTACTGCCACTACCAAAGTAAGGATTCCCTAGACTATTACAGAAGGTCTTTCTAACTCTCCTCTGCCCCAAATCCAACCTTCATAGCACTACCAGAAAAATCTTTCTTATGCATAGATTTGCTCATATTTCTCATATGCTTCATTTGCTCCAAGATACGAAAGAGGCAGCTCAAATCAACTCAGGAGATTCTATTGTTAAAATTTTAGTTAAAATTTTAAAAATTAGCAAATACTACAAATCAAGGCATATTTGATTATTTTGTGGATTTTCTAGACCAGGGATAGACAGTGGCCTGGCCCTCAAGGTAAGAATAGTTTTTACATTTTAAAATACAATTAAATTTTATTTAAAAGTATTTGAAAGTGCAGCCATAGTCTGCTGACCCCTGGTCTAAACTGGAGAATGAGATGGAGGAAATGTTAATATTGCAAATTATACTTAAGTGTCATACATACTTTTTTTCATAGCTGGTTATTAAACTTTTACCAGCACACTTTTGAGGGTTCCCTGTTCCTACCTTCAGTCATCCCTGGGGTATGCAGAGCACTTAGTCACAAATGTTAGTGTTTCTACTTTATAGAAAAAGAGACTAAAGTTCGAACAGGTTCAATGACTTGAGCAGTGGACTTGGAGTCAGAGAACCAGGGTCCAAATTCTATTTAACCTCAAAGGGCAGAACTGGTAGGAATGGTTTGATATAACAGAGAATCAGACTTAAGCTTGACATTAGATTTTTTTTTTTTTAATTCCCGGATATCAGAGCTAACCTGAAGTGGAGTAGACTGCCTTCAATGGTCAAGGGCTGCTCTCCACTTGGGGTCTTAGAGTCTACCACTTGTTTGGTATTTTGTAGAGGGGATTCCTGTTCAGGTACAGGTGGGGCCATGTGTCCTCCAAGGTCCATTCAAACTTCAAGACTCCACCTACTGCCTGTGTGACCTTGGGCAAGTTTCCTCACTGGCCTGAAACTTAGATCCTTCTCTGCAAAACAATTGTTTCTGACCCGATGAGTTCTGACATCTCTTTCAGCTTGGAACCCTCTGATCCTCTGGCTTAGCCAAAGTCATAGGACAAGTATTTACTGTGCCCTGACTTTAACCCAAGTTTCCTGATTTGCAAGTCGGCACTCTTACCATGACACGAGGCTGACTCTCAGTAAGACTTACCACCCTTGTTTCTGTAACCCTTATTCTTATTTCAACTGGGCGTCCTCCTGAAGCCTCATGGGAGCTGGGGTAATTAGTCCTATTCAGGAGAAGGGGTTGGCTTCTTCCACTGAGATGTAGAACACACCAAGCCAGAAAGAAAAAGCCTGCCCAGAAACACTTTTTCTGTGTTCAAATTTCCTCCCCTGCAAAACTCCCCAAACCCTCACCACACCCTAAGTGTGGTGGATCCTAGGCTGCCAGTCTTCTACTGAACTCCTGTTTGATCCAATGCATGTGTTACATTCTACTTTGTGTCTAGATGTGTGCGTTTATTGAAGCAAAATGGCAGAGTAGATAAAGAGCTGCCCTTGGAGCTAGGAATACCTGGCTTCAGTTTTAGCCTCTAACATATACTGGCTATGTAGCCTAAGTCACAACCTCATACTGCTCTAGGAAACATCTATGTCTATAAGTTTTACAAGAGGTGTTGTCCTGCATTGGTAGAGGGAGTTTCCTCATTTGGGATGTCCCTATACCAGCAAAATTACAGGTCTAGTCCCTTTCCTTATATGTGTTCATATCTCAGTTTTCCTGTTAGATTATAAGCTCCTTGAGGTCAGGGACTGGACAGTATTTATCTTTGAATTTCCTCCAATGCTTGGCAAAGGGTATTGATAGGGCTGTATGGCACAGTACAAGCACAGAACCTGGAATCTGCAAACTTGGGCTTTGTCAGATACGGAGCTGGAAGGGACGTTAAAGATCATTGAGTCTAACCTCATTTTTTTCGGTTCAGTCGGTGTCTGATTCTTCATGACTCCATTTGGGATTTTCTTGGCCAAGGTACTGGAGTGGTTTGCCATTTTCTTCTCTAGCTCATTTTACAGATGAGAAAACTGAGGCAAACAGGGTTAAGTCCAGAGTCATATAGCTAGTAAGTGTCTGAGGCCAGATTTGAACTCAGAAAGATGAGTCTTCCTGATTCCAGACCCAGCACTCTATCCACTGCACCACATGGCTGTCCAACCTCCTCATTTTACAGATAAGGAAACTGAGACCCAGAGCAGCTAAGTGACTTGGTTAAGATAGTAAGTGGCAGAGCCAGATTCAAACCCAGGTTGTCTGACTCCAAAACCCTGTATTCTACGTCGTGCTGCCTCGACATTCAGTCCTGGCTCTGCCAATTACTGACTGTGGGACCTTAAGGAAGTTGCTTAACATCTCAAAATCTGCTTCCTATCCTCTAAAATAGGGATAATGATTCCTGTACACCTTTTCTCCAAGTGTTGTTACAAGGAAAGTGCTTTGAAAATCTTGAAGCACCAGAGCAGAAATTCTCAAAATGAGATGCAGAACCTCTGGAGATCCCCAAAACCCTTTCAGGGAATTCTCAAGGTCAATATCGTTTTCATCATAATACTAAGATATTTTAATTTCTAACATGGTAAATATTGACAGAGATAAACCACATAAACAAAAGCTCTTGGAGGGATACTCAATAATTTTCAAGTGTGTAAAGGAGTCATGAGACCAGAAAGTTTGAGGAATAGAAACCATCATTATATGAGCTCTTATAGCTCAGGGCAGGTGATTAAAGAGCTTGGAAGAGGATAATAGAGGTCATCTAGTCCAATACTCTTATTATCTAGAGCTGCGAGTATGGAAATGATCTAAGATCACACAGGTATTAAATAGCTGAGCCCAGACCTAAACCCAGATCCCTTGACACTAAATCTAGCAGTTTTTCTATCACATGTTTAATGAATGCATAAACAATTTGCCAGAAATTTCTTCTGGTCATGTGTGTAGGTTATCCCAAGAGGAGGGGGAAGCCTGCTGATCTCTCTGGCACACCCTTGCTATTGCCAGGCAATATCGTCCCTTCCATTTCTTTCTTCCTTCCCTCCTTCCTCCCTCCCTCCCTTCCTTCCTTCCATCCTTCCTTCCTCCCTCCCTTCCAGCCTTCCTTCCTCCCTCCCTCCCTTCCTTCCTTCCATCCTTCCTTCCTCCCTCCCTTCCAGCCTTCCTTCCTCCCTCCCTCCCTTCCTTCCTTCCATCCTTCCTTCCTTCCTTCTTTCCTTCCTTCCTTCCTTCCTTCCTCCCTCCCTTCCTTCCTCCCTCCCTCCCTTCCTTCCTCCCTTCCTCCCTTCCTCCCTTCCTTCCTTCCTTCCTTCCTTCCTTCCTTCCTTCCTTCCCTTTTTTTTTTTTGGACTGGACCTACAATTTCATTGATATAGGGAACTCCTAGATGAAGAAACTTCCTCCATCAATGAAAGTCAGTACCTTACAGTATTTGAGCTGCCCGGGACACTCAGAGGTTGAGTGATCTGCCCAGAGTCACAGAGCCAGCAGGGTTCAGAGGTGGACCTTGAACTCAGGTCTTTCAGACTTCAAAGTCGACTCTAGCTGGTACAACTTGCTACCTCCATTCCAAAGCACATGACTGGCAACTCTTTATGCTGCCATCTTAGAATCTTGGAATCACGGGCCTTTAGACTGTTAGGCAGCTAGGTGTCAGAGAGGGTAGCATATGCTGGACTTTGTGTAAGAAAGACGTAAGATTTTCAGTGTTTCCCCCTAAAAAAAACCCCAGACTCTCCCACCAAAATTTAACCAGAAGTATCTTTATTCAAATTCCTTACGGCCTGGTATGTGACTTTCTTCAAATAGGCCAGTTTCAGGGAATGCAGAGTCTTCTATATCTGCTTTAAGTTTATCCCCACACCTGTGTCCTTTTCCCCCGAGGACACCAAAGGCAAGGGTCGTCATAGGATACCAGGAGTTTCTACAAACATGCTTTAATGGACTCATAAGTACATTGAACAAGCATATCCCTAGGGGTAAAAAGGCAAGAACACCATTGGCACTGCTTTCTTCATGCACTGTACATGACTCCAGGTGGGGCTACAGATCCCAGGGGTCACTTCCATGGTAGACTTGAGAGCCCAGAAAGATGTCTGGGCTTGGCACACTTAACCCTGGACCCTAAGGGCCTTTTCTGGGGCTACCAACAATGTCTCCCCCTACATTAGCAGTAGATTACTGGAGTTAGGAAAGACTTTAAGGATTACTCATCTCATTTCCTCATTTTACAGAAGGAAACTGAGATCCCACAAAAAAAAAGGGGATTGTCCCAAAGACATACAGAGCCAGGAATCCTGAGAGATGGATACCTCGTTCAGTTCCACACTGTTCTTGCCCTATTTAAAGTGCCAGCCCTCCCCAAAGAACCTTTGAGATACATCTCTATCCTCCGCTGTCCTCTAGGGTTTGTTCAGAAGAGGATGGATGAAGGCTGATTCTAGCTGGGGGATTCTGTGACTGTGCCCATGTTCAGTCCTAGGCAAATAGGAAACTAAAGTTGTTGTTGTTTTAAGTAGAACAGTCTGTTCCATTCCAAAGGACTCATGTTGAAAAGCGTTATCCGTATCCAGAGAAAGAACTGATGGAGCCTAAATGCAGATCAAAGCATACTATTTTCACTTTATTTTTTTCATGGGTTTTTTTTTTGGTCTGTGTCTTCTTTCACAACATGACTAATATGGAAATATGTTTTGCATGATTGCACATGTATAACCTGTATCAAATTGCTTACTGTCTTGGGGCAGAGGTCGGGGGGGAGGAAAGAAAAGAATTTAGAACTTAAAAAATTTGTTAAATGAATGTTAAAATTTTTCCTTATATGTAATTGGGAAAATTATAAAATATTTTCAAAAATAAAAAAGAAACACAAAAAATAAAGTGATATATAAATGTAAAAGAAAAGAACAGTCTATTCAATTAAATAGCTCTTTGCTACAGGCCTCAGTTTCCTCTTCTGTAAAATGAGAGGGTAGTACTGGATTAGAAATTCTTAATCTTCTTAATTCTTTTATTTTTGAGGGGTGAAGGGAAGGCAATTAGGGTTAAATGACTTGCCTAAGGTCACACAGCTAGTGTGTCAAATGTCTAAGGCCCGACTTGAACTCAGGTCTTCCTTCACTCCAGGGCTGGTGCTCTACTCACTGCGCCACCTAGCTGCCCCAAAAATTCTTGATCTTTTTTGTGTCACAGACTCCTTTGGCAGTCTGATGACACCTGTAAACAATTTCTCAGAATAATGGTGTTTAAAAAAAAATTTCTAACAGGGAAACATTAAATTTTAGAGGTTAGTGAAAGAAAATAAGTAATTTTTTCCCATCTAAATTCACAGACCACTTGATATCTATCCCATGGATACCAGGTTTAGGCCCCTTGAACTAGACGATCTCCAAGGTCCCTTTCCCAAATTCTGTGACCCTAAGGTGACTTGCATCTGCATCTCTGCACTGAGTCTTGGCTGGTTAGAGTGTCTCAAAGAAGCTCAAAACCTACTCATGAGTTCTAGAGGCTGGAAGGTAGAGATGAGCCTTATTAGCACCTCCAATCAGAGCAGCCTGATGGAGGCTTCAGTGGGAGATGATGGCAGTCAGTCTCCAAGCCTGGCAAGTTGGTGTCTCTTTTGCCCTGGAAGCTTCTATCCACAAGCATAGACAGGAACACCTCCCCTTAAGAGGCACCAGTGACACTGTAGTGGGGTCCTCATAAAGGAGGACAGACCCTGAGAAGGCACAGACGATGCTGCATCTCCAGTCGGCAGTGAGGATTCTGATTGGTCACCCGGCTGGCCACGCCCAGCCCACAAGTGGCAGAACAAGGGCCCCACAATGTGCTCCATTCCTGGCAGGCAAATCGAGGGGACAGTGGTACTGGAGGTCCCAGGAACCGGGGCACTGAACAGGAAGGAAGCATGAGACATTGCATCAGAAATTTCTTAGAAACTCAATTTTAGTCCCAGTCAGAGCCAGGACTAGGCATAGGCAGCCAGCGAGGGCACACCATACAGCACAATGAGGAACACACTGATATGCTTCTACGACACCGGAACAATCTCCATCTCCATGAGCTGGAGGGATTGATTTTGAAATAAGTCAAATTGCGTGTCTTGTAGCATGTTATAATGAAGGCTCAATGCCTCTAATGACCAGTAACACACATGGGGAAATTTTTACACCTGATCGAGCCTCACAAATGCTTTGTCCCACCTCTACTACTAGGCCCTTCCTGTCCCTCTAGGTTCCAAGCAGGGATGTGGCAAGAATTCTAAGAGAGTATAAGACTGCGGGGAGTTATTGGACACAGAGGATTACATTAGTTCAGTCTCTGTCTTCTTGCCTCTCGCCTCCATGGAACCATCCTTTGCTTGGTCTGTTATAATGGCTTCAGAACAAGACTGTCTCCTTCCAGTCACTCTCCTCTAAGCTTTCCTTCGTATAATACCAGGTATTTTCTTTTTGCTATTACTCCTCTGCTCAGAAACGTTTATTGGCTCCCTATTGTCTACTAGGTAAAATTGAAATTTAACCCAACATTCAAGGCCTTTCCAAATCAGCCTCCATCTTTCCTTTTCAACCTTATATTTCACTACATCCCTCTATATAATCTGTACTCCAGTCAGATTAGACTAGTTGCCATCCCCTCCATACATGCCCCACTTATTCCCAGCTCTATATACATGGTAAAGCAGATAGACTTGTGGTTCAGTCAATTTGAGTTCAAATCTCATCCCAGATAATTTATTAGCTGTGTGACCATTGTCAAGATACAAAACCTCCCTAGCCTCAGTTTCCTTGTCTGTAAAATGAAGGATTTGGACATGACCTCTAAAGTCTCTTCCAACTATAAATCGATGATCTTTGCTGATCTTGTTCTCTATGTCTGAAGTGTTCCCCTTTCCCCTCTGCTTATTGAAACATTGAAGGCCCCACCTAAATGGCACCTCCACCTGAAAACTATCCCAGATCCTCCTCTTTCCCTTTCCTCTACTGCTTGCCCTATAGGTAACAGCTTTCTCCTTCTCAGACATCAGGTAGAACTTTGTTCTGTCCTTCCTCAAATTACTTTGTATTTAAATGTCTGTATACATGTTTTATCCTCCAGGAGAATGTAAGCTCCTTGGGGAACTGTTTAATTTTTGTCAATATCTACCTAGCACAGTGATACTAGGCAATGGAGAGATGTTCGGGGCTGTTAAATGAATGTTAAAATTTTTCTTTACATGTAATTGAAAAAATAAAATATTTTAAAAAATAAAAAAGAAATACGAAAATAAAGTGATATATAAAAGAAAAGAGGACAGTCTATTCAATTAAATAGCTCTTTGCTACAGTCGAATGGAATAGAAACGAATGACTTCTAAGTCCTTTCCACTCTAAATCCTACAATTACACAAATTACTTGACTATTCTGGATCTTGGCACCATCATTTGTAAACTGGGTCAAGTCACCCCTGTATTCCCAACCTCGCATCACAGACTGCTGTGAGGGAAGGACTTTGTAAACCCTAATGTGCTGAGAATTCTTAACTAATGTTAATATCATCACTATCATCATTTAAATTTTTCTCTTTCCCAGCACCTAGCCACTAAGCTTTGTACACTGTAGGTGCTTAATAAAACCACGGTTAAGAAAAGGAGCCTTGGTGAGGGAGCTCCACACTTCCCTGTATGATCCAAGACAGTGGGAAAGTTGGGGGGAAGAAAGAGTGGAAAGCAAGAAATATGGCATAGAAATGGAATGTGGGCACCAGGGGATGCTGAGTCAGACTTGACTGACCCCATGGTTCTGGCCAGGGCTGACCTGGGTTTGATATATTACCTGTTGCTGGGACAGGTTGCACTCCCTGGTCACAGACCCATTCTTGGCAGCACTTCCCAGGGACATCAACTCGTTTAGGGTAGGGACAGTCCCAGCTGGGCAGCCGCACATCCTCGCTGCAAAGGGGGATGCAGGTGAACCCCCCATCTGAGCAATGGCATTGGAATTTGCAACTTGGCTGAAAGGTCTCCCCATCCCGGTAGGTCCTCCCATTCACCTCACAGCTACCATCATCTTCTGGAACTGTGAAGGGAAAAATCAAGACCCAACACCCAGTCACTCATATTGGTTTAAAGGAACAGTCGATCAAACCTATACGGCATAACCAGCGGTTGTACCCCTGTGTAGTAATAGACAGTCCTACCTGTAATGGTAACCAATAGAGTAGCCAATATGGGACCCTATTAATTTTGTTGTTTAGTTGTGTTTGACTCTTTATGACCCCTTTTGGGTTTTTGTTTTTGGCAAAGATAGTGGAGTGATTTGCCATTTCCTTCTCCAGCACATTTTACAGGTGAGGAACTGAGGCAAACAGAATTAAGTGACTTGCCCAGGGTCACCAAGCTAGTAAGTGTCTGAGGCCAGATTTGAACTCAGGTCTTCCTGACTACAGGCTCAATGTTCTATCCACTGTGCCACCTAGCTGCCCAATAAGTGTCAGAGTCAGGATTCAAACCCATGTCCCCTGACTAGAATGCAGTGTACCACACCATCCTGCCTCTCATAATTTAGGGCTTCATGCTGGCTTGTTCTGGGCTTATTTCAGATGTGTATGATTTTTCTTCCTAACTAGTCTATGACTTCCTTGAGGGAAGGGACTTTGTCTTTTGTATCTTTAGATCATCGGAACTAGAGCTGAGAGGGACGTTAGAGATCATAGACTAACCCCTTGATCTTACAAATGCATGAATTGAGGCCCAGAGACATTAGTCACAAGCAGTAAGTGAGAAATTCAGGATTTGTCCTCCTAGAAGTCACTTGGGGCTGGGACTGATGGATGGTGAAAGAATTCCCCAACACAAGGAGAGACTGAGGCAGTTTGAGATCCAGTCCTCAGGGGATCCGCCATTAAAATGGGAAGAGTCAGAAAGTGAGAAGAGGGAAATATGAGGGGAAAAAATCTGAAATGAACAAATTCAGGATTTGACTTCAATTTCAGGGGTTTTTCTACCATACTACCTTTCTTATTTCCTCTCATTGTAGAGAAAAGGTTGCAAGCACTAAATAAAGACTTATTGGAAAAGCAAATTTGAGCAGATTTGAATGAGAGAGTCTGGCTCCCAGTCCTTCCCTTAAAGAGCTAGGAGTTATGTAGGAGCATACACTTTCCCCCTACCACCATGACCACATGTTGTCTCCCAAAGGTAAGAGGTCAATTTGGGCTCCAAACCCAATGTAATATTGGGCTGATGCCATGTGGACACCCGTTTCCTAGAAACCAAGGAGTAGCTGGCTGCCACCTTAATCTCCTGCTCCAGACAGGCTAGGCTATGAGTCCCTGGAGACCTCCTGTCTCCTTGTCGATAAGATTGTCTTGTAAACAGTGGCATCTGTTTAGGAAAATCAGTTGTGGAGGAAACAGTGGGGGTGGGGGCAAGCTTTAATCTTTGCTGCTTTTCCTGGTATTTTTCATGATAGCTGTCAAAGGGCTCACTTTTCCCATGCCTGAGTTGGGCAGGGACCAGACCTGAAGGTCCAAGGACTTCCTGTCTTCCTAACATCCAATACACTCCCAGGAAGGCCAAAGAATGAATGTGCATGTGTGCGCTTTTGAGTACATATGAGTGGGGTACAAGAGCACATTGACAGAGAATACATCTCCTTCAGGTCCCTGGCCTCATTAGAAAGAGAACTGTACTAGGAATTAGACCAAGATCTGAACTCAGGGCTTCCATTAATGTGCTGTGTGGCTTTGGGCAAGTCACTTCCCTCTCTAGGCTTCAGGATCCAAGTCCATAAAGGAGGTACCATCAGTTAGTGTAGCACCAGGAAGCAGTACAGAGAATCGACCCCAAACTTCTCCAAATAGATCTAGAAAACTCAGTATCAGACTAAATCCTGCTAAGGAAATCCAAGAAAAAGTCACAAGGAGTCATTTTTTTTTCCAGCCCAGGTCATCATAAGGAGGCAGAGAAGTCTGTAGACAGTGGGGACAGGGTCTGACTAGGAGCATCATGCAGAGAACACAGGGGAGGCCCAAGGAGAGGCTGTGCACCAGACAAGAAGAGGTTCCAGGCTCATATCAGAGCCAGGCTCATATCAGAGCACCCTCAGACCCTTACTAAGGGGTTGTCACCCACCATCTAGGCTAGATGACAAAACCAGGTCTGAGTGAGAAAGGAGAACCTGGACCCATGAGTGGTATTCCCAGGTAAGAAGCTGTTGTAGGTGTTAGGAAGTGTGAGGAGAAGAGAAAGTTCAGAAGCAAGTAACAGTGGTGTGGCCTAGAGCCCAGGTAAAGAGCAAGGTCTGTGTTCCAGTTTCTAGCCCAACCTGAAGCCTACAGAGTAGTAATGAAGATGGGAATTCCAGACCAAAGTGGGGGCTGGAGTTCCATGCTGCTGAATGAGCAAAGCTTTCCAGCTGGCTGCAATTTACTCTTGCTCAGACCCAAACCCAGGTCAACAACTTGCAGAGTTTAGACCAGGGAGACAGCAATCAGATTTTGCCCTGGATCATACTCCTTTGAGAGCACTGAAAGCTTTAAGGTACCCATGAGTTGTCCCTGAGAGCCTGAAACTACACAATACTCAATATACCAAGAAAGTAGTAACAGGAAAAAGCTCAAAACTTCCCTCCGGAAGTGTAGCAGAGCCTAGCCCTTAAGTCACATCCACTATCAGGAAGTAGGCTGAAAGAATGAGCAAACAATAAGATAAAATAAAATAACTGTTATGGTGCTTAAGAGAAGAGAATGACTCCAAAACATCTACAAGAAAAGATTAAAAGAAAAATATAGCTTGGGTCCAGATTCAACTAGAATACCTAAAAGAGATGAACCAGAGGTTTTTTAGGGGAAAAAAAGAGCTTTAAAATGTTTTTATAAATAAAATGAGAGAGCTAGAGGAAAAATTTGGAAAAGAAATGAGGGTTATAGAAGAAAGAATTGCAAATAGAATTAATCACTTGGCACTTATTTACCTTTCTCAAGTGACAAACTCCCTGAATATTAGAATGGACTGAATAGAAGCCAATGACTTTATGAGCCAACAGAAAATATTAAAGCAAAGTCAAAAGAGTGAGAAATAAAACAAAATGCAAGAAATTTCAAGGCAAAAAACAAAAACAAAACCTAAATGACTTGGAAAATATAGCAAGAAGAAAAAAGTTAAGAATTATTATACTACCTACAAACCATGACAAAAAAGAAAAAGAGCCTAGATACCATATTGAAAAAAAAATCTTAAAAGCAACTTCCCAAATCTCTTAGAAATAGACCACTGGTCAGCTCCTGAAAGAAGCCCCAAAGTGAAAACTCTCAGGAACTTTATAGCCCAAATCCAGTTTTCAGGTCAAGAAAAAAATACTACAAACATCCAGAAAGAAAGAATTCAGGTACAAAGGAACCACAGATAGGATCACACAATAAAGCAGTTAAGATCCCAGACTACAATACTTTGGAGGGAAAAAGATACGGGCTTACAGCCAAGAATAAATTACCCACAAAGCTAAGGATAAGCCTTTAGAGGAAAACATGAATTTTTGTGAAATAGAGGACTTTCAAGCATTCCTGATGAAAAGACCAGAGTCGCACAGAATCCTTGAAGTTCAAATACAAGAGTTAAGAGAAACAGAAAAAGGTAAACATGAATAAGCCATCCAAAGGTACTAAATAAGGAAAACTTGCTTCTATTCAAATATGGGGAGAAAATACATACATTCCCTCTGAACCTTATTATCATCTGGGCTCTTCAAGGGAGTCTAGTTAGACAAGGCCTGAGAGTGATTCTCTTGTGCCTTGATGATCTTAAGGGAAGAATGGAAAGAGAGGAAGAGGAGCATACAAGTTGGAGGGAAAGGAAAGGAAAGTTAGGGGAAATTATCTCAAATGATCAAGATGCAAAAACAAACATTTATGGAGACAAGGAGGGGGTGAGAAGAGTGGCTGACACTTGAAACTCACTCTCGTCTGATCTGGTCAAAGATGGGAAGAATACAGAGGTGGGGGAAGAGAGAGAGAGAGAGAGAGAGAGAGAGAGAGAGAGAGAGAGAGAGAGAGAGAAAGGAGGGGGAAAAGAGAATGGGAAAGGAGGGGAAGGGGGAAGCGAGAGAGAGAAGGAGACAGGGAGGGAGGGAGGGATGGGAAGGGAGGAGAGTTGAGTACAGAAATACATTTCAAGGAAACCGAAGAGAGGTTACATGATTTATCTGTAAAATGAGATTATACTAGATGACCTCTGAGGTTCTTTCCAATTCTAAACATGTTTCGATTCCCTTCCATCTCCAAAATTCTGTCATCAACATCCCTTCTATCCTTAAAGACGATTTAAATACTTAATTCAAGTTACTTGATCCTTAGCAGACCTATGCCAGTTTCTGAGGTAGGTAGGTGCTAGACAACTGACTGGTTGTGGGGTCTCTTATAATTCTTTATTATAAACTATTTCCTTATAACTGCATATGAGGATAATCTCCCAATCCAGTTAGCATATGGGTGTACTTCGTACACCTGGGCTGCTGACTTCTTTTCTATCCAGATTTCTTTGTCACTGCCTGAAATGCCCCCTGCCTTATGCCCATATGCCTAGCCAGATCTTATTCATCCTTCATGGCCCACCTCAAGCTCTACTTCCTCTCTTCCTTGGCCACCCTCAACTCCCAGTGATGTCTCCCTCTTCTGACCTCCTCAAGACATTCATTAGAAGCCTGGTTTAGTGGGAAAATCACATGACTTGGAGTTCAATAGTGCTAGGTTTGAACTTTGGCTCTGATGCTTTCTGGCTGTTGTGAACATGGACAGATGAGTTCCCTTCAGTTTCTTTTTCTATTAGATAATGGAATCGAACCAGATGATCTCCAAATTTTCTATGTTCTTAGGTCCCTTCTAGGTGTAACACCATGAGATTTTTGGCCTGAGATCTCCCTCTGTCTCCTGTGATTTCAGTTAAGGCAACTCTAGCCCAGACACTGTCCTACACAGGAAATGACTCCAAAGGCCAAGACCTAGGCAGCTTGTGCTGCATCAGAGGGAGTCTGGACAGCTTCCAAATGTCCCCAGTGCCTCTACTCTCAAAGAAAGGAAATTCATTTGTTGAGGCCTGGCCCTGGAGGGAACTCCAATCCCTTATACCTAGGCTACCTCTCACCCTTACCCCCTCTAGGTTCACAAACATGCTTACAATTGCAGGTGCCTCTGCTGTCCCCTGGGGTGGCACTGTAGTTGCATACCAACCCCTGGCTCTGGTCACAGATGTTGCGTTGGTCACAGGGCTCCCCCAGCCTCCGAGCACACACCCTGCAGCAGCCACAGCCATCTAGGACCAGGGGTGCCCCAGGAGGGCAGCGTGGGGGTAACCAGGGGCAGGTACATGGCATCCGGCAGAGCTGGGCACATACCTGTAAAGACAAAGAGCTTGCTTGCTTGGTTTGAGGACAAGAACACCAGGAAAGCTGATGAATGACGGTAACTCCTATTTCAACAGTCTCCTGATGCAGCTTTATTATAAACTGCCCTGGATTAGAAATCGGATGACCCAGATTTGGGTCCTGATTCCGCCCCTGACTGTCTGTGAGATCCTGACCAAGTCCTCTCTCTGTCTCTCTCTCTGTCTCTCTCTCTGTCTCTCTCTGTCTCTCTGTCTCTCTCTGTCTCTCTCTCTCTGTCTCTCTCTGTCTCTCTCTCTCTGTCTCTCTGTTTCTCTCTGTCTCTCTCTCTCTGTCTCTCTCTGTCTCTCTCTGTCTCTCTCTCTGTCTCTCTGTTTCTCTCTCTCTCTCTGTCTCTCTCTGTCTCTCTCTCTGTCTCTCTCTCTGTCTCTCTCTGTCTCTCTCTCTGTCTCTCTCTGTCTCTCTCTCTGTCTCTCTGTTTCTCTCTCTCTCTCTGTCTCTCTCTCTGTCTCTCTCTGTTTCTCTCTCTGTCTCTCTCTCTGTCTCTCTCTGTCTCTCTCTCTCTGTCTCTCTCTCTCTCTCTCTCTCTCTCTCTCTCTCTCTCTCTCTCTCTCTCTCTCTCTGTTTTAGCCTCAGGTTTCTCATATATAAAATGAAGAAACTAATCTGTTCTACCTTTCCTCCCAAAGTTGTAAGGACAAAATGAAATGAGAACTATGAAAGTATTTGGGAAGCAGAGCAGTAGAAAGGTGGTAGTTAAAGGGACATGATTCATAATTGGCTGAAAGAATGCTGAGCTACGATGCTGTGTACCTGTGTGAATGGAGAAGGGATTTCAAAGATATAGGTCTTAGAAGTGGTTGAGACAAATTCAGCCTTTTGAGTGGCAGATAGAGACCTCCCTTGAAGAAGCTGATGTGAGGAGCGGGCCCCCAACATGTCCCTTGACTTCCAGCATTTGCAATACCAGAGACTGCTAAGAGCAGATGCCCCTTGGTGAGAGTATTCTGTCTCCTTGACAGCTAAGATTTTATCTCACTCCCAGCTGAAGAGCTCTTTTATTTTTGTGCCTTCTTTGGTCTATTTTAATCTGAATAACGTCTCTAATTTCCCTTTACTGCTTACTTTGATAAAGAGGTGTACTGGCTATTTATAATGATCTTTTATGCAGCCAGAATTTGGTGGAAGGGTGCTAAGCTGGCAAGAGTAAACTAAGCATGACTGTCCCCTTAAGAGCACTCAAGGACAGTAGCATTTATCCTGAACGCCACAAAGTGTTCTAACCCTAGACTATCGGTATTCAAGGTGTGGTGGCTAGATGTAATTCTAGCCCAAAAGCCTTCTTGGAGATGGATGAGGGTAGAAGCAAGAACCTAGTCACAGTTCTCCTCCTGCTCCCCACAAAGACAAAAATTGAAGTCCCCTTTGGAGAAAGACAGGCTAGGTCTCAGATGAGAATTGATGCATGCCATGTGCAAGCTGAGCCACCTATATATTTGGAAAACAATCTACAGCTATCTTATGAGGATATTGAATTAAATTTAGAGTTGGAATAGACCTAAGAGACCATGTAGTCCAACCTGGTAATTTTACCTATGAAGAATTGAGGGGAAGTAACTTATTCGAGGTCACATAGAGCTATTTAGTGGTAGAACAAGGATTCAATTAAAGTTAATTTAACAGATGACTGCCCAATAATAGTCCAAGCCTTGCAAACATGCCCAGTATGATGTCTGATGCAATCCTTCACATGGACTTTGGATCATGCAGAGGTATTTTATGACTGTTTTTGACCACTTACCGTATGCCAAAGTGGAGCCTTTTAATTGGTTACTGAATCAGAGCTGGGTGTACAAACAAAAACATTAACAGGTCAAACTGACCTCTCTCTTTCCTGGCAGTGATCCAGAAAGATTGTGGTAAGCCTCCTGGCAGGGAGAGAGGTAGTAGCAGAGGAAGCAGAGGCTTCTTAAGGATGGCTGCCTATCTCTCCACCTGGGCAAACATTGTCTCTTTGTAAATGCAACAACAAGATCTTGTGGGATCCAGTCTAGGAACTGGAGTGCATAATAGTTTTCTGGCATCTCACTGCACCTCATAAATGATGACCTGCAGGCATGTAGCCCAATAGTTACTTGGTCCTGGTAGCAGAGACATAAGTAAAGGAGTGACTTTCATCCTTTTCCATGCTGCATTTAGAAGTAAATTTGATGGGGCAAATGCTTTGTAGCAAATACTTTAAGTGTGAAGCTGTTCTCCTTAGGGACTAAGGTAGTATAGGAAAGAAGGTTCCCTTGGTCAGGGAAATGTGTATTTATTTCTGTTCTTGTTATATCTTTTCAGTAAATATAATTTTGTAAAAACCAATTGATGTTATTGGTTATATAATATTGGGGGCTTAATCAGTGATACTGATATATTAAGTGGCACTGGCAATTGATATTATGGGTACCACACAGGGATGGAGGCTTGAACTGATGGCTTTAGGGAAACCCTCATAAGGGCTTAGGGGAACTTCTAGAACCCTTAGGAAGAAAGCTAGTCAACCTTCTGCAATTGAATCTGTCATTTGGAGTAGGAGTTGGGAAATTGATCTGTAAAATCTTATATAGTTACAGAGTCATTTATTAAGCACCCATTATGTTCAAAAAGTTGGAAATTCGAAGAAGAAAAGCCTCCCGCTCTATCTGTAAGGAACTAGGTCTACAATTGTTTATTCATTTATCTTAAATTTTATTTAATTTTTAAAAATTATACAATTCGATGATTGTACATGTGTAGTCTATTTCAGATTGCATGCTGTCTTGGGGAGGGGGGAGGGAAGAAAGGGGGAAAATTTAGAACTCAAAATTTCATAAATGTAAATGTTAAAAACTAAAAATAAATATTTTTTTTAAAAAAATACACAATTTATCTATTTATTGTCTATCTACAATTAGCTAAGACTTCTGACTCCCAGCCCAGGTGTCTTTTTTCTCTAACAGTCTGACTTCTGTGAATGATTGATATAAAGCATATCTAAACATAAAAACAAAAACACCAACGGCCCAGCACCAAATTAGACAATAGTCTGAGCCACAACTAGGACTTAGAGACAAGGAAAACTTGAGTTTGAATGCTGCCTGAGACACTGGTGTTACCCTGGGCAAGCCAGGTAACCTCTATACCTCAGTTTCCTCATCTGCTAAATGGGGATAATAACCTACTTCAGAGAGTCGTTGTGATCAAATGAAATAAAATATGTACAGTGTTTTGTAAACCTTAAAGCACTGTATAAATGTTAGCTAATATTATTAGCCCATCTTCATTTCACAAATGAGGTTCACAAGGTCATATAGAGAGTAAGTGGCAGAGCTGGGGTTCAAGCCAGGGGTTTCTGACTCCAAATCCAGCACTCTTTCCCAATTGACCACAATCCTTCAGCATTCTATAGACAACAGAACTCAGCACCTTGTTAGCCAGCAAGACTGGTTGAAGTCTATCACCTGTTAGACTCAGGTGAGCACCTCCTCCATGCTGCCTCCCCCCAGCAGCAGGGTCCTGTTGGAGTCCTAGGAGTCCTGTTTCTCTTCCAGGAGGAAAAATCTCCCTCATCCCTATACATACATGCATACATGCATACATAAACCATCCTCAACAGAAAGGTTTATCTCCTGATTCTTGCCCTAGGTGGGAAAATGCTAAGTCATGGTTTTGACAATAATCTACAATACTTATGTAGTTCATAGGAACTCAGAATCCTGGAGCTAGAAGGTACCTCAGAGGGCATCTGGTCCAACCCACAACTACAATGGAATCCTTTTACAACCCTCCCCTAAAGTGGTCACCCAGCTTATAGTTGAACCCCTTCAGTGATGACAAATCAGTAACATACATCCATGCCACTGGTCACCCAGTTTATAGCTGAACCTCAGCTCTGTGAGTGGCTTCCTAAGGTGTGGCCTTAGACAAGTCACTCCTCTCTCTGTGTACTTCAATATCCTTTAAGGATCTAGCTGGATCAACTGATCTCAGAAGTCACTTGTACATATAAGTCCTATGAGCCTATAAAGTGAGTGACTTGCCCAAGATCACACAGTTAGCTTAGTGGCAAAACTGGGACTGAAATTTAAGTCTCTTGACTTCTGGGATAGATAGAATTTGGAAAAGAAAAAAAGGAAGGAAGAGAAGAAAAGAAAAGGAATAGAGCACGAACTTAGGGGTAGAGTAACCACATAGACCTTAAGCACTTAATAGCTGTGTGACCTCAAGCAAGTTATTTCCCCTCTCTGAGCCTCACTTTACTTATCTGTAGTGTGAAGGAGCTAGAAAACCTGTTTTGTTGTTTTTTTTAAAAAAAAAAAAACCTTCCAGCTGTGTCACTCGATCTCTCTGTGCCTAAGTTTCCTTACATGTAAAACAATAAGGGTGTGCTCAGTGGCCTCCAAAGTCCCTTCCAGCTCTAAATCATGGATCCTATGATCAAGACTAAGCAAGAGCTTATGACTTGCTTCCTCCCCCGAGACTCAGCCCTACTGGACCAGGCTTCTCACTTCCCCACTCGTCCCTATACCCTTCTTCTCTGCCTCCAATTTAGAAATCCACAACCTGTCTGAAAAAAATCTAATTTTTCTCCCAGAAGACTGTTGTGGTTTTAAATGTTTGTGATGACTAAATCCCTTGCTCACAGTATGGGCTTCTAGCCAGATTCCTGGGAGAGGGAGAAGTTATGAGGGGGAAGGGGGAGGGGAGAAAGGGGGTCTAGTGGATCTAAGAGGGATTTTTTGGTATGTGTATGGTTGTAGTTTTTCAGTTTAATATTCTTGAGTCCTCTTTTTTTACCCTAGGAACTTTCTTCCCATAGTGGATCCCAGTCTTTCCCCACCACCTGCCTTCCCCCTCCCAAAAAATCTTCCCTGGCCATCAGTTCCTCTCCCTGCCTCCAACATGTTTGGGAGTGATGTGCTCCATCCCCAACAGCATTCTTTAATTGCTTCTTTCTAGAGGCAAATGATGAAGAAGCAACAAGGTAAGGGGATGCATAGAAAACGGGGACTTAGCATTCTTGCCTGTGGTCTCCCTGTCTTTTCTTTGCATGGGATAGAAAGAAAGAAAAAGAAAGAAAGAAAGAAAGAAAGAAAGAAAGAAAGAAAGAAAGAAAGAAAGAAAGAAAGAAAGGAAGGAAGGAAGGAAGAAAGGAAGAAAGGAAGAAAGGAAGAAAGGAAGAAAGGAAGAAAGGAAGAAAGGAAGAAAGGAAGAAAGGAAGAAAGGAAGAAAGAAAGAAAGAAAGAAAGAAAGAAAGAAAGAAAGAAAGAAAGAAAGAAAGAAAGAAAGGAAGGAAGGAAGGAAGGAAGGAAGGAAGGAAGGAAGGAAGGAAGGAAGAAAGAAAGGAAGGAAGGAAGGAAGAAAGAAAGAAAGAAAGGAAGAAAGAAAGAAAGAAAAGATAAGACAGAATAATGGCTGGAAGGAAGGAGAGAGGAGAGAGAAAGAGAGCAGAAAGAGAAAGGGGAGAGAGGAGAGAGAAGAAGGGAGAGGGGGAGAGAAAGAAGGAAGGAAGGAGGGAAGGAAAGAAGAAGTAAGGAAAGAAAGAATAGAGAAAGAAGGAAAGAAGGAAAAGAAAACAGAAGAAAGAAAGAAAGAAAGGAAGGAAGAAAAGAAGAAAGAAAGGAAGAGGAGGGAGGGAAGGAAGGAAGGAAGGAAGGAAGGAAGGAAGGAAGGAAGGAAGGAAGGAAGGAAGGAAGGAGGGAAGGAGGGAAGGAAGGAGGGAGGGAGGGAAGGAAGGAAGGAAGGAAGGAAGGAAGGAAGGAAGGAAGGAAGGAAGGAAGAGGAGAGGGGTGGGGTGGGATGGGGTGGGGTGAGGAGAGAAGCTCAATCACTGCAGTCTGAAGCAACCCACCCACCTCTGAGATGGACCCTGGGCACCACTCAGAAGTACAAGGCACTCAAGAGTGGTTTTAGCCTCAGATACCTACAGCCCGAAAAGCAAAATGAGTGGGTCAGGTTTCCAATGAGCATGAAATTGCAGTGATATCATAGCTTGTAGTGCGTCCAACTCAGGAGATGCCAGGAACGAGGACCCGAGGAACTCCAGAGGGATAGACCGATGGCAGCCCTGAGGAGCCTGCAGGCAGAAGTCAGCGCCCACGCAGTACTACCCAGCCCAGCCTGGTCCACATCTGCTCCCGGCTGCCTTCGTAAATGTGCCATGATTTTCAGGAGCAGCGCGGCAATTCCCTGCCTGCCTCCTGCCACCTCGCTCCCCCTAGAAGGCAGCAGCCAGAGCCCCGAGAGCAGCCTTGCCACTGATGTGCTACCAAACCCAGCCATTCATTGGCTCTCTCGGAGATGTTGGGGAGGGAGGCATCATTCCTGTTCCCTAGACCTCAGCGTGAAAGTGCTGACCCAGAGCTCAGGGATGGGGACAGAACGGAGGGCATGCAGAGGGAGGCAGCTTTGTGGGGCTCAGGGTCACGGGGAGATGTGCAGAGAAGCAGATGTGCTAAGTCTTTGCCCCTCTTTTTTTTAACTCTCAAACAAGAGAACTTGGCTACAGTGAGGTGTGGTAATTCCCTTACCTCAAACAGGAGGCAGAGGAGAGAGAGCGCGAGCAGTGGCCTCTCCCGTGGAGTCCTCATGCTGCTCCCAGCTCTCTGGCTTCACCATATCACTTTCCTCGCAGCTGGAAGGCAGCAGTGTGTGGTGTGTGTGTGTGTGTGTGTGTGTGTGTGTGTGTGTGTACATGTGTGTGTGCAGCCCGCCGATGGCTCCAGTCCAGTCCTGTGGGTCTTATACTCCAAGGGCTCTGATGTCACTCATAGAGTGAAAACACAAACATGAGTAGGTTTGGACAGGGCTCAGCATTCTTTCCTCCCCACATTCCGCCTGACATTTTCATTCACCTCAAGGTGAGGCCGCATGACCCATTGAGAAGGCAGAGGGGAGTCTGGAGCTGGGATGACTCCAGCCCTGAGATGAAAAGCTGCCCAGCTAGCAGCTGTCTCCAGCTCCTCTCCGCCCTTCAAGGCAGCAATCTCTCCCTGCTTTTCCTATCTGGGCATTTGAGAGCCCATGGGATCACACCCTCCCCAGGCTGTCAGAAACACCTAGGGCAGGGACATCTCACTTTATTTCAGAGAGAAACTATTTATCAATATATATGTGGAGATAGGATTCAGAGATCTCCAACATATCTTCTAGGTCTTCCATTCAATTCATTCATTCAACCAACATTTATTAGGGCTAGCAAAAGAAACGGCAAACCACTCCAGTATCTTTGCCAAGAAAAGCCCAAATGGGGTCCAGAAGAGTGTGATACAACTAAAAAGACTCAACAACAGAGAAACGGCCAAACACTATTTTAGATGAACAGGTACACAGAAAAGGAAATACAAAATGTATACTGAATATGTGATATGGTGAGGGGGTGGGGAAGGCCAGCAGATTAACAACTGGGCCAGTGGAGTCAGGATAGATGAACCTCCTGTAGGAGATGACACTTGAAATAAACCTTGAAGGGAATTAGAGCATTTCAAAAGGTAGGGGCGAAGAGTGAGAGCATTCCAGGTATGGGGGAGAGCCTGAGAAAAAAACATCAGACTCCTTCCAGTTCTGACACCCTATATCATAAGGTCTCTTCTAGCTCTGGCATTCTATGTCCAATATTCTAAGGTTCCCCGTAGCTCTGACATATTATGTTACAAGGTCCCTCCCAGCTCTAACATTCTATCATCCTGTAAGTCTGTGATGAATTTTCTTTCCCCTAGCCTAGGTCAACACACTCAGCATCAGCCAATGTTCCCTGGTGGGAAGTTTTAAAGCAGCCCAGAGTCATGGGATCAGAGCAAAACATCTCCTGAATTTGGCTCATTCCCCTTAGCTACCCCAGCCAAAGTGCTGAAGTCTCTCTCTGGACCTGTTTCAAAAGACTTTGGGAATACAACACTTTCTCAATTATCTAGACCATGTTGGCCCAGGTATGAATAGTGAATGGACAGCCCTATTCCATTCTTTCTTGCTACTTTATAGCTTCTTAGCTTGGCTACCAGTGAAGGAGCAGGGCAAAAGAAACTCTCATCAGCCTCTTGGGATTTCTGTTGAGAAACTGTCCTGGAAGGCTTAATGTTGGCCCAAACATGACTGGAATTCAGTCGTAAGCAACTTGAGCCCATGGCCCAGGCTTTTGCCTTCCTGAATTCTTCTTGGTGCCTAATAGGCGACAAAGATTCTGAGAGGGTTGTTTATCCAGCTTATTACCTGATTACCCTATTACAGATATTGGACTGAATGATCTCTTAGGCCCTATGATTCTATGGTCTCATTCAGGAGAAAAGCCTAAGTCTGGTGCCATCAATTCATGCCATAGGCCTTTGCTTTACATGCTATTAGGGAAACTGAAACACAGAGAGATCAGAGGTTGCCCAAAGCATTTAGGAAAAAAAATAGATCCTGGATTTTTAGGAGCCCTATCCCCCTCTCCCAATAGCACACCACTATTCTTGTATGGAAGAGAAATAATTTGGGACATGTAAGGGGATATTTCTTAAGGAAGAATTAGCCAACCACAATCAAAATGTTAAAGAATTTTAGATCTGGAAGGACAATAAGATCATAGATTTAGAGCCGGAAGGAAACTTAGAGGCAATGAGGCCCATAGAAGTTGGGAAATTTACTTAAGGTCACTTAGGTAATAAGCGGCAGAGACAGCACTCAACCCTGATTCTCTGATAACTACTCTAGCACAAAGGGTAACTGGAAGAGACAGAGACAGAGAGAGAAACTTACTCAAGATCGCATGCTGGTAGTCTATAGAGCACTGGCCCTGGAATCAGGAACACCTGAGTTCAAATCTGGTCTCAGATATTTACTAGCCATGTGACCCTGGGCAAGTCACTTAACCCTAATTGCCTCAATAAATGATGGAATAGATAAATAGAGAGATAGATAGATGGATAGATAGAAGATCTGACATTTAAACTCAATTTACCTAACTGAGCTGAGGCGATATGCTTAAAATTATTGCCAAATATAATCTGGCCAGTAATTGGTTATAATCAAAATCAAGCCCAAAGTACCATTTTCTAAGGAAGAAGGATATTACCCTGTATTCCTTCTCCCTCATTCTTATATTTGTCATGTTCAGCCTCTTGATTGTGTGATGGGCATATTTCAGTTCTATTTTAAAATAGCTGCCTGTCAGATTTCAGAAAAACCTGGAAAGACTTCCATAAACTGATGCTGAGTGAAATAAGCAGAATCAAGAGAACATTGTACACGGTAATAGCAACGTTGTGTGATGACCAACTTTGATATACTTAGCTTTTCTCAGCAATACAATGATCTAAGACAATTCCAAAAGACTCATTATGGAAAATGCCATCCATATCCAGAGAAAGAACTATGGAGTCCAAATGCAAATCAAAGCATACCATTTTCTCTTTTTTGTTGTTTTTTCTTTCTCTTGTTTTTTTTTTCTATTATTCTGATCCTTCTTTCTCAACCTGACTAATGTTGAATGAAATATGTTTAATATGATTGTAAATGCGTAGCCTATATCAGATTGCATACTTTCCTGGGGAGTGGGAGGGGAGAGAAGGAGAAAAAAATTAGGAGCTCGAAATCTTATAAAAGTGAATGTCGAAAACTAATTAATTAATATAAAGTAGCTACCTGTACCCACATGTTCTACTTTTTATTCTGACATAAGACAAGTCCCAAGAGTATCTTCCATCTGCCTGGAGAATGCTGATGGGATCTTTCTGTCTCTTGCCCTTTGGTTAATCCAATAGTTGAAGGAACTGGAGATGTTTAGCTGCAAGAAGGGAAAATTTAGAGAAGACATAATAGCCATCATCAAATCTCTGAATGATCTATCTTAAGAAAGAAAGATCAGATTTGATCTGCTTAGCCTCAGAGGGCAGAACTAGGACCAAAAAGGGAAAGGGAGGGACAGAGAGGGACAGAGATCTGTCCAATAGCGGAATGAGCTACTTTGAGAAATAGTGAGTCATTTCTTTAATGGAAGTCAACAAGTGTAATCAACAAGCACTTATTAAGTGTTTACTGTATAGTAAGCCTTGTGCTATAAGGGCTGAGAATACAAATACAAGTAGAAAAATAGTGCCTGAATTCAAGGAGCTTACATTCTAATGGGGGAAGACAACACATAAAAATGAGCTAAAAAGGGGGTGGGGTGGGCAGAAGATGTATGGAGAGTCGGGAGTACAGTGTGGAGAGAAATGAAGCTTGACCTGGGTTTTCTCCTTAAAATGGAGGTGCAAGTAGCAACCAGTCAATCAGAGGAAAAGGTCACAGGGATAGAGAAGAATGAAGTCTTGATTCTGAGTCCGTGGCATTTGTTCTGTTGTGCAACCTAACACTGTCTCTAACCATGTACATGAGTAGTTCCAAATATCTACCTGGCCTGGGAGCAGGAATGCTTAGCCTGGTTCTAGAGGTGCCTCAGAAGTATGTATGGAGAACACTAGAAGCTCTTGGGCAGGAAGAATCCTTTGGTAGCTTTGATAGGGCTGTTAGGGAAGCTTGAAGTTCACAAACAGTGTGATTTTGGTCACTCTGTGAAGAAAAGGGGAGGAAGGAACTATGTGGTTTTTTATTTGCCCTTTGTTCTTGAAGAGGACCATGACATCAGGGAGGTGATGCCATGACATGCAAGTGGATTGGATTTAAGTGAGGGAGGGCTGTGCAAAGTCACCAGCCTCACTTTCTCCTCCTGTGCCATCTGGGTCTAGTGCCCAGATACAGATCAGGACAACTAGAGATGGATCAGAATGCAGTGGGGGATTGTGATGAGAAGCATGGAGAAGGCCCGCCTCTTCCTGCCGTGCCCCACAGGCCTAACTGTTGATGCAGTTCAAGTGTAAGGGGTTATCAAATGAGTTCCCTTGAAGTGTTAGCTTGATAGTAGGTCCAGCCATACTGGCCCACTACTCATTGTTCCTCACACACAATACGTAGAACTAAATCATAGATTTAGAGCTGGAAGGGACCTTTGAGATCATCAAATGAAACATTCTCATTTTCCAGATGAGGAAATTGAGGCCCAGACTAGTTAATTGATTGGCCAAAGATAATGCAGCCAGTAAGAATAAGGGGCAGGATTTTGACTGGGATCTTCCTGATCCTCTGGGTCATCTGGCTCCATCCTCCATCTTTGTGCCTTTGCATTGACTATCCCCACAACCTGGAATGGCATCCCTCCTCACTTTTACCTCTTGGAATTTCAGGCTTCCTTCAAGCCTGGGTTCAAGCTCCACCTTTCATAGAAGGTCTTTTCTAGAGGCTGCCCAGCTGCTAGATCATCTTTCTTCTACCTTGTATGTATTTTGTATATACTTATATAAGTATGTGTTGTCTCCTTCAACACAGTGTCAGTTTCTTGAGAGCAAGAACTTTTATCTTTGTATTTATCCCCAAAAGCATGTGTACAGTGCCTGGCACATAGTAGGTCCTTAATAAATGCTTATTGATTGATTTATGGGGTTACAAGTCAGTAAACATTTGATAAAGACCTCCTAATATGTACATGCACATTGGCACCTTATTAAATGGACAAAAGAAAACTACTGATTAAATTTTGATGACTTAAGGCTGTCCCCAAGATGATTTGATTGCCTAGGATTCACTGTAGAAGGGATGCCCTGTAAAAGAGAACCAGAAAGACTGCTCTTGACACCTTTTTGCCTGAATCTTTCTTTTGGAGGTGACCAATTTCACCTGCCCCTATATCTGAAACATGAAAGTTACCTTGGGGAAAAGCACTCGGAAACTGCAAATGCTTGTCTGCACATTCCAAGAAGAGAGTTCCCAAGAAGACACTTTCTCAACCAAAGAGATGTAACTGCTGGTAGAGTGATGGAGAATCCTGGAAAAACACATGGCATTTAGATGTGGTTGCCTGTACCTTTCTTGCCATGTAGCCCAAGGAAAGCCCTTCAGAGTGGGCTATCTCAGCCCAAGGGATAGAGGTGGGAGGAGGTGGAATATCCTAGAGGAGCACAGAGAAGTGCTTGTCCACATGGCCCAGGAGGGGAGTCCAGGGACAAGTTCATTCCTGAATCCTTGCCTCCTAGTTAGAGGAAGGGAATTTCCCAGTAGTATGAGCTCATAATATAGCCTTCTAGTAGGGACAGAATTCCTTGATCAGCACAAACTTTGGGTTTGCCTTGAGAGTAACCCCAAATTCAAGAATTCAAAGATATGACCTTTTTGAGCTAGAAGAGGAATCCCTATGTCTCTTGGAGATAGAAGAAGATTCTGGCTGCAGCGGCTGGGGAATAATAAGGCATGTAAATCCACAACAGGTGTGCAAAAGATCTGGATGTGTGCCTCCTTATTACCAAGAGTTACTTAGACAAAGTAGATGGCATTTCCAAGAGCCTCCAAGTTTGTTTACCATCTTGTGGTAGTTCAAACCACAGCATAGTGCTGCAAGCTTGGTGGGAGGGAGAAGGGAGGATTGTGCAGAATGATGGAGGATCCTGTGAGAGAAAGGAATTTTACTGGAGAGTTTACTGGAGAGGTTTTGGCACATTGGATTTCCCAAATTTAATTTCTTTCTAAAAGCGGGGGGCAGGGTGAGGGAGGTGAGGAGACATGGCTTGTGTGCTGCTGTGAATGCTTTTTGTGTTTTCTATATCTGTTTATGAGTTCCTATTAGTTTTTTCATCTTCTATATTTTCTATGGGGGGCCAAATAAAAGAAACTCTCTCTACTTGATATGCATTTGTTACCTTAAGTGTTTATATGAGAACTGAAGACTCACATTTGTAAAAACCTAGATATGGGCTATTCATAAACTGTACTAATAGATTTTCCAGAGTATAGGCTAGATGGGGGCAATAAGAGCCAAAGAGAATATTATCCCTTTGGGGAGGGCCCCAACATCTGATCTGGTAGATTAGATGAGAGATGGGCACGGGATTGAGATTTATTGGATATCTGTGCTGAAATTAATATTTCAGGAAAATAGGTTCATTGGCTATTTCTTAGGTTAAAGGAACATAGATTTAATTGGAGACAATTGGGGGTAAGTGACTTGTCCATGGTTACATAGCTAGTAAACGTGAGTCTGGATTTGAACTCAGGTCCTCCTGACTAAAGGGCCAGTGTTCTATTCACTGTGCCACCTAGCTGCCTGTGGAAACATAGATTTAGAGCCAGAAAATACCATAAATATCATCGTGTCAAGTCCAACTTTCTCATTTTATAGATGAGCAAACTGAGGCCCAGAGTGGTACAATGACTTACTCATGACTAGTAGATGTCTAAGGAGGGATTAAAATCCAGGTTCTCCTAACTCTAGTCTGACGCTCAATCCACTAGACTAAAATGAATTAGGGAACAAAACAACCTGAGAAAAATCAAATTGCCCCCAAGGGCAATGGAAAAATGCATGGAGATCATCAGTAGGCTTAGCATAGTAACAAAGAAGAAGTAGGTACAAATTCTGCCTCTGGCACTTACTAATTTGTGACCCTAGACAGTCATGGGCCTCAGTTTCCTCAGCTGTAAAATAAGGAGACTGGATTATAATGAGCTCAAGAGCCCTGCCCTCCTCTTATAATTCTATGACACGTTTAGCTCTAATAGAAAATGGGTTGCTCACACAGCAAGAGTGAGAGACAATAGAAGGATGGGCATTCCAAGTGTTAACGTTAACAGAACCAAATGAAGGATTTGAGTTATTAGATTTCCTAGGGAGGATTTATGGAAAGACTCAGATGAGAATCCCATGGGGAGAGGTTGCAATCTATAACAAGATAAGGAGTACACACCCTAACAAAATTATGAATCCATCAGTATTGAAATATTCTAGGCTACAGCTGACTGAGAAGCTCCTACAAAATGTGATCCATAGTAGGTTTGTTTTTACTGGACTGAAGCAAATGGAGAGAAAAGGCAATATGAATCCAGAGCCAAGGCACGGGCCTAGAGAGGGTGACCCTATGAAGAAATGATCCTCCCTGTATTATGAAGTGAAAATCAGATTTGGACATGATTGTCATAGGAAGAGATTTGGCAGCTCAAAAGAGATTTTTGTGTTGGGGGAGGAGATCTATGATACAGCCAGCTGGGTGGAGCCTTGTTAATGGGGTAGACTAATGGTTGAGTAAGCACATCAGAGAAGATAGCAGAAAAGTTGAAGAGGGACATCACATTTAAAAAAGAAGAGGAGTAAGGAGTTGGGTTGAGAGGAGGCAAGGAGAACCTATTGAAGGTCTTTCTCTTCAGGCAGAGTAGCAGATGGGCCATGTGACAAGGGCCAAACTGAGATAGTTTTTGGTCAGGAGTCAATCAGATGAATAATATCTTTGAATGGACTTCCCATCCCAAGATGTAACATCATCTCATTCTTCTTTCTTTTTCAGCTGAGTTCAGATAAAAATTGTACAAGGATATGTCACCTTCCTGTTACGATTCCTTTATATTCAATGTCCTACAGGGTCTTGTGCAGGTAGATTAAAAACTACTTTTTGTAGTTGAAAGTTTAGGGACGTAAAATCATCCTCTATGGGCTCACTGAAAGTATTCTTAACCCAGTTCCAGTAACAGACAGGACAATAGGAGAATAGGCACTGGGTTCTGTTCCCAAGTGATTCTGATCTCAGCTGGGGCCCTGTAGTTTGAAATTTTTTCCTTCCAAGAAGCTTAGAATTTATGAGTTTTGGGGGTAGCAAAATCTATTTAAAATGCCAATTCTTGAGTTTTTATCAATCAATGTTTTATCTGGGCAGTTGTGGGCAGCAGATCAAGCTGTGATAATGGTACAATTCTAACACAGTTTATTGGTTGAATTCTCTAGGCTATTTTTGGGTCTGTGTTTGTGCCATGAGGATTTATGGTCTCTGAATTCATGGAAGATATCAAGCAGAATTCTAATTTATAATTCTAGGCAAGGAGATGTCCTTTTAGGTATTCAGTAGATGCTTAACTCTCTTTTCCCCCACTTAACAGTATTTTATTTTTCCAATTGGATGTAAGGATAATTTTCAACATTCACTTTTATAAGATTTTGAGTTCTAAATTTTTTTCTCCCTCTCTTCATCCCCAACCCCCCTCCCCAAGATGGCAATCAATCTGATATAGGATTCTTAAATCTCAAGTGATGCTTTACCCAGTCTCCAATAGTTCCTTGCATAATCTACATTGATCAATCACAGAGGGGGCCTCATAAAGTTAGCCTTTCTCCGGTTTCTTATGGCAATGATCTGGTCCTGAATTGCCATCCTAAACCCCTCCATTTCCATAATCAAGTCTCCATGACAACTATTTATTTTTTATAAAAATATTGTCTACTGAAATCATGTGAATGTGACCCAAGGAGAAGCTTTGGGTTGTACTCTTTGTCACTTCATAGGTTCCATCCTGGTAAGCCATGCCAAGTTACAATTAACAAATTCAATGGGGTACACCTGTTATCCGTGTTTACTGTTACTCAGTGAAGTTATGTATGCTTTTTCTGAGATTATTTTTGTAGATTTTTTATCCATTTCTCAGGTGTCTATGAATGTCTATCAGTTCTTCTTCCCCTTTTGGATAAGGACATTGCGGGTTATTATTTATCATTTATTAATATTGTTTGAACCCAACTTTATGTGACTAAAGATTGCACCCAAAATGTCATCCTGACTTTAATAACTCTCCAGGAATGCTGGAGGTGGTTTCGAGGAATTTTGGGTTCCTCCAGGATCCACCCAAAACGTTGTTTTGGCTCCCCACACCCAGGTCATGTTTTGATTTGACCCAAGCTTGGGGTTTGGCATTTCCTTGTGGTTTGGCTTTGTCCAAATTTTATCGAATGTTTGTACTTACTGGGATCCATCTCAATCTACCTTGCTTTCAAATACAAAACTGCTTAACTGTGTTCATGTGGGTCGTGTGCAGGTACTCTTCCTTGTCTAAATCCTATGTAATGTAAACTTGCCAGAGCCTGGAGGAGAAGGAGACCTTCCTTCTTTCCTGCCCTTGTTCTCTCTCTCTAAAAAATACCTTAATAAATTTTTTAAAAATTATTTCAGATTTTGGGGTTTGTTCTGACAAACAACAAAGTGTTAGTCTTTCTTCAGTGGCCTTAGGATAATTGACTCTCTGTTTAGTATTCAATGGGTTTTTGTACTTACCAAATCAGTTACAGTTCATTTTACCATTCCAAAATCGTACGTCCTGCCTGGAAATGCATAGGCATTTGTAGCATTAAATGTCTCCTCCCATTTAGTTTAGATTCTAGGATCCAGTTAAGTCTCTTAATGTTTTCAGCCTAAGCCTTCTTCTTGACATTTTTTTTTTTTGCTTGATCTATCTTGCCTACAGGAGACCAAAGTATTTGTAAGTACAACCTTCAACCATTAGTTCAATGTGACTTCTGTATTCACACTTTTGGTCTCTCTCTTTTCTTGGCATACATTAACAATTCTACTCTTATCAAGTGTAAATGTTATTTGGATATCATTGGAGAAAGATTCCACGAGATAAAAGAACTGTTTAATCTGGTTTTTGGTGAATGACATTTATATATAGCAAGTGATTAATAAGATATTTTGGTTTAACTCTTTTAATTTGGAAGTTATACTTAGCTCTTCTTAGGAGAAATGATAATGAATTTAAGGCTAGGCAGAACAAAAATGGGTTTAAACTGTCTCCCTGAAAAGTGCCAAGTTTTATGTGAATAATTTTTGACGTTATTGTGCTAATAGTATGCTTCAAATACAAAAAGGTTTTCCATGTTAACATCGATAATGCTAGCATTCACTGTACTTGGGTCTGTTTCATCTATTAGCGATATATGAGTAAGCTGTGACTATGGAAATGAATCAAAATCTTGTGATAATTGACGAAGGAAGTGTCTGTGTGTATATATGCGTGTGTATGTATATACTTATATAGACACACATATGTGCATATGCATGCATACTGACATATATATGTGTGTATGCATAGAAACACAATCACATGTCTGTATAGGTGTATAAATATACACACATGAGTGTATGTATGTGTGTGCACACACATGCACTACGACAGCTTGTTCAATAATCACCTTATTTGATAATAGCTACCCCTTACCACAGTGGATAGATAGAGTGGTGGGTCTGGAGTCAGGAGGACCTGAGTTAAAATCCAGCCTCAGATACTAACTGTATGACCTTGGTCAAGTCACTTAACCTGTGTCTGCCTCAGCTTCCTCAACTGTAAAATGAGGATAATAGTAGCACTTGCCTTGCAGAGTCATTGTGCCTGGCACATAGTAGGAGCTTAATAAAACCTTCTTTCCCTTCCTTTCCTTTCCTTTCTCACTCTTTTATGTCAAGCCAACCATCACAATGGCCCAGTCTGCAACACTGGTCCTGTCTATTTCTTAGAGTCATAGGAGCAGTTTTATTATCTTGGCTGGGGTGTTACCCCGATCACTGATATCGCCAAAACCCTCTTAGTTGATGTTTCAGGGCTCCTGCCAGGCTTTCACAGCTATTGTGATAGTCTTAGGGCTCACAAAGTTTCTGTTGTACATGACCTTGGCTGGCGTTCCCTTATTTTACTATTGTCTCTCCTGTACTCTCCTACCCCAACCCATACAGATTATGGGTTGGGCTTTGAGGGGGTTGTTATTATTATTTTCATTATCAGAGGCAGCTAGGTAACAATGGATTCAGTACTGGGCTTGGAGACATGACACAAATCCAATCTTAGATACTCACTAGTTATGTGACCCTAGATAGGTCGTCTAACCTCTGTGTCCCTCGGCTATAAAATAGGGATAATAATAGCACCTACCACCCAGGGCTGTTGTGAAGATCAAATGAGATAACATTTGAAAAGCACTTAGCCCAGTGCCTGGCACATACTGGGTACTTTATAAATGCTTTCCCTTCTTATCTTTTTTTTAATCTTATATTTGGTGGATTTAAGACAGAAATAGTTCTAGAACAAGTCACTCTCCTGCTATTTTTCTTTTATATAGTGTTTAGAGGACTATTGCAAAGGTGAATAAGAGGATCACTCTTTGTAGCTGAGTGAAAGCGTTGGGATATAAACTCATCTCTTGTGGGCTCATTACAACCGTCTTTGGGACAATTCTAGTACCCAACAGGTTAATAGGGATGATGTGTACTTCGTCTTGTCTTCATATGATTTTGATTTTTTTTCTGCTAGGTCTTCATATTTTGAGAACCTTTTATTCTACATAGATTGAAAATTATGAATATTTTGTATAGTGCCATCTATTAGAAATATAATTGTTAACTTTTAGGGGAAAGGGGTCAATGTTATGTCTGGGTAATTGTGGGCAGCAGTTTAGTCTATGATCAGGCTCTGGTTCCAGTAGATTATTGGTCAATTCTCAAGGATCTTTTAGGGTTGGTATTTTTGGTATGAGAACTTGTTATCTGATAATTCGTTATTATTTTTATTGTAATTAATAGTAACGTATATTTCTATAGGTCTTAAAAGCATACGAAATATTTTCTCTACAAAATCTCTGTCACATGAATGGTGCAAATGTTTTTATCCTTATTTTATAGGAATTTTGTGGAAACTGAGGGTCACAGAAAAGCTGTGACTTGCTTAAATTTGCATAGCTAAGAGCAGAGACAGGACTCCAACCAAGGGCTTCTGAGGCCATGTGTAATACTCCTTCCACTACACTATGATAACTCATCTTCCTAATATTTAATTAAATTCAATAAATATTTATTAAGCACTTACCTATTTATAAGGCATTATGCTTGGTGCTAGTGTAACCTGAAGCTCAAAATCCATTTGCATAAGACTTTCCTCATTGGTAAGATGTTCTATGCCTACATGAAGAGAGGAGAAAGATACTGGTCCTCTGACTTCCACTTTCAAAAGAGAAGATATGTGATTCCAGATTCTCTTCAGATTTCTGAAGGGAGAGAAAGACACTAGGAAGAAACCAATATATCACGTTCTTTTCCCCAGCTTATTATACTGGAGACTTTGAGGAATTTCCCTTTTGGGTGAGATCAAGAAATCTCTCTTAGTTGAGCTGAGTTATCTTACTCCCACTGAGAGAGCTCATTTACTTGGTATTTTCTGGTATATTTTCATTTGTATAACTTCTTTTTAAAATTGTATTTTTTTTGTTACATTTTGAGTTCCAAGCTGTCTTTTCTCCCTCCTAATCCCACACTAGAGAAGGCCAACATTTGACACAGATATATATATGAAACCATGCTATGCATACTTCCATATATTATTCTTTCTCTGGAAGTAGAGAGCATCTTCCTTCATAGGACCTTTGTTGATTGGAATATCCATATTACTCAGAATAGCTTAGTCATTCACAGCTATTCTTAGAACAACATTGCTATTACTGCATACTACATTCTCTTGATTCTGCTCATTTCACTCTTCATTATTTCATGCAAGTCTTTCCATGTTTGTCTCTTGCTCAAATGATGAGCAGGCTGATTTCAGAAAAACCTGAAAAGACTTACATGAACTGATGCAAAGTGAAGTGAACAGAATTAGTAGAACATTATTCACAGTAATAACAATATGTGAATCAACTGTGAATGATAGCTATTTTCAGCAACTCAATGATCTAAAATAATTCTAAGGACTCGTTGTGAAAAATTCTATCCACATACAGAGAAAGAAATGATGGAGTCTGAATATAGACCAAAGCATAGTTTTTAACTTTATTTTTTCATCATTTTTTCTTTTATTCTATATCTTCTTTCACAATATGCCTAATATTGAAATGTTTTGTATGTGTGCACATAGTACAACTTATATCAAATTGCTTACCATCTCAAGGAGGAGAAGGGAGGGAGGGAGAGAGAAAACATGAAACACAAAATTTTAAATAATAAATATTAAAAATTGTTCTTACATGTGATTGGGGAAAAATAAAATATTATTTAAAAAATAAAATCAACCTGCTCATCATTTCTTATATCATAGTAGTATTCCATCCAAATCAAATACCACAGTTTATTCAGGCATTCCCCAATTGATGAGTATCCCCTCAATTTGCAGTCCTTTGACACCACAAAGAGAGCCACTATAAATATTTTAGAACATATGAGTTCTTTTCCTTTTTTTCCTGTTCACCTTGGGAAGTAGACCTAATAGTGGTATTGCTGGGCCAAAAGGTATATACAATTTTATAACTCTTTGGGCATACTTCCAGATTGCTCTCCAAAATGGATCAGTTTACAATTTCACCAACAGTGTATTAGTGTCCCAATTTTTCCACATGCACTCCAACATTTGTCATTTCCCCCTTCTATTATTTTAGCCAGTCTGACAGGTGTGAGATAGGTGTGTCTCACATACAGCTTCTCTGATTTGTATTTGCTATCAGTTTGGATAAACAGCATGTTTGCTATTTGCTATGTTCATTGCGATACTGGTGTTTGATGGGGAGGGAGCCGAGCCTTGGATATATAGCTTGAGGCACACCTTCCTGTTAAGAGGTAGCAATCAGGGACTCAGCTTGAACATAAAAATTCTATAATATATATTTATATACATACACACATATATACATATACATACATGTATACACACATATATACATACACACACTATATGTATAAATAAAGTAATGTTTCAGGGGAAGATAGATATAATTCTAGTCTTGTACTCTTTCTCTGAAGAGAATAGAGTGGTCAGCCTCTGGCCACAACCTCCTGTTTCCCTTCCTGGCAAGAAACAAAGTCTCCCTTAGAAAAGGGCAGGTAGCAGAGACTCTAGCTACATCTAGACAGACCCATGAGAACACACGCAGCCCACATGGACAATAACACATACATACACACACACACCTGATCCACTATATTGGCAACACGAAGGTAGTTATGACATAGACTTTGCTCTCTAATAGTTTACAATCCAACTGTGGGCAGGGGACAGGGGGGACAGACAAGTGTATCAATTATTATACAAAGGAGAGTGAGAAAAGGGTAAGACTAACATTCAGGGAAAGTACTACAAAAAGTGTGAGGAAAGAGAGACAACTCTCAGCTCAGGGTTAGAAGAGAAAGGGGAACCAAGGAAGGCATCATGGAGAAGGTGATAACTGAATCAGAACTTGAAGAAACAGAGTCACTACAATAGATAAAAGTGGTGGTCGGCAGGGAGTGCATTCCAGGCTTGGGGGTGACATTAACAAAGACATAAAGATGGGATAACGCACAAAAAGCACAGAGAATTATATGGGTGGGGCCAAAACACAGAATATGTGAAGGCGAATAACATGAGATAAGGCTGGACGGATAGATTGGAAGCAGACTGTAGAGGGCTTTGAATGCCAAGACTGGTCACTTATGCATTGTATAAGTAGGCAATAGGGAACCACAGAAAGGAGAATGACATAATTGTAGTGTTACATTAAGAAAATTATTTTAGTCATGGTGTGAAAGACAAATTTGAGAGGGATTAGAGTATAGGTAGGAAGACCTACAAGTTAGGAGAATGTTATAAGTCTAGGTAAGAAAAGATAAGGTCCTGAAACAGAGTGGTGTCCATGGAAATGGAAGGGTCAGTCTGGATGGAGGAGATATTGTCAAGGTAGAAGCAATAAGATTTGGCATGTGTGGCACAGGAGAGGAAGAATCAATGATGACCCCATGGTGACATCATTACAAGACATAGAAAGGTTGAGAGAAGGGCCAGGTCTAAAGGGACAGAAGATGAATCTAGTTTTAGACATGAACTTGAAGTTTCAATGGGCCATCCCAGTGGATGTCCAGTAGTCAACTGGAAATATTGGGACTAGAATTCTGGGGAGATCTTAAGGTGGCCCTTTAGGCAAACCTGACCATTGCCTCCAGGTGAGCTGTTAAGAGAAAAGTGGTATCTAGCCTGGGGCTAGATTGGTGGTAGTGGAGGGGGCGGGGAGGAGAGACAAATGGCATCACATTCAGCCATCTGAGGGACTGGAAAAAAATAAGTATAGGGCAGGAGAAGATGACTCTGGGTAGAAGTGATTCTCCCCAGTCTCCTTGCTTGCCTCCTGGAGCCTCTGTGTACCATTCTGAGCAAAAGGAGGAAGCAAAAAGGGCCACTGGGTACCTGTGGGAAGCAAAAGGCACAGAGAGAGAAGTGTGAAATGTGAGGCATTAGAGAAAATCCTTACAATTTTGCTAAAGGCTGGCCCCATTAGAGAAGAGACAAGAAAAGCAGCTTCCCATTCTCTCTCCTGGCTGAATCCCTTCCCTTGTTATTGCCCTCCCTCCTGAATTTAATTTTCATATTTTTATATTCATTTTCTATGTACATGTTATATCCCCACCCCTAATAGAAGATAAAATCCTTAAGGACAGATAGTGTTTTGTTTTTTGGCTTTGCATTCCCAAGGTTTGATACAGAGCCTGGTATATTGTAGGCACTTAATAAATTCTTATAGAATGAATAAATGTTTTCTCCTTCCTTTTTCCTTTTTTTCCTGATCTCTCATCCGTTCAATATCCAGAGTTACCTTTAGTCTCATGAGAGTCACATGATCATTACCTTCCTCCTTCCAGTCCTAGCCATCTTTTCTCCTCCCCCTGGGGAGCAGTCTATTGAAGTAATACATTGCAATAGAAAGATATCTGCGGGGCCAGCTAAGTGGTGCAGTGAATAGAGCACCAGCCCTGGAGTCAGGATGACCTGAGATCAAATCTGACCTCAGACACTTGACATACTTACTAGCTGTGTGACCTTGGGCAAGTCACTTAATCCCAATTGCCCTGCCTTCCTCCCTCAAAAAAAAATGTCTAGGCAAAGACCCAGGAGACCTGAGTCCGAGTCCCAATTCTACTGATAACTAGCTTATGACTTTAGACAAGACAATACACCCTCACCACCTATAGAGTAGAGACGATGGGCTAAGTGATGCCCAGATCTAATATTCTATGCTTTGTATTCTCAGGGATATCCTAGAGCTAACATTTGATGGCCTCCCACCCCCCGCCAGCTCTGGGGGATCAGCAGAATTTCAGGAGTCATTGATGTCCCGACAGAGACCTGGCCTCTACCCCTGCAGTTTTTCCTTGGCCTTTCCCTCCCTTCCTATGTCTAAATTCCCTGCATTGTTGATGCCAGAGCTCAGGAAACATCCCCCTGGCACCCAGATCTAACAGGCATCTGCAATGGCCTCCTCATAAAGGAAGTTTCATTGCTTGAAACATTTAAAAATTAGCTCTGGACTGAGAGTGAGAGAACATACCACAGGAAACAGGATAGTCCTGGCCAAAAGGCCTGGCTGAGGTGGGTCTTTGAGCACATCCCCTATGTGGGTTGCTGACCAGCAGCCATACACGCATGTCACTGCCCATGCTAGGGAGAGCTTGGTGTTTCCAGCTGTGCTGAATTCTCTCTGCCTCTGGCCAGCTATGCTTTGCACGAGTAGAGCATTAATGCAATGACTGTGCCAAGGATGTGGCCATTGTAGCTGTGGCTGTAGGCCAAGTGTGCTTGTGGTGAGGAGAGAGGTAGCAGAAAGGGCGAGCCTGGTGGAGAACCACTCTAGAGCTGGAAGCTTTGAAAAGTGCTTCACCCATCTATTTAGGAGCCTCAGTTACTCACATGGCATGAAAGGAAAGGGCTGGAAGGAGAGTCAAGACTGGTTTGCTGTGTAACCTTGAGCAAACCATTTTCCTTCTCTGAGATTCCTTTTCCTATCCATAAAATGAGAGCAATTCAAATGCATGAACTCTATAGTCCCTTTGAATTCAGACATTTTATGGTCCTATGATTAGTCAGAAGCTCAGATCAAAGTCTTGTACTAGGTATCGTAGAACTCCTGAGTAACATTGGGGAGTGTTGGGGCTGGGCACGAGATAAGATTACAGTCTCTGTTCTTCTCTGGGCTCCTATCTCCCAATGAGGCTTACTCAAGGATTCTTTGGACTTCAAGCTCAAGGTCTAGAAAGACGCCCCCTGTAGGCTTGATCAAATGTCCACAGCCGGTCAGAACAGGGATGACATCTGCCCCTTGGGATGTGTAAAGATTCAAAGCAGAGACCTTGAGTTTGGGGTATATGGAGTGGCGAATGATCCTGTGAAGAAATGATTGTTCCCTTATTGTTGGTGGGAATTAGAAGTATGTGTAATATACATGGAGCCATAACTAGGATGATGCAATGGGCCTTTGTCACTATGGCACTGACATAGGAGGATGCTTCCTCCACATGGTGGTACTCTGACCCACTAGTATCTAATGATCCTCCACTGCCAATCAACATGTGGCTTGAACGGCCTTTCCAATCTCGATCTGTCATCCCACCCTCATAGTCCCCCAACCAATGCCTCCTCCTTGGGCTTGGGCTTAGGCTTAGGCTTGAAGGGGTCAGAGGAGCCATTAACCATAACATTGAAGGCATAGACTGGACTTTCTGGAGGGAAGAGGGTACCCCTCTTATTTATATGGGTGAACTGTCTTCTATGCCACTATTCCACCTCAAATAAATTCATCTAGCCTCAAGAATTTTTAATTATGACTCTGAATACAAATGACCATTTCTCTAGCTAGTGGTTGTGAGCTCTGGTTTGTTCATCTGAAGCTGGGAAAGCAGGTGAAGTCTTGCAAATATGAAGGACTTGAAACAGGGTGACGCAGTTGAAAAACCACTGGGTTTTGAGTAAGAAGCCTTATGTCCAAATTCTGGTTCTGTTCTTCTAACCCTTGTGTTGTGGTTCATGATGTGTTGTGGTGGAACCTTCTCAAAGAATTCAGAATCAGACCACCTCTAAGCCAAGTATGGGCATTTATTGACATTGACGCCTCTCATGAAGCAGGCTGAATTCCCAGAGAAACCAGAAACTTTAGTGAAAGCAAGATGGATTTTTATAAGGTAAAGATACAATTATGTAACAGAAATTACGAATATTAAAAAGGCAGGAGGGGTTTGTTAAGGGATTAGGTAATAGGGGAGGGGTCCCAGCCTCAATGGAACTGTGCATATAATTATCCAATACATGCAGAAAAACCTATTGGAGGGGTATGTATATATGATAATGATATTATAATAAACCTCTCTACATCATAAGTTCACCTAAAGGACAGCTTTTGCTATCACTGCATAGGTGTCTACTTAGGGAAAGTCCTTTCTATTGTTTTGGGGTTCACATCCTGCTCAGGCATCCCGGTGGTTCTGCTTTCTGATTGGCCGACTATTGTGGTCCTGTCTGAAATTAGATGGATGTAGTTATGCGTCTGTGCATGGACACATCTGCTGTTTCCATGGGAAATATGAAGAATGGGTCTGGGGGCAGTGGCTAGCTAGAGGCAGTGACTGGGATCCCATCACATGGACATGCCTGCTGTTCTCTGAGAAATACAAATTCATGGACACATCTGTTGTTCTAGTGAGCAATGAGGCATATATGAGGAAGTTAGGTTATTGAGTTGGGCAGGGGAGGTGTGGCTAAGTAGGGAAAGTGGCTATATTAAGTCTGGGGGCCTGTGATATGGTTAAAGCCAGATTGTGTGGTTAAATCAGGACATACCTGCTGTTCAGTGGGGCCCATGAGGAAGTTAGAATATTGGGGTAGAGAGCAGCTTTATTAGGATTCCATCACTCAATAAAGCAAAGGAGATGATCAGTCTATCAGGATAGATGAGTGAACCCAAAGGCAATCATGGAGCTCTTTCTATAGAACTAAGCAAAGGTTCATCAAGAGAGAATCAGGAAGAAAGGGGGAATATATATGTTTAGGAGTTGTTCAAGAGTGAGGCTAACCAGAGCAGGCAGGTCCAGTATGGCAGCAAGTAAAGTAAGTGAACAGAAGGAGCAATTCAGTTCGACAAACATCTATGAAGCCCCTACTGTGTGCAAGGTACTGGCTGCTATGGAGATGGTTTGCTTTGTCTTTTGCCTCTTTGCCAGTGATGCCATCTTGGATGTTAAGAGAATAGAGATTGTTTCAGAATTTGTATTTGTGTCCCTAGCACCTAGCACACTGTCTGCATCATATGCAAGCATTAATAAATGCTTGTGCATTGACTGATTGACCCTGTGATGTACAGCTTGGTCTCGTTGCCTGAACTCCAGCCTCCTCCCACTGGGACTCTGATCCTGGGACCTTGGTCTCTGAACTTGCACCTTAACTTACCCAGTTCTGGGTCTACCATGCCATTTCCCAAACATCTCTGAGCCATATCACTACATATCCTCTACTGTGCACAGTTCCCCCCCTCCCAACTCTTGCCACTCAATAAACATCATCTCCTTCTATTAGAACATAAGCACTTTGAGGGCACTTGGTCTTTCTTGCTTGTATTTGTATCCTCAGTATTTAGCATAGTGCCTGTTACTTGGTAAGTGCTTAATAACTGCTTCCTCATTCATTCATTCCATCAGGTCACTCCTTTTGATTCATGCTATTGCAACTGGGAGCTGGAGGGAGCTGACACCATCACCTCTCAGTCTAGAAACCTAAGAGGATGAAGGAGGGTGTCGTTCATATCAGGTGCCATAGAGCCAAGGAACTGAAGTATTATGAGAGAATCCTAGGGATCCCAGGATCCCAAGAGTGGGAGAGGGAGGGGAGGGGAAGGGAAAGGAAGAGAGAGACAGAGAGAGGGAGAGAAAACCCTTCTCAAGTAGACAGCCAGTAGTGATAAAGTTAAAAAAAAAACCCATAGGAAGACTGCATCTTACAGGTGTCATTTCCTGGAGTCCTCCTGTTCATTTAGAAGAAGGATTAGATTTGGTCTGCTTATCAACAGATACTAGAAGCTATAAAAAGGAAAAGATTTCCTCTTTGGTTAAGGAATACTCTCATAATCATTAGCATTGTCCATGAATGGATGGGCTGTCTTGAATGGTTGTGAGCTTCCTACCTCTGGAAGTCTTCAAGTGGAGGCTAGTTGTCCATTACCTGAAGAGGATATAGAAAAGATTTAAGTCTCAGGCAGGGTTGGATCTAATCACCTCCCAGGGTCCTTCCAATTCCAAGATACTATGATTCCCTCAAAGCCCCTCAATCCATTAGGTTAATTGTCTCCCTAGGATAGGGGTGAATCTAACTTGGATTCAGTCAAAGGATCCAACTTGAGGACCTAGAGGGCCACATGTTGCCCTGAGGCCATGGGTTCCCCACCCCTGTCCTAGTGTTGCAGTTTGGGGTGCTGGGAAGCTCCAAAGTGTAAGAGGGGGGTCTACCTTGAAAGAATTCAACCAGTCAAGCCTTCTTTCAGTCAAAGTGGCAAGTTTTATTTGTAACACCAGTATGGTGGGCACATTCCCAGTAAATCTGTAACTTAATGGGAGTGAGATTGATACTTTTTTACAGAAAAAGGAAAGAAGGGTCAGTGAAAAGATCTTGACTGGATTAAGGAGTGGTAAGTAGCCTGGGGTGGGCCAGGTGCAAACAATGAAAGGAGTTAAGTGGTTGGAGAGCCACAGTAGAAGTGCTGGGATGGGGCCTGCTGCCTTGGGCAAAATGCCAGGGACTAGGTTGTCAAAACGTATGGAAAATTCAGGGTCCGGTTTCCATCACCCCATCACTGGGATATGTAAGTCTTTGAGGGACCAAAAAGATTTCTGACCACCACCTGAGCAAGGAATTTTAGTAGCTCCGCACTGAGTTCCTGGATTCCATCTAGTTCTACAACTTACTTAAATGTGGCCCTTTGCTAAGACATTTAACTGCTCTGGGCCTCAGTTTCCTCATCTGTAAAATAAGGAAGATGAACTAGGTCATCTTGTTTTTTGAGAGAAATGTTCAAGGTTTATTAGGGCATCACATTCATCTCAATGTTGAGTCATACAAAAACAAGACCAGAAACATTCAGCTTTTCTGAAAACCTGGGCTAAGGTCAATACTCCAGCTTCTTGCTAAAAATCCTTTTCTGTTCTTCAATTCCTCACACACCAAAATACTACTTGATGAAGCTTCCTGCTGTGGCTTAAACTCAAAAACTGATTTTGCAAATTTAAAAAAAAATTATTACTGGAACCACAAATTAGGAAAGGTGATTTCCTTTATCATGCAATTTAAAAATACGAACACCAAAGAGAGCCAAATGTGGTTGGCTGGTTTCCCAGGAGTGCCTCTTCAAGAGACTACAAAGCTGAGAACACTATGGATGGGAGAGGAGTGTTGACAATTCCTAAGCAAGAGCCCCCTCCCTCTCACACCCCCTCTCTGGATCTCTGGCAGAGACAGTGGGAGGCTCCTGGTCTCAGCTTTTTCAGATGAAATTTTCAGCTCTTTTCTAAAGGAATGAGGACTGGGGTGGGGAGGGGGGTGGCTCTTTGGCAAACAATTTTAAATGATCCTTCCTCTAGCAAAACTCAATTCCATTCCATTCACATGTTGGTTTAAGTTCCCAAATTATAATTTTCCCAAAGATACTCATTCTGTTACCCTGAATAGAAAGATGGTAAGTCTTAGGAAACTCTGAGTTTATAGGTTGGTAAGGGGAAAAGTATGTCTATTTTAATTCTTAATCCCATAAAGATTTTTAAAATTCCTTTCACAAAGATCAAAGCAAACTCTGAGAGTGCCTAACATCAGCCAAGGTATTCTGAGACATCCAATTACTTAAGGATGCTTCATGTTTTAGGAGAAAATTTTTCTATTTCCTTGCTTGATTTAAGTAAGATACCAGCCCCCCTTCCAAACAAAACAAAACAAAACCCTTAACTGTTGTAAAAACTTGGCCCACTACGCCTTAGTTAAATCTTAGTACACACCAGGCTGGACCATGTCCCTGCCTGATCCAAGACAGGTTATAAAGAATTGGATCACTCTATTGTCCTAGTATTAAGCATGTCCCCTGGGACCAGGGGAAAGTAGCTCCTTTTCTTAGTATTTGAGGAGTAGGAGCCCCAGCAACATAACCAAGACACATCCCAGCCGCTGTTTAGCCCAACCCATATTTGATACATACATACATACATACATTTGATACATTAAGTAATTTAAAAGGCAATTTGGAAAGTATTCAATAACCCTTGGAGCGAGTCAGAAAAATTGGGACTTGAAAATGCAAATTTGGCCTGAATAACAAAGTTTAAGTTGAAGTAGGAAGTTACAAAAACACTCCCTACTTTTCAGTTTACAATCCAGCCAACATTTAATGGCCTAGATCTGAGCACAATAAGGCCATCTCTTGTGATGTCAATCAGTGATTAAAGATCTTTCCTGCCCATTCAATAGGCCTCAGGTGGGGTTAGTTAAAGGTGGCTTCATTAGTGGCAGGCCTACACCCTTTACTTACTAAGTGCTAAGCCCCAACCCCTTTCAGATGATTGGCCATGAAGCCCTCGGGTCCTAAGAAGAGTATATATACCCAGAAGGTAGCCATTAAGGTCAGAATTCAGCCCAAGGAGCAGAAGGAAGAACTCCAAGGTGATAGAGTTGTAGAGAGAGTGGAGACCAGAGAGCAGAGACCAGAGAGCTGGGGGGTAGGGAGGGGGAGGTTACAGGATGACTTGGTTCTTTGCTGTAATATTGTGTTATAATTTTCTTGTTGTTACTTTAAGGTGGACTTACTGGCTTTAGAATACAACTGTTGCTGTGTTGAGTTGGAGTTATTGGTCTGGGGGTTTGATCCTCTGGTGTCTAAATAAATGTTATACTTCCTCTGCCTTCTGCCTAGAGAATCTCTTATACTTTGTGATTCTGAACTATACAGGCATGTTCATGGTCATCATCCAATCTTGCCTTACTGATACATCTCTATATCCTTAAGTCCTGCTGAACAGACCTATGACCACCACCAACTAACAGGCAGACCCTCCAGGCCCCTGCCCTCCATGGTCGCAAAGAAGGGCAAGGGCAGAGAAGTCAAAACCCAAGCTTAGCAGCTGACTGAGATCAGGCCTATTGGCCTTGCCTATAAAAAGTCAAGCAGTGTCATCATGCTTCTCTTCCAAAGCAATGGAGTCTAGAGTAGTTGACATTCTCTCCAGTCATGAGCCTGTGACAATTCCTAAACAAGAGTCCACCCCACTTCATACATACAAGTAGCAGAGATAGCCTGAGGCTCCTGGTCTCTGCTTTTCCAAATGAAGAAGAAAGTCCCAGGAAAGCTGTCTCCCAATAGATGTGGGTCAAAGGCAGTCCCCACTAAATGAAAACTCAGACCTTTGGAGCTCTCTCTCCTTATTACTATGATTTAGTGCATGACTCAGGAAGCACTGGAGAGCCAAGTTCCCCAAACCATGAGAGCTGTCTTTCCAGAGAAGTTTCTGCAGATTCAAGAGTGATTCCAAGATCATAATCATTCACCAAAACATAATCACAAAACTTCAGAGCTGTAAGGGACCTAGGGGTCATCTTGACCCCTGATTTTATGGGGAGAAAGGCCAATGGCCAAAGAAATCAGGGGAATTTCCTAAGGCCTCACAGTTGTGTTATGGATGTTATATAGCAGAAGAAATCAAAACAAGAAACAAACACCTATGGTTCCCAATGGTCATGCCACAAAGAAGAATCACATCTTTAACTGCCCCAGATAGTGGAGTCAAATGATAAAATCATGCAGGAAACTTTCAGTCAAGTTGAGATAGAAGAAAGTTGTTCCCCAAGCTAAGCCAGAAACTGGTGGACTGACAAAGGAAGGAAAAGTGTTGAGGCAGAAGGCCAGTCTGTGACAGCATGAAGTGGGAGAACAGTAGGTGGGGCAGCAGGAAACAAAGGGATGGCTTATTCTGTTCAAGCCCAGGCCACACAGATTAGGCTAGAGAAGGGCGAGGTAAATTATACCAGGAATCTGGCAAGTGAGCCAGCAGTTTGGGAATTATGCTCACACCCACCTCCCCACCTCAGACACTGCCTGGTCACAATCATCCTGCCTCTGGGGCCATCCTTCCCACTCCCAGAAAAGGGGCAAAGCAGTAACTTGGACCAAGAGAGTTTCCCTGAGATGGAGGTCTGGAGAGGCAGACAAGACCTTTGGGGAGAAAGGCAAGAACAAACAGCCTATGCCCAGGAGGGGGGCAGCAGCTGGAGCAGTAGCACTGTTTGCCCAGAGGCCCAAAGACTCTCTTGAGGAAACAACAGTTTTTCAATAATTTGGGTAGTTTTTATAAATAGAGACCCTCATGCAAACAGTTTGATGTACGAATGAAGCTCTATATCTAACATAACCCAGGTCCCTGGAATCAGCCCCCAAGCTAGCTGTCTCCCTCACCCCCTACACCTTCAACTTTTGCTCCTACAATAGAAGGGAGGCTTTTTGCGTTGGGCTACACTGAATTCACAGCCTTTGCAGGCAGCTCCCAGAAGCAAGGCTAGATATGCAGAGAGACAGTTCTGCAGAAACACAGGTAAATAAAGGTAGTTTCATCTGTTCCCATCTTTAACTTTAATCATCATTTGCATCTGGGGGTGAGACCACAGTCCCATTCTAGTACAGATAGTTACATGATGCAAATTTATTGGTTATTGATGTGATATTATTGCTCACACCAAAGGAGATGCTGCTTGAGTCTGTAGTCCTCAATTGTCTCCTTCTTGACCCTAAAACATAGGGTACCTTCTTCAACATAGGCCTAAGCTATGGTGCCAGTGACCGAACTGCAGATTATCTTGGGAAGATCAACCATCTCAGCCTGGATGTGCCATATTGAGTCCCAGTCTCCCAGTATAGCCATGTAAGGAATCTTGTGTATGGTATCAAAGTCAATGGTGATCCCCAAAACGACCCCAATCTCGTCTGTCCCAATGTAGCACTTACCGATGGAGCCAGAAGAGTCATCTACCTTGTGGGATACCCCATTTCTGGTCAGGGATTCAGATAACTCCTTTACACATGGCACAAACTCCTGGTTCTGGCTCAATGGGAGGACAGAACATTTGAATGGAGAGATGCTGCAACAGTTCAGCTAGCAGCTGCTGTGGAGTGAAAGACCAACACAAGCCCAACAAGAACGCTGCCAGCACAGTTTCTTTTGATCTGCTTTACTAAGGAAAGTAGCATTAGGGGGTTAACGATCTTATTTCAAACCAACATACAAATATCATTCACTTAGTACAGGGAAAAAGCCAGCACCCTGAACTTCAGAGCAAATACAAACAAATTACAAACATACATTATAAAAAGACCAAATACATAGTTACCAAGGAACCATCAACATCTGAGTTCAAGAGCTGGGGAACTCAACACAGACTGGCCCAGAGTCATGCACCGCTCTTCCTGTGGCTCAGAGCCACAAGCAAATAGCTCTGTTCTCTTTTTTTATATAGTCTTTGGATTTCATTAACTGTCATCTGAGCAACCAGAACTTAGGCTCCTACTATTGGCTCTGGTTGTAGCAACTCCCCTTAGGATCCTGAGGGCTTCACGCCCACACAGGTTTAGCACCTAGTAATTAGGGGTTTGGGCCTGGGGCTTTGCACCTAGTAAGGCTCAATCAAAGACAATTAATTTATCATTCTAAAACAGTAAAAAAGTCCCAACTTAATTGATGTTACAAGAGACTATGGCAGGAAAGCTGAAAAAAATGTTCTTTGTTCATCTCCCTCTCAAGTACAGACCATGTGCTCAAATACCATCCATGTGATCTTACCCAGACCAAAGGAGGGTCCAATGACCTTTGGAACAACCTCTTCAAAATGGAGTGTCTTCTAAAATCTCTGCATGATGACCATGTCCTTTGTCATCTGGAATGCTTTCCCTTCATTTTCAATTGTGAATTTCTCTGTCTCATTGAACAGTTTCTCCAGCTCTGTAATATAGCACTCAGCACAGGCAGTTGGGTAATCCATTACCAACCTGGCATCCTTCTCATAGGCCTTGCCAATCATTGTCTTGCTTGACTCAAACTCAACCACATTAACTGTTCTGGGCTCCTTGAGCATTTTCTCTGCCACAAGCAGAACTTTGGTAGCTCTCAAATAACAGGAGAGGTCATACCAGGAGCCACCAGCACACCCAACAATCTCGATCCAGCCATAGGACATTGTTGACTTTGCATCCTAACAATGGAATGGGCTGTCTCATTGTCTATAGGCTACCAGAAGCAAAGCTTCTCTGGGGATACCCTGACTTTGGTGAGGCAGAGATAGATTCTGCCAGCGAAACACCCCAATACACACATCACACCCTGCTCCATTACATCCCCAAGGCTCATCTTGTGCACAGACTGGCCATTGACCTGGGATCTTGCTGAATACAAGTTGATGCTGAGGTCCTGACCCATGTTGTCACACTTAGGGTGGTGGTTTTCATTGGGGTCAACAAAGTACTCAATCTCTGTCTTGGTGAATTCTCTGATTAATCAATCCTGATCTAGGGGAGATCTTGAGAGATCTTATTCAGGAAGGAAATTCTCATCTAGGCAGCAGCAAAAGGCAAGTTTCCCTTTCTGAATTCCAAAAGACATTTGAAATTGAGGAAGATTCCCTGGGTAGTCTCTGTCTTTAAGTAATCAGGCATGTTCCCTCCAGACCCAACGAAGGTTTTGAACATTAAGTTGAATGACATTGAAAGGAGCATGTCATTTCCAGTCATGAGAGACTTAAACTTTGTCATTCACAAAGAGTTCTTCCTGTCCATAGTTGTCCAGTTGGAAGAAGATACTTTCCAACTAAGATTTTTTTTCTCAGCCAACCTTTTCTTATCAGACATTATTTTCTGCAAGTGAGCTTTCCAGAGATAATCAGCATGAAAACATTCTCCGCTTCTCACATTTTCAGCACAAAGTCAGCAAATTTGTCAACATGGCCAGATGTCTTGAGAACAGGTTCTGGGGTGAGCATAGTATAGTCATTCTCCAGGATCTGCTCCTCTTCGATAAGGTGCTGCTGACAGAGCTCTCTCCCTCCTCCCCTCCCCCTAACCCCAGACAGCATGCAATCTGATATAGGCTATACATGTACAATCATATTAAATGTATTTCCACATTAGTCATGTTGTGAAAGAAAAATCAGAACAACAGGGAAAAACCCAAGAAAGAAAATACAACAACAACGAAAGAGAAAATAGCATGCTTTGATCTACATTCAGACTCCATAGTTCTTTTTCTGGATGTGGATAGCATTTTCCTGGATGACATTATTCTCAAAGGAATACCCCATAGGCCCCTGGTTATACAGGCCGATGTCGTTGTTAGTCCTTCATTCTCTCAAAAAGGACCATGACATCAAGCAGGTGATGCCATGACATGCAAGTGAGTCACATTTAAGTAAGGGAGGGCTGTGAAAAGTCACCTTCTCTCTTTCTCCTCCAGAGCCATCTGTGTCCAGTGGCAAGATATAGATCAGGATGACTAGAGATGGCCCTTTATGTAATGGGACCCCTCCATAAATTGTAAAGCCTTGGTCATAGAAGAACCTCCGTTTAAGGGTGTCTTCCATTTTAACTTAGTCCATGCTGTCATCTTTGGGCTGCAGGGCCAACTTCTTGGCCTCCAAAATCCTCTTCTGTGTGTTGAGCTAAGCCACAGTTGTGTAGATATCTACCTGGGTGACTTTGTCTTTTTTCACTTTCTCACCAGATCCCTCCACAGCCAAGTGGAGAGGGCCCAGCTTAGCCTCAGCCTGGTCCTGGGTTCCATCCATGCCACAGCCAGCACTAGGAGGTCTCAGAGGAGGAGGAGGAGGAGAGGATGCTGGGAGCAGGTGCTGCAGCTCAGCGTTTTGGGTTGGGGACAGGGGCTGCACTCCCCTCAGGGCCAGCAGTACCAGCAGTGTGCATCAGGTAGGCAAGAATCCAAAGGTGCAGAGGGGGCTTATAGTATGGGAGGAGAAAGCACATGTCAAAGCATGTGTCAGCAGGTCTGGCTGATTAAATAGATGCGGCCCTGCCTGCCTCTATAGGTTATCTCTTAAGATCCATTCTAACTCAAAGTCTTAGGCACATTTATGCTGGTACCATCTGAAAGTACCTATTCTGAACTATTAGGCATATCCAGAAGATAGGGTAAAGGACCTAATCCTTCACGAATGAGGCATTCCAGGAAACAGCCTCTCCCTTTCCCCAGCCCTTGGCAGGACAGAGTGGGCACTGAGTCACACTTCTCATCAGTGTGGGCCTAGTGCTCATGTGAGCATCTAGTCTGGCCATTGGGATAGAGTTAATTATAACCAGCTTCTTTGGTGGGGGAACTGATTAGTAGGGCCAGCCCCTTTGGGGCTTGAGGCATGCAATGGCAGGATGTGTTGTGTGGAGCTGGCCTTGCTGAGTTGTTGGGGGTAGGCGTGACAGGATGAATCACCAGACAGTCATCCACTGGTCCCGGGAGTCCCCACGGTCTGGTGAGAATATCTCTGGAGTGGTTCTCTTCAGGCAAAGCAAGGGGTTGGGGAGGGGCAGCATGGAGGCCGGAGATTGCCAAGTTCATGGCAGGAAGCCTACTGTGGACCCACACTCCCTCCTTGCCTGCTGCAGAGAGCTGCTTCTCCCAGACTACTTGTCTGGCTGCCCTGTGGCCACCTCCCTAACCCTTAAATTGAATATAGTGTCTGAGAGAAAGCAGAACAACTCAACACTTAGTCTCCCCTTCAAATGCCGCAATAGCACACTGTAATGGAGGGGTCACTGAACTAGGAGTCAAAAGAGCTCCATCCTTGCCAAGGTCTGTCACTAGTTAAATGTGTGGCTTGGGAGGAGTCATCTGACTTCTCTGCACCTTAGCTTATTTTATAAAATGGGGGGGATGGACCTGACATCTAAAGTCCCTTCCCTATGTCCATGCTATATTCTACTTTTTTTAGGTCCTTCCCAGTTCTGACATTCTATGTTCTAAAGTCCCTCCAGACTTTCCCAGTCTGTATTCTATTGCTCACTCCTATTCTAACAGTCAGCACCAGTTCCTGGAGAAAGATCTGGTTGATCGGCTTGATTTAGCTCCCCTCTTCCCTTAGCTGTAATACCCCCACCTCCATGATACCTCCCTACCCTTCCCAAGCAAATTAGCCTCATCCCCTGGATGCTGGTCAGGAAGCTCACAACATTGCTGCTTCCCCTCTGGCTCCCATACAGGGATGAAAGGATAGCCCTTAATCTTCTTCCCTCTACCATCCTGCCCATTGGATTGAGGTGGGCCCTGCCTAACTGGAAGGTGATCCATTTTCCCTAAGCCCTTTGTTTGGTTTCTGGTCCCTTTCTTATTTCTGTAAAGGCCAGGGAGTGGGGGAGACCAGAGTCACTTTTAAGCCACTTTCCTTATGGAGTGAGTGGGCCTGGCTGCCTGCCCATCCTGAGTGAACTAGAGAAAACACACCATTACTGGGAAGCCAAATGAGCCAGGGCAGGCATCAGGAAGCCGCTGTGTTAAAGCAAACAGATCCAGGCACTGGGGCCAAAACCACAGGGCCAAGTTCCACCAGCTACCCAGAGCTCAGTTCTTACTGGAGCTGTTTACAAAAACCTACCCTAGGAAACCTAGCCAGCCACCCCTGGGATCTGTGATCAGAAGGGTCCGCAGCTGCAGGGGCCCCTCCCCTACTTCTCCATAGCCTTAAAGCTGATGAAGGCCGCCAGATTCAGGCTAACTTGGGACAGTTGGCTATAGAGGCAGAAGCAGCTGAATCTTTCCTCCCCTCTCCTTGGCCCATTGAGAACAGGTGGCTGGTGCTATTCTATGGAGACAGGGAGCTTAAGGCCAGGGGCAAGGCCTATAGGGTCCCTGCAGCTATATGGGGCCTGGGCTGGGCTCCCAGATTCCTGCAGCAGCTGACTGAGTTTTGAAAGAGCCCAGGCTGGGCTCCATCTTAGTGTTCCCAGAATAAGCCTGGGGCCGGGTCACAGGGTTCAAAATCCAAGGGGTGAATCAGCTGAATCCACCTACCACTGGCAAATTAAGACAGAGTCTGGTTGGGTTTGGGGTTTGTTTGTTTGTTTTTAATTGGAGGGAGGGGGCAGAGATTTCATGTTCTATGCTCCTGGTCCCCTTGAGGCAGCGTGGTGTAGTGAGAAGATCTCTGCAAAGACTCCTGTTCTCCTTCCAGTTCTGCTATGACTTTTCTGTGTGACCTTGACCAAGTCATTTCTTTTAGCCTTTTCTCCCCTCTAAATAATAGCGTTGGACTAGGTCAGAGGTTCTTAATCTTATTTGTTTCTGGACTCCTTTTCAGTCTGGCAAAGCTCATGAACACCTCAGAATATTTTAACAGGCATAAAATAAAATAAAATACACAAGATTACAAAGGAAATTAATTGTATCAAAGTACGGTCACCAAAGTAATTTAAAAAACAATTTTACGGACCCCAGGTTAAGAACCCCTGGACTAGGTGGTATCTAAGCTCCAGCAATCTATGTTCTAAAATGCTAAATTACCTTTCAGCTCTGACATTCTATGTTCTTAGGTCCCTTCCAGCTTTACTGTTCTAAGTTCTAGATTTCCTTCCAGCTCTGACATTCTGTGTTCTAAGGACCCTCCCAGCTCTGACATTCTGTGTTCTAAAGACCCTCCCAGCTCTGACGTTCTGTGTCCTAAGGACTGTCCCAGCTGTGACATTCTGTGTTCTAAGGTCCTTTCCGGCTGTGATGTTCTGATTCTACGACCCGATTTAGCTCTAACAATTTATACTCTAACTCTCCTTCCTGCTCTAATATTTCATGCTAAAAGTGTTTATTCTCTCCTCAAATTTTCCTACAGCACTTTGTCTTCATGTATCATTTGTCTTCATCCCATTCACCTTTATATTATTATACTTACATACTCCCGCCTCCCACACCTAGCAAAACATAAAATCTCTGGTATCAGGGGCCATCGTTTTTCATTTTTTCATCACCAGCATCCGGTGTAACGTATGCATAGCAGATGAGGAATAAAAGATACTCCCAGGTTTCTGGCCCTAATGTTCTGTGATTCAAATTTGTGCTTATGTATACACTATAACTACCCAATAATCAAGAGTAACATTTCGTCAATGTCTGCAGCTGAAAGAAATGATGACCCACAGAACAGCTCTTAAGTCCTTATGTGGCACGTGCCAGGCAGCACTAAGGGCTATGGTTACAAAGACCAAAGTGGGACAAACGGAGTATCGTTTCCCTTTTAACTGAACAGTGCATGTATCCTTCAGGTACACGTGCAGCGAATATTCCATGCCCTTCCCTGGGCTCAGTGCTTTGGCAGAGGCAAGAGGCCCAAGAGGTTCCTGCCCTTCAGGATCTCATACTCTAGTTGTGGAAAAAGACCCCAAACCAGAGTGTACTGGTAAGTGTTTAACAACCGCTTTCCAAAAAAAGTACCCATGAGACACTTTTAACATTATTAATATTTTCTCCATCATTTTCTTAAGTCTGTACCAGGGGTGGCACTCTAGGTCCTCGAGTGCAGCCCTTTGATTGAATCCAAACTTCACAGAACAAATCCCCTTGATAAAAAGATTTGTTCTGTAAAACTTGGACTCAGTCAAAAGGCCACACCCAAGGACCTAGAAGGCCACATGTGGCCTCTAGGCCACAGGTTGCCCACCCCTGGTCTAGACCATCAACAAAACAATAAATCAAGCCTTTATTTGTAGCATTGGACAATTTCTAAGGTATAAATGCTCACACTGAACATTTAACAGTTGGCTCTCTGGCCAGTTAGCGCTGGCTCTGGCACCTCCATGTCTAAAACTATAAGAGAATCATACAAGACAGGATGAAATTCAGTGCCAAATTATGTGCTACTGACTCTTCTGGTTCTGGAATTTTAAAGAAAGGGAGGAGCAAAGTAAGCTGGGAAGGTTCTAATATTCTAATATTGGCCCAGTCACTGACTCACTGGGTGATCTTCAGCAAACCACATCCCTAATCTGGCCCTCAATTTCTTCCTTTCTAGAATGAGTAGGTTGGGCCAGATCATCATCCGAGTCTCTCCTACCCAAAGCATCCCGTGACCCTCCCAGCTCTGACATGCTGCACTCTATGCTTGAAGCTCTGGCAGGCTATGTCGGCTAAGTTCTCCCAGAGCTGACCTTCTGTGGTCTGTGTTCTAAGGCCTCTGCTAACAGAGCAGCAGCCTGGAGCAGTACTGACACAGCTAGTCTCAGAGTCAGGAAGACAGGTTCAAATACAATGTCTTACACACAGGCTTTTGGGAAAGTCACTCAACTTGCAGTTGGAGAGGATCTGGGAAGCTATTTAGTTCAGCTCTCTCATTTTATAAATGATGGCCCAAGTGACTTGCCCAAGGTCATACAGTTAGCAAGCACCAAATGGCAGGATTTAAACCCAGGTCCTTTGACTGCACAGTCAATGCTCTTTCCACTACACCAAGGGTGGGGAACCTGTGGCCTTGAGGAGACAGGTTCCCCACCTCTGGTCTAGACTTAAGAAAACAATGGAGAAAATATTCATCATGTTAAAAGTGTGTCTATACTACATTATACACCAGAGTACTACACTATTCCATACTACCGGCAAGCCATTGAAGAAACTCTCTATAACCATAAATTGCAAAGGAGGTGCCGATACCCATTTGTGGAGAGCCTTCCTTCCTTAGGAGTTCCCTTTGCCAATGAAATCATAAGTCCAGTCCAAAATTCTTAGTTTCCTTCCCTCTACAACGTTCTAGAGCCTCTCCACAGCTCTCACATTCTATGTCTCTCAATCCCTTGGCCCTTCCAGGCTCACTGTCAGGCCAGGCCAGGGCTTCAGATAGGATTGTGAGCGTGGTGTGCCTCTGATCTGGGATGTTCCAGGCATAGTAGGCTCCTGGGAAACGGCCTGGGATCCAACCCTGGACAGCAGTCTGTCCTAGGGCCAGACAGAGTGATTCATCTTCCCCTGCACCCTATGTCCTACTGCCTCTGCTCCTATGGCCTCCCCTCACTGTCGTAGATGCCAAAGCACTGGGCTAAGGTGATGAGGGATGCATCACACCTGGTTATTGGCAAGATCAAGGGTGTCCATGCCTGAAAGTAAAGGGATTTGGAGTCAGAAGAGGCGAGTTTGAATCCTGATGCAACTGCTTAATGCAGTCAGTATCTCTGTGACCTTAGGCAAATCACTTAAGCTCTCTGAGATGGAGGCTCCTCACTTAGAAAATTACATTGAGGGATCCTTAAGGTCTTTTCCTGCTCTAAATCTTATGATTCAATGACTTACAGGGAGTATGATATAGTGGAAACTGCACTGACTGACTCTGGAGTCAAAGGACCAGGGTTCAAATCCTGCTTCTGATGCTTGCTAACTGTGTGACCTTGGACAAGTCATTTGTATCCTCATCTGTAAAATTAAGGAGTTAAACTATATGGCTTCCGAAGTCCCTTCCAACTTTAAATCTATGACCCTCTAATCCACCACCCTTTGACTTTGACCCCTGCAAGACCAATAAAATCTTCAAGGAGGGAGTCCAGTAAGAATGTCGACTCTTCTTCCCATTTCAAGGAAGGGCATGAGAACTGCCTGCTGTGGCTATGGGCCAGCCACGGTTTGTGAGACTTTCAGAGGTCATTTAATCTAGCCCATTGCTTCCAGGTACCTCATATAGGAAAAGTGCTTCTTTGGGCCATCTTTTCCAAAGAGTTCATCTTGGGAAATGGAGAATGATACTGTCCCATTGCCTTACTGGATTGTAATATCCTACTGCTTGGTTTCCTTGCCTCAAGTTTCTCCCTACTTCAGTCCATCTTCTACTCAGTTGTCAAAATGACCTTTTTTTTTTTTTATTGTTAGTCAATCTGGGGTAAGTGACTTGCACAGGGTCACCCAGCTAGTAAGTGTCTGAGGCCAGATCTGAACTCAGGTCCTCCTGACTCTAAAGCCAGTGCTCTATTCACTGTGCCACCTAGCTGCCCCTCAAAATGACCTTCTTAAAGCTCAAGTCTGTCTATGTTAACCCCTCTCCCCACCATATACACTCAATAAACTCCAATGGCTCCCATCACCTCTAGAATCAAATGTAAAATCATCTGTCTGGCATTCAAATCCCTTCATAACCTGTGCGCGCGTGCACACACACACACTCACACTTTTCCAGTTTCCTTGTGTACCTTCTCACACAAACTCTGTAATCCAATCTTACTGGCCTCCCAACTGCTCCTCTCACAGGACATTCCATCTCCTGACTCTTAGCATTTTCCCTGGCTCTCCCCTGTGGCTGGAATGCTCTCCCTCCTCATCTCCACCTCCCAGCTTCCCTGGCTTCCTTCAAGTCCCAGCTATAATCCCACCTTCCAAAGTGTAAGAAATGGGAGGAGGAGTTTTGTTTCCACTAAAGGTGGAACTAAAGGTGTACTCCCCCCGCCCCCACCCCAGCTTTAGCAGAAACCAGGCCTCAAGGTCGGTCAGGTAAGAGGTCAGAGGCTTGTATGCATGCGCATGCTTTTTGAGAAGGCAGTCATGGGAATTAGAGAGGCCAAACAGCTTGAACCAGTTCCAAGCTTCTCTAGGGTCTGGTCTTGGTCAAGAATCCAGGCCTATTGATTTGCATAATTTGCATATGTTAAAGAGGGAAAGTAGGGGAAGTAAAAGAATGTAGTTTAATCCTAAACTAAGACAAGGAAAATCTAATCAACTTCACTTTTGCTTCTGTATCCTTATTATCCTACCTAAGTAAACTGTATAACTTAGGAAAACTATGTAAAAAATAAAGATTGTAAACTGACCATAACTCTAATGGGAGTGGAGGGAATGGTTACTCCTGCTCCTGCAACTTTATCAGTGTGAATGTTGGAGGAAGTACTGTACCTGTTCTCTTGAGGAATGAAGTAAATTCTTTTCTCTGCTCACTTTGGTTCTGAGTTCTTTGGGTAAGAATGGGCAAATCACATGGAACTTCCTAAGGAAAAAGAGGTGATGAGTAGCAGAAGCTTGTCTTGGGCTTATTTCCTGATCATGCCTTAGGGAGTCCTGTGATCTCCATTGCAGTGTTTCCCAGGGACCTCTGTGGCCTGCATGGCCTTGTTAAGGAGATATCACTTGAGTCTTCTGGCCCTGTCTCTGGAACCTAAGGGGCCATCACTTGGGTCCTCCTTAGGACCTGACCCCTAGGAGGCCCTGTGATACCCATGGATTAAGGGGGGCTACCACTTGGTCTCCCTCTGGAAGTCCTGTGGTTTGTACAGCCTTCCCTAGGGATTATCACAGGGTTCTTCCTCAGGACTTTGGCCCTGCCTAGGAAGTCCAGTGATCCCCAAAACCGCGGAAGCCTTTCGTGACCTGTGCCTTCCCAAGCTGTCCTGTCTATAGCTTGCCTTTACACAGTTGTTCTCAGGTTGTCTTTCCCATTAGATTGTGAGCTCCTTGACAGCAGTTGACTGCCTTTTATCTTTGTATCCCCCTGCCCCTGCCCCTGCCCCCTTGCACATAACACAGTGCCTGGCACATCATAGATGTTTAATAAATGTTTATCAACTGACTGACTAGATGCTAAATCCATGACATGTGGTCTTCTGGGACCATTCTCAGACTGCCCCAGGGAAACATCTAATTGGATCCCCCATAATCCTTTGTCTTCTGAAGGAAAAGTTCACTGGAAAAGGAGCTATGAGAGCTGCCTGGAATAACACTGTGATGGCAGCATTCAGCAGGGGGAGGAATGCCCTAGGGAGGAGGAGGCTGGGAGCTCCTGACTAAGGAAGGGAGAGGAGAGGAGAGGAGAGGAGGGAGCAGGGTGTGACGGAAGAGCAAGGCTAAAGCCTGAAGAATCTTCTCTACATTCCTGTGAGTTAAAGCCTGGAACCTAAGCTCCTAGCATCCAGCATCACGTCCCCCAGAAAAAATCTCTTCTCATAACAAATGAAGAAGGTCATCCCGTCTGGGAAAATATTCTGTCTCTTTGCATGGGACTGGAGTGAGACAGAGTTTCATGGCCTTTGTTGGAAAGCCCTTGGGCCATTATATCCAGAGGTGACATACTTTTGCCGTAACCTGTTCTCTCTTGGGACCTCCTACCAAGTTCTAAGGAGAGCAGTGCTCTAGAGTTAGGCCTGGCTGGCCTCTAAGCTTTCATCACAGGCATGGGCGGGTGAGTTCCTGGTTCTGCTTTCCAATGTGCCATGGAAGGAGAAAGACTGAGGTTCCAGAGGGTTCATAGAATCACAAAATACAAAAAAAAAATACACCATTATTATGTGAAAAAGCAAGTGCTTTATTATGTGCTGGGCACTGTGCTAAGAGCTGGGGATAGAAATACAAAAGTAAGACAATCCCTGCCCTCAAGGAGCTTACATTCTGGAGGGTGGGGAGAGAGGGCACAGATGGGGGAGGGGGACTAGGAAGAGGTGAAGCCTCAGGGATGGTGGGTGAGTCAAGTCACAGAGTCGTAGAATGATTTTCCCTTTCCAGAGGCAATGGATTGGTCTGATTACTATTGTGGAAAGATGGGTCCTGGGTGTGGGGTTAGCTTGTTGGGTGGCTGAAGTGGGTTACATATAGTAATAATAAAAACAGCACATTTCTAATGGACTCTGATTTACAAAGCATTTTACTCACAACAACTCAGAAGATAAGGCAACTACTATCTCCCATTTTATGTATGAGGAAAATAATTATCAAAAAGAAGTGACTTGTCCAAGGTCATACATCAACAGCCTCAGATACTAGCTGTATGACTCTGGGTATGTCATTTAAACTCTGTCAGACTCAGTTTACTCAACTGCAGAATGAGGGTAATAATAGCAACAGCTATCTCATAGAATTGTGAGGATTAAGTGAGATATGAAATGTGCTTGGAAAACGTTAATGTATCACATGAATTTTATTGCTATTATCACTATCAACTCAAGTCTCCCAATTCCAAGCCTGTTACCCATTCTGTGCTACAACCTTGTCCAAGTTCAGCCCTAGTTATCACCTCCGAACCCCAGATTCTTAGGGGGTAAATCCCCTGTTGTCCTAGGTCAATAGAAGGCCCAGTAAAGGTCAGTCTGGCTGCTACCCTGTTTCCAACTCCTCCTTAGTAGGGTCCATGAGGAAACAGTCAAAGGCAGGAGTGGGGGACCTGCAGCCTCCAGGCCACACATGGCCTTCTAGGTCCTTGGCTGCGGCCTTTTGACCAAGTCCAAGTTTTACAGACCAAATCTTTTTATTAAGATTTGTTCTATGTTTAGAGTCAAAAAGCCACACTCGAAGACCTTGAGGGCCACATGTAGCCTCAGGGCCACAGGTTTCCCACCCGGGCAGTCCCTGGTGGGGCATCTCTGTGACTTCTTATCCACCTTGAGATTTGACTGTCCTCCTCACCCCCACCACCCTCCAGACTGTTCTAAGTTGCTGCCTGTGTAGTTACAGCTTCAGGCATTCTCCTTCAGCTCACACTGCAGCCTGTGCTTCCCCATTCCTGGAGCACCCAGTGCGTTCAGAGGGCAGAGTCAGGATCTCATGCACACATACGCTCCACCCCTGCACAAGAAAGGAGGGATCCATGTGCCATTTCATGGTGGGTGCTGACAAATGACCTCAATTTAGATGGATGGCTCAGCACTCTCAGGTGCAGAGTCTGCATTCAACATGGTATGGTAGAAAGAGAATTGGCCTGGGTGAATAGAAGTCATTTGCTGTGCACAGAACCCTACACAAACGCTCTTGGAGAAATAAAAAGTTGAGGTAACACGTTCTCTGCTCTCAAGGAATTCAAGTAGTACAGATGGCATGGAATGAAGGAATAAATAAAGCATTTATTAAGCATTTGGTGTGTGCAAAGCACTGAGGAAACAAATAGGGAAATGAGAGTCTTCTCAAGGAGCTCACTTTTTAATGGGAGAGACAACACATATCGAAAGTTTCAGTTACAAATCAGATGAAAAAGTCCCATGATCCTTAGGGTGCAGCAGCAAAGCAGATAGTGATACCCCTCCTTTAACATCATTTCCACAGATAAATGATATCAGTTTCTGAAACTGAACCATTTGACAGAGCCAAGAACTTTGGTCAAGAGTCAAGAGCTTTCTTTTCTGGGTCTTCAGTTGTTGTTCAGTCAGATCTGACTCTACATGACTCCATGGACTTTTGCCCATGGAGTTTTCTTGGTCAAGATACTTGAGTGGTTTGCCATTTCCTTACCCAGTGTGCCCCTGTTTTACAGATGAGGGACTGAGGCAAATAAGAGTTAAGTGATGGGCCCAGGGTCACACAGCTAGTAAGTACCTGAGGCCAGGTTTGAACTCAGATCTTCCTGACTCCAAGCCCAGTTCTCTATCCCCGGACCTCCAAGCTGCCCTTCAGTCTTCAGTAGGTGTGGTTACATCACCTGCAGGAGCAGTTGCCAGGCTACTTCTCCATGGGGTTACTTTCCAGGTTGTTGGCTGCCGGCATTAGCTGTGTGCACTGCGATTTCTAAGCAATTGGTTTCAGGGTCCTGGGCCGTCTCCATCAGGGGCCAAGGAGAAATAATGATCAAGGTAGTAAAGGTGGTTCGACTTGTGTGGCACATGATGCCTCCTGTCTCTCCTGCAGTGTGCCTTGCTGATTCAATTCGGCTGACTTGCCTGCCTTGTGGGTGTCATTTGGTGGATTGAGCAGTGAGCTTGGAGTCAGGAAGATCTGGATTTGAATTCTACTTCCCACACTTGCTAGCTGTGTGACCATGGACAAGTAACTTAGCCTTTCTGAGCCTCAGTTTCTTCTTCCGTAAAATGGGATGAAAATTATAGGAACTATCTCACAGGTAGCTGAGGGGATCAAATAAGATCATGTATATAAAGTGCTTTACAAATCTTAAATGTGTTACACAACTGTCATTAATTGCCAGCAGCAGTAGTAGTAGTAGCATGAAGGACAGACACCAGAACAGATAACAAGAATATGCAACATCCCAGATGTGAGCAGGGTGTGGGGGAAAAGTGCTATATGAAGTCTGGTAGAGCAAGCAAACAAGAAGCTTTTATGAAACTCTATTTTTTAAAAATAAATTATTTAAATTTTTAAAACAAACTCAGAAATTTTCTTCCTTTCTTCCTTCTTTTCCTCCTTCCTTTCTTCCTTCCTTCCTTCTTTTCTTCCTTCCTTCCTTCCTTTCTTTCTTTCTTTCTTTCTTTCTTTCTTCCTTCCTTCCCTCCTTCCTTCCTTCCTTCCTTCTTTTCTTTCCTTCTTCCTTTCTTTCTTCCTTTCTTTCTTCCTTCCTTCCTTCCTTCTTTTCTTTCCTTCTTCCTTTCTTCCTTTCTTCCTTCCTTTCTTTCTTTCTTTCTTTCTTTCTTTCTTTCTTTCTTTCTTTCTTTCTTTCTTTCTTTCTTTCTTTCTATGAGCCAGGGATGGAGGACTTGCTGGAGGAGGTGGCCTGAGTTGGGCTTCAAACTATAAGCCCAAGTACAGCAAGCCAAGAAGAGTAGGGAAGGGGTAGGTGGGGAGGGCAGACTTCAAGTATGGCAAAGGACACGAGCAAAGATCACAGCATCACAGGTTTAAGGATGGAAGGCACCTCTGAGACCATCCAGTCTAGTCGAATCCCTTCATTTTATAGCTGAGGCCCAGAGAAGTGACAGCCGGAATCACTCAGTAAGTGGGAAAGGCAGGATCCAAAGTAAGGGTCTCCGACGCTGAGGCTAGCACTCTTTTTCCTACGCCACAATGCATAGAATCTCAAGACCACAAAAGAGTACCCAGAGGGACAGAGAGAGTTATCCAATATGGCCAGAGAATAAAATACTTGGAAGAGAGTAAACACATGAGACTGAGACTAGAAATATTGGTATTCTGAGCCTAACTCTGCTACTAACAACTGTGGGACCTTGAATAAGTAATTTCACCTTTGTAGACCTTTGTAGAGGGCAGCTATGTAGTGCAATGGATAGAGCATTAGCCCTAGAATCAGGAGGACTTGAGTCCAAATCTTGCCTCAGACACTTCCTAATTGTATAACCCTGGGCAATCACTTAACCCTGTTTGCCTCAGTTTCTTCATCTGTAAAAATGAGCTGGAGAAGAAAATGGCAAACCAGTCCAGTATGTTTGCCAAGAAAATCCCAGCAGTGTCACAAAGAGTCAGATATGAGTGATGGACCAAAAAAAAAGACCTTATTTTCCCCATCTGTCCAATGGGGATAACAAGCACATCTACTGTATGGATCAAAGGAAATCGTGGATATGAGTTCTTCTGAAAGTCTGAAGCTCAGTTTTCCTGTAAGTGGGAAGAGGGCAAGGCCACCATTGCCTAATCGTTGTTGTTGACAAGTTTAGGTTTTGGGGTTTTTCTCCATGGCACTTCCACAGAGCTTGATTCACATAAAGAAGGTTCCCCCAGAGGGCAACAGACAAGAGGAGCCAGAGTGGGTGGAAGGTACTTCCGCCTACAAATATTTCTTCCCAGTGATGCATGGAATTCCATCACTAACACCTAATTCTGGGGTTAAGCATTGCCTTCTCTTTTAAACAGAAAATCCTCCCTGAAGGAGGAAGACATCCAGTCCCAAAATGTCAGAGCTAAGCTACAAGAGACCTGAGAACATAGACTGTCAGAGCTGGAGGAGACTTTAAGGACCATTGAATCAAACCCCTAATTTCGTAGTTAAGGAAACTAAAGCCCAGAGATGGCAAATAATTGCCCAAGGTCAAACAGAAAGATACGGCAGAACTGAGACTAGGAGCCAGATGAGAACTCTTCACACTATACCATAATGCCTCCTCTTAAAAAGTCCCAAGGCCTGGGGCAGCTAGATAGCACAGTGAATAGAGCACTGGCCCTGACCTGAGTTCAAATCCGGCCTCAGATACTTGACACTGTGTGACCCTGGGCAAGTCACTTAACCCTCAACAAAAGAAAAAGTCCCAAAGTCTTAGAATTCATGCCCCCTAGACAGAGAAGCTGAGCTGAATGGGAATTCTGGTGTTGGGGAATGAAAGAAGGGGGGAAGAGCTGAAACTGGAGATTTCTCAGGCTCCCAGGGCTGATTCTGGGATCTCCAAGAGACCTGCTCTGTGGGCTCTTTTCCCTGTGTGAGCACTGGAGTTTTGTGGAAGTGGTTGAAAGAGTGAGGAAGGTATCAGTAAGGTCCTGAATCCCCAGGCATGATCTTCTGGCCACCCATCTCAGGGCTGGGTCTGATCTGGCTTGCTAGTGAGGAGGGTTTCCCACTGGAGGTCAAGTAGCTGATGGGTCCCAGATTATTTAGGGAGGGTTGGAAGGATGGCATAGGGAAGCAGGTTCTAGTCTTTGAGGCAGAAGACCTGGTCATATTCAAATCCCAGTTCTGCCACTGACCTGCCAGCAGTGGGACCTTGGGACAAATCCCTTAGTTTCTCTGGACCTCAGTTTTCTCATCTGCAAAGAAGGGGGCTGGCCAAGCTGATCCCACTTCCAACATGCTGCAATTCTGCATGACCCAGGACTTCCTGGGGTCTCTTCTTAAAGATAGCCTTATCATGCCACCCTCAGGAGCCTTCCTGCTTCACTCCTACCTCCCCTGAGAAGGAAAGGATTTTGCTGGCCAACCTTGCGTCAGGCCTGGGGAATGGTTGGGAGTGGAGCCAATGGCAGCAGAGACAGTTGTCTCGAAACAGAAATAGTTTTCTTACCAATAATCTGTTTTCAATCTCTCTGTCTTTTAAACCCCTTCCTGCCAAAGAACTAAGCACACACACAGCAGCTTGCCTTCCCAAGCCAAGTCCCAAGATCATGGGATCACAGGATTTAGAGCTGGAAGGGACCTTAGAGAACATAGAGTTTAACTCCCTTATTTTACAGAGGAAGAAACTGAGGCACAGAGGTGAACTTGCCTAAGATTCACAGGTAGCAATGTCTAGCCAGGGGGCTATTCTGGCCTTTTTTCTATGCAGCAATGAAAGCCAAGGGCAGAAGCAATACCATAAAACAACAAATGTTTACTAAGTACTTACTGTGTGCAGAGATCTGTGATGCTGAGAAAGGCACAAAACTTGGTTATGATATGGTCTGTATCTTCACAGAATTCACAGTAACAATGGGATAAGACACAAACACATAACAGTAATCATAAATGAATGCATGAAAGGAGGAATAAATGAATAAATTAATGAATGAAAAGTATTTATTAAACACTCATTATGTGCACATTATATGCTTACAAAAAACTAGCCTTCAAGAAACTTAGATTTTAATAGCGGGGAGTGGTGGCCAGGAAGGGGTGTTTGGTCTGGGAAGTCACAGGGATGGTGAATGGAGTCATATGGGAATTGATTAACATGCCCCTTTGCAGGAATGGAGGGATTGACATGATTACTATTCTCTGACCAAGGGAAGGAAAGGTCGTGGGAAGGACAGGTACTTGTTAGAAAACATGGTGGGGAGATGACCAGAGTACAGTGAGGGAAGGGCGTCTGAGGCCAGCTAAAAATGGTAAAAGCTCGCCAGTGACAGAACTCAAAGGTAGAAGAGACCTTAGAGATCATGTAACCCAAGAGAAAGCAGAAGCAGGGTGTGTGTGTTTGTGTGTGTGTGTGTGTGTGTGTGTGTGTGTGTGTGTGTGTGGTGGGGAGGGAGGTTTGAAACAAATTGTCCCCTATCACAAACATAGTAAGTAGTAAGTGGTGCCAGGATTCAAACCCAGAACTTCTGCTCTTAGGTCATACATAGGGTCAGAGCTTTTGGAACTGGAAAGGACCTCAGAGGCCACCTAGTCCAGCCCCCTCACTTCAGTAAAGCCCAGAGAGGTTTCAATGACTTACCCAAGGCCACTCAGATGCTAAGTAGTAGTGCCAGGATTCAAATTCAGGTCTTCTGACTCCAAACCTATTACTGCTAGGTATTTCCACACTGGATCCTACAGGAGAAGAATTGTGGTGATAGCTTCAGCATCTCTCTCCACCAGCCCCAGCTGCAACCAACAGTAATGGAGCACAATACCAGTTGCTGTTCACTGTGTGTGTTGCCTACAATTCCTTGTAGGACTCTGAGCCTACTCTGCCTATCAGGAACCTGCGGCATTCTATAGCCAGCACATCTAGGACCAAGGCTGGAAAGGCTCTTAGCACACAGAGCATAGAACGTCAAGCTGGAAAAAACTTTAATGATCGATTAGTCCAACCCTTTTATTTTTTTTTTAATTGTATTGAAGGCATCACAGTCATTTCTCAATATACCCCTCTTCCAGTTTCCCCCTTTCCAGTAGCCATTCCTCGCATCAAAGGAAAAACAGCAGAACAAATGTAACAAAACCATCACAGTAACATTTGACAATGCTTGCAACATTCTACAGCCATTTTCTTTCCCCCGCCTGGAGTGAAAGGAGAAAGGTCCTTTTCCTCATTGCTTCTCCTCGGCCAGTTATTACAGTGACAGAGTGTTTGGGGTTGTTTGTCTTAACCATTTTTTCACTTACTTTATTGTAGTCACCATGTAGATTGTTTCCTGGTTCACTTCTTTCTGCAGTCATTCATACAAATCATCCTCATGTTTGTTTGTTCAGTCGTGTCTGGCTATTCGTGACCCCATTTGGAATTTCCTTGGCAAAAACACTAGAGCAGTTTGTCATTTCCTTCTCCAGCTCATTTTACAGATGGGGAAACTGAGGCAAGCGGGATTAAGTGACTTACCCAGGGTCACACAGCTAGTGAGATTGGATTTGAACTGAAAAAGATAAGTCTTCCTGACTCCAGGCCCAGCACTCTGTGCACTGTGGCGCCACCTAGCGGCTGTGTTGTTTCTTAAAACATGCTCTTTAAGTCATAGTTTGTTCAGGCTATCCCTAATTGAGGGCACCCACTTAGTTACTGGGTTTTGGGATCACACAAAGTATTTCTATGACAATTTTTCTATGTGTAATTCTTTTTTTAAAGCCTCTTTTTAGTCTTTGACATCCTTAGAGTAAATGCCCAGCAATGCAATCCACTCATTTTTCTAAGAAGAAAACTGAAATTCAGGGAAGAAATATGTAGAAGTATAGAGTGGTGGAAGTAGAGTCAGGAAGATCTGAGTTTGAATCCTGCCTCGGATGTTCACTAGGACCCTGGAAAAGTCACTTACCTTCTCAACCTTGATTTCTTCATCTGTAAAATGGAGATAATTTCACCTACAAATGAAACAATATATGTAAAGTGCTTTGCAAACTTGAACATGCTATATAATTGCCAGGTATTAGCTGTGAATTAGAGAGGCACAAATTTCTCTGTGAGGTTATCTTAAGGGATGGTAGATTTAAAGCTGGAAGGGCCTTTGACATCCTCTAGTCTAGAGAGGCAGGTCATCATTGACAGGAGGAATCATGGAAGCATGAGGCACTACTCTCCTACCATTGACTTGTAGCAACCCTCTTTCAGCTAGGTAGGTCTCCTTATTCATTTTTGCTCCAATGTACCAGAACACGCTTGCCATTGGCCCTTTGTTCTCCTCTTTCTCTTACCTCCAATCGTCCTCTTTCTTCCATTCAGCCAATCAAACAACAAGCATTTATTAAGCATCTGCTACAAGCCTGGCACAATGTTCAATGCTAGGGATACAAAGAAAGGGGAAAATACGGCCTGAGTACACATTCCATTGGGAAGATAATATCTGAACAATCATGTACATCCAAAGAGTACACATTCCATTGGGAAGATAATATCTGAACAATCATGTACATCCAAGATAAATACAGTCTAAATGAGAGATGATCTCAGAAGGAAGGCATCAGGAAGGCCTCTTTGCCAAAGATGGTGTTTGACCTGAGAATTAAAGAAAACCAAGGAATCTAGGAGGACTAGGTAAAGAGGGGGAGCATTCCAGGGATAGGGGACAGCCAGGACAAAGGCATAGAGTTGGGAGATAACTTATGTTGCTTGAGGAATAGCGAGAAGGCCAGTGGATTGAAGAGTATGTGGAAGAAAGTGCAGTGTTGATAAGACCTGAAAGACAAAAAGGGGCCAGGTTATAAAGGGCCCTAAAATCCAGAGGATTCTATATTTGCTCCTGGAGGCAATAGAGAATTCCTAGAATTTATCGAGTGTGTGAGGTGACCTTGTCAGATCTGTAATCATTTTGGCAGATGAGTAGAGAATGAACTGCAGTGGGATGGGAATCGAGGCAGCCATTTCAATGGTCCAGGCTTGAAGTGATGAGGGTTCGTGCCAGGTTGGCAGTAGCATGGCTGGAGGGAAGGGGATGTAGACAAGAGCTGAGAAACTGTAAAGAGAGAAATGACAAGACTTGGCAAAGGATGGGATAGATTGTTGTGTGAGTGCAAGTATGGAATCAAAGATGATGCCGAGATTGTGGTCCTGGGTAGCTGGGATGACAATGCTATGTATCGTAATAATGAGGAAGTTGGACAGAAGGGAGGCCTTGGAGGATATGTAATGAGTTTATTTTTGACATGATGAGTTTGAAATGTCCATGGTTGAGAGTTTGAGGGAGTCGATGATGTGAGACTGGAGGTCAGGAGACTATTTAGGACTGAATAAAAAAAAAATCTGAAAATCATCCACATAGAGATGGTAATTGATTCCCTGGAAACCAATGAGATGACTAAGTCAAGTAGCATTAAGAGGGGGCAGCTAGGTGGCACAGTGAATAGAGCTCGGGAAGACCTGAGTTCAAATCCAGCCTCAGACACAACACACTTACTAGCCATGTGACCTTGGGCAACCCCGATTGCCCTGCCTTCCCCCTCCAAAAAAAAAGCAAACAGTATTAAGAGGAGAGAGCCAAGGATAGGTGCCTGGGAGAAACCCATAATTCAGGTCTGTACAACATATGGCCCGAGGGCTGCTTGCAGACTTCCAAAGGATTTCGGGCAGCCAATGGAAAAATATAGGGTTGCCACACTCTCTCCTGTTTGTCATGTGACCTGCAGCAACCAACCATCCTCAGTCTGTCTCTAGTTTACAAGTTGTGAAGCTCTGCGGTAATTAGTGGGCTGACCTGGAAGAAGATCCAGTCAGGGGACTGAGGAGTAGTCAGATGGGCAGGGGAACTAGGAAAGAGCAGTGTTATGAAATCCTATAGAAACCTATAGAGAAGGAAGTAGCCAGGAAAACAGGGTACTGAGGAGTAGTCAGATGGGCAGGGGAACTAGAAGAGAGCAGTGTCATGACAACCTATTGAGAAAGAAATAGCCAGGAAAAGAGGGTGAATGACAGTGTCGAAGGCTGCAGAGAGGTCAAGAAGCTTGAAGGCCATTAGATATGGCAGTTAAGATATCATCGATAACTTTGGAGGAAGTGGTTTCAGTTGAATGATGAGGTCAGATGCCAGATTGCAGAGGATTTAGACTAGGTTGAGAGAAGTAGAGGTGATGAGGGCACAGTCTCTGGGAACCTCCTTGAACCTGGAGTACAGTCTCTGAGAGCCTCCTTGAACTCCCCTTGAATCTTCCAACTAGATCTGGCCTTCCTCTAAGGCCATAAGCTTTACATTATCATTAGGCTCAAATCTCTACCTAGCCTTGCCCTTTATTGTCCAGCTACTTCCCACCCTCACTACTCCAAGCCTTCAGCTACTTCCCACCCTTAATGCCATTCTCTTAGTTCCCAGAGTCTGACCTCATCCTAGTCCCTGGGTCCCATCAAGCTCCTCCTTAGACTCCTCCTCAAGACCTTCCCTAAACCCCTCCTCTAGTCACTCCAGACCACCCCTCAATCCCTCCTTTGTGTATATAATCTCCATCTTGCCTCCATGAAGGTGCTCAGATTCAATCTAGCTCAGTAGATTGATCTGGCCTGCTTGTGAATGTGGGATTTCTTAAGACAACCCATTATGGTGAATCCCGAATAAACTTTGTTTTTTTCCTTGGCGGAGAAGGCTTGGGTCGAATTCTTTCAGCAGGACCCAGCATGTAGGTATTTTGGGGTCTCGAGCACCCCTAGAAACCTATAGTTCCCTATCATTCATCATTTTTCCTTTAACCTCTTCAGAGGGGCTGGTTTTAGGCAGTTAAGGTTTGAAAGGGGAAAGATATACAACAACAGCTAGGAAGGATAGATGGATAGAGTGAGGGCTTTTTAAGAATGGGAGGGACTAAGTGCATTTGTAGACAGCAAGGAAACTGCCAGTAGACAAGAAGAAATTGAAAATCAGTTACGGAACAGGGCTGATGGGCGGGGAGGGGATGTCTGCTAGATTTTCCCTAGTGGGGAAAGATATCTGAGTGATAGGAGATGGAGAAGAGAAGAAAGAGTTCTTGTTGAATGGCCTCAATTTTGGAGAGTGAAGTATGAGAAAAGGTCTCCGGCTAAGAGAATGGAGTGAAGGGAGTGTCACAGCAAGCTTGGAATAGCTGTTGTGGGAAATGGGGTAGTGAATCAATCAGAGGGTGTAAAATGATTGCCTTACTGCTGTGAGGCCCCAGTTGAGGTTATGTAACACATCTGGAGTAGATCCAATCAGCACAGTCTTGTGATTTCCTTCATTCAACACCATACGAATAAGAATGAAAGCCGGGAATGCAGAAATTCAAGGTCGGGGTTTGGTAAGGCATCATAAGTGACAAGGGACTCACACAGAAGATAGTTGGAGTTGAACTAGTTTTCCAAGAGGTAGAGATAGAGAGGGAAGGAGAGTGTAGCTGGGGCAGAAGTGATGTCCTGGGGAAAAATGAGGGATGGAAGAATTGGAAGTCGTGATGAGGACAAAGAACAAGGGATGAAGAGGGAATGAAAAGATTATGATCAGGCAAAAGAATTTCATAGTTCATGAAAATGGAAATAGCAAGAACGCTTGTGAGAAATGACAAAGGTATGACCATGTCTGTGTGTAGCTGAGGAGGAGTGGAGGAATAAACGGGTCGTGGGAATTGAGTAGAATGAGAACCTAGGAAGTCAGGGTGTTTGAGGGAATAGCAATATTCATGTTGAAGTGCCCAAGTATGGACTAAGAAAGACCAAGCCATTATGACTTCTCATAGAGATCATAGTTTAGAGCTGGATGGGACCATAAACAAGGAAACTGAGGCACATGGAGGGGATGTAACTTGCCCAAGGTCACACAGGCAATATGTGACAGAGGTGGGCTATCAACCCACTTGTCCTGACTCCACACCCAGTTCTTCCAGCCATACCATACTGCGCTAGCTCTGCCTGTCCAAGGTTGAACTCAAGTCCCGTCTTCTCCAGGAAAGATTTCCTGAGCACTACAGTCAACCTCTCCTCCCTCCCTCCATCCTACTAACTGCACCACTCACCTGGCCTTTGGCACAGACTGCTTAGAATCATTACTGAACTGCTTCATGTCCCTCTGATTTAGCTTCCCAGCTAGACTCTGAACTCTGTCAGGGCAGGGACCAGATCTGATCCTTCCCTGTGTCCCCCACTATACCAAGCCTTGTACTTGGCACTGGTAAGCACCCAGATAAAAATGCAATTAATTTGAATTTAATGAAAAACATTTAACTGCTGTGTCCAGAGAGGCACTGTAGACAAAGAAGAAGATAAGTTTATGTAAACGACCAATAAATATTTATTAAGCACTTGCTATGTTCCAGGCATTAGTGATACAAAGACAAAAACAAGTCTCTGAAGAAGTTTATATTTCATAGGGAGAAGTAACATGTACACATATGTGTAAATTCAAAATATATACAGAGTAAGTATACATTAATGAGGGAATGTACTAGTAATTAATAATAATAATGATAGTTAATACTTACATAATGCCGGCACTGTGCTAACTGCTTTACAAATACCATCTCGTTTGGTCCTCACAACAATACTGAGAGGTGCTATTATTATTTCATTTTACAGATGAGGAAACTGAGGCAATTCGAGGTCAAATGACTTGCCTAGGATCACACAACTAGTAAGTATCTCAGGCTACATTTGAACGCAGATACTCCTGACTCCAGGCCTGGCACTCTGTCCTTTGTGCCACTAGCAGCCGGGAGGGGTGGCAGAGGAAAGCTTTATGTAGCAGGGGGCATTTGAACTGATAAAACCTAGAGATTCCAAGAGGTGAGGAGAGAGAACATTCCAGGCATGGAGTACAGTTTTGGCAAAAGCAAAATGAGAGTGACAGAATGCCACGTGTGAGGAATAGTAGGGAGTATAGGGAGAAGAGTAATGTGTGATGAGTCTTCAAAGCCTACAGAGCCAGAGCACAGTGAACAGGCCTCTCTTTGCCCCTTGCATGGGAGGGGACCAGGCATGAGTTAGAGGCATGCTTCTAAGGTGCTATAGAGAGAAGGGAGCTTCTCAGAAGCCCAAAGACAGAGCTCTGAACATTGACAACACTGAGAAGCCCATGCGGCTGACCAGCCTGAAGAATGAGAGCCAGTCTTGGGCACTGAACATACTGTTTTCAGACTTTGAAAAGCAAGGGAGCTGGCCTGGGAAATGGACAATATTACTGCGGAAAAAATAGTCAAAATGCCCCCAGGCAGCAAGAGAAAAACTAAATGTACCACCTTTAAGGTGAAACAGGTAAGCAAAGGACATGGCCCTTTTAGTGGAACCCTTGACGCTAGAGTTCAAGGGAACTGTTGTCCGGACTGAATTGTAAGGACTAGACCTTGGGACCTAGACGCCTGGGATGGAAGGGAAGGGGGCCTTTTTTTTTTTGTTAGCAAACACCAGGCACTTATTACATACCAAGCATTATGCCAAGTATTGGGGATACAATGAAAATCAAAAGCAATCTCTGCCCTCATGGAGCTGACTTTTGAATGGAAGAAAGAACACATGTGTAAGTCAGTACTTAGAAGATAAATAGAAAGTAGCCCTAGAGGGGAAGGCCATAGTAGCAGAGGGATCTTCCTATGGAAAGCAATACTTGAGTCTTAATAAATCAATTTTTGTCAATGTTTTATTAACCAGCCTCATTGCTTGTAAGCAGAGAACGGGACAAGGAAGGAGGTCCTTCAGACAAATGCAGGCCCAATTTCTGATGTTACTCCTGTGTAGGGACGTAAACCATAAGGATTAGGACTGATTTTTGTTGTTCAGTTGTTTCAGTCACATCTGACTTGTTGTGACCCCATTTGGGGTTTTCTTGGCAAAGAAACTGAAGTGATTTGCCATTTCTCTCTCTGGCCATTTTTTTTTCTTACAGTTGTGAAAACTGAGGCAAACAGGGTTAAGTGACTTGCCCAAGGCCACACAGCTAGTGTCTGAGGCCAGATTTGAACTCAGGAAGATGAATCTTCTTGACTCCAGGCCTGGGACTCTCTTCACTGCACCACCTAGCTGCCATTATGAGGGGAGAAGCAACTGAATTTGAGCTCAACCATGTTAACTGAGAGCTATGGTCCTGAGCTATAAGTTAAATCTACACAAGATACAGGCACTGTTTACTGGGACTCTAATAAGAGGTAAACAAATGCAAACGATTACAATACAGAATAATACATGCATGCAGGGGAGAAGTGCAGCCAAAATTCTGTGTGAACTCTGAGGGGGAAAGATCATTACTGACTTAGGCGGCTGAAAGAGGACCAGGAAAACTTCCTGGAAGAAGTGGCATCGATTTGGACTTTAAATAAGGTCTTAGGAACACAGATTAAGGGACCTTAGACGTCATCTAGTCCAACGCCCTCATTCTACAGATCAGTAACTGATGTGATAGCCAGAGAAGTTAAGTCATTTGACCAAGGTCATAGAGTCACAATTTGTACCTGGGTCCTCAGACTCCAGACACCCTCTTCTTTTCACCTCCCAGCAGAGTAACTGAGTGGAGGAGAGGATTCAGAATATGACTCAAGAGAGGAAACAGGTTAAGCCAAGGCTGATTGCTCGATTACATTGTACTGAGAGTAGTCAGAGGCCTTAATTAAAAGGAAGGAATAAGCCTTAGGTAGGCTTTAATGGTACACACCAGGAGAAAGATCAGTTACCAATACTCTCCTGCACAATTTCCCAAGCAGTACTAAGTGAGGGTTGGCAAAATGCCAAGCCGGCCTTTAGCAACCTTTGGGCAAATAGTGCCACCTATCGGTCCGTGATTCACCAATAGTTCCTTTGTCTTGTTCCGTATTTTCAGGCTTCTCTTGCTTTGGGGCCTAGAGGAATCCTGGCAATAAATTTTTTTCCAAGGGCCTGACTCAAACATTCATAAGTTAATTTATCAAATATTAAACAGCTACAAGTTACAAAATTCTTTACTCAGTGCTGGGAGTAACACATGTGGCATTTGTGTTATATTGTTGTATGACATGTGTATTAACCATAACAAGATGACAGGCCCTGCTCCCACCAAGAAGCTTATAATCCAATGGAAGAGGGAGGAGAACGATGATACAAGGGAGAGGGAAATAAGTTCAAGGGAATGGGTTAGGCAAAGTGGTATGAGAAATCTGAGGAGAGATCATTTATATCTGGAAAGGGTGTGGGCAAAGGCTTCACAGAGGCAAAAGCATCCAAGCTGGTCTTGAAGGATAGGAAAGACTTCCTGGAGATGGAGAGGGGCAACAAACTGGAGATGAGTTAGAGCAGGATGAGAAGGCAGGAGAATACTGCTTTACCTTGTCTGAGCCGAAAAACAATCCTGTAAGGTAGGCTGGGCAGTGTTACTGTTGTTGTTAGCATACCAGAGCAGTTATTTCGTCACCTTAGGAAGCTCCCAGTGAGGAAGTCCTGTTACCAATGCAGACTGGCACCTTGTTTGCAATTTAGAGTCTTGGAGCATTGAGGGAACTGAGAAGTTAAGGAATTTGCCCAGGGTCACGTAGTGAGTATGAGTCAAAGGAGGCAGGACATGAACCCAGCACTTCTTGACTCTGAGCCAGCTTTCTAGCCACTACAACACACTGCTAAAAGGGAATGTTAGTAGTATCAATTTTAGTGTCAGTAAGGTAGATTTTAGTGTGTATAAAGTAGATTTTTTGTTATTTCTGAGAGTTCAGTTTCCCAAGACCCATGGCCATAAAAACCTCAGTTTCCCAGGATCTGTGACCATAACAACCTCAGTTTCCCAGGTATTAGATATGAATTCCCAGGCTCATGGTTCAAAACATCTCCACCATGCTTGCAGAGCATTATATCATGATAAATAACATAAACATGTGTGCTGAAATTGTAAACATCCACTGTGACTCCGCAGTGAAATACAGAGATGAGGTGATATAAACTTGTGAGGCTATTGCTGGCAATATGTCTTCTTTATCTGATGCCCTATAAAACAGGTGGCCATTGGTCAGTGAGTTGGGGAACCTTTATGGTTGAATGCACAAACTGGAATGCTGTATGCTTTGACTGGCCCCCATCAAGCCTTGGGAGCAGAGAATCTGTGTTTGCCTTAATCGGCCCCCATTAGGGCTTGAGGGGATTTAGGGGAACCCTTTAGGGTTGAATGCACAAGTTGTGCCTGTCTCGATTAACCCCATCCAGACGTAGGGGTAATTGCCTCCCCTTCTCGCCCGCCCCTGAGAGAAAGGTGATTAGGACATATACTGTAGGAGTTTGTGGTACTTCCATTATCAGCAATACTGTGTTAGAGAGGACTAGACTAGAACAAAGCTTATTATTAACCCCTTTGAAGCTGTCATTCCTGTCTGACCAGATCAAGAGTGAACCTGTTAGAGGCTGGAGTCCGAACCCTCCAGTGCCTCCTGTGTGTTATCTGTCTAACAGGGGACAATCAATTCTGTTATAAGTAGTGTGACCAGAGGGCTTATGGGAAATATGGGATTGGGGCACAACATTCAGAAACTTCATCAAGATAGAAACCTAATCAAAATGGCAGCCCAGTTCTATATATGTTACATTGTTAAGAACTTCTGTACGTAAATAAAACAAAAAATAATAGGAGCGTCTGAGGTCTTGCACTACTGCTCAGCCTTTTCCCCAGATCCTGCAGTCCAGGATGTGGTTGTTGGTGGGCAGGCTGTGTTGAAAGAGAGCATTTGGGCCAGGCTTCTTCTACCGCTATCTCCTATTGTAGCAGAAAATATATAACAAATACGACACTTTGCTTGGGAAAAGACCTGAAGTTTATGTGTGGAAGTGGAAATTGGAAGGGTTGCGGCTTGTGAGTGATTATAAAATGGTGTGATTTTCTGTGTTCTCTTGCTGTTTCTAGTGGAGGAAATTGAGCATAAGCAAACTTGAAATTCGGGCTATACTCCAATTGTTCCCTAATATATCAGTGGCCTTGGAACGAATTCAAGTTTTCAAAGCAAGCATTAGAGCAGAACTGATGGTAGCATGAGATAAAGCTGGACAAATAATAATAATCCTTTCTATTTAGGGTTTTCAAAGTATTTAACATTTGGGATCTCCTCTGGTCCTCATGAATCAGTGAGGCAGCTAGAAATCCTCATCTGTTTTACCAATGAGGAAACTCAGGCTAAGACGCATCAAATGACATTTTTAAGTTCATAGAAAGAGCAAGCTGCAGAGCCAGAATTAAAACTGAGGTCTCTTGACTCCTAACTCCAGGCTCTGTGCTTATTCTCCTCAGGAAGGCGGGTAAGCAACTTACATTTATGAAGCACTTACAATGTGCCAGGCACTGCACACTGAGCACTGGAGATACAAATACAAGCAGGAAGAAAAAGTCCCTTTCCTCAAGGAGCTTGCATTCTAATGGTAGAAGACACACAAAAGGGAGCTGAAAAGGTGAGAGGAAGTTACCTGTATAGGAGTTTGGGGGTTAAATCCAGAAAGTCAGAAGCAAAGCCAGGAACGGTATGAGCACAGCTGGCCTAGGCCTGTCCCTAAAATGGAGAGGACCAATGGAAGAAAGGTGCCAGTGTGGCAGAAATATATTCCAGGATGAGAAGGCCCCAAATTCTGAGAGAAATCCCAGAATGAAAAAGCAACTGAGACATAGTCAAATGAATTCTAGTGAGTCAGCACTCAGATTGGCACCTGACTGCCCAGGACTTCACTGATCTCTGCACCTAAAAAACCTTGCTTCTCTACCTTCCAAATTGGGCTGGGTACAAAGAGGCTTATTGAACTGAAGTGTAAACATTTCCTCTCTGTTTAGGTGTAGCTGGTGGCTGGCCTTACTACTTAGATAGCTAATCCCTTTTGGCTTTCATCTGGCAGCTATAACTAAACTTCAGTTACCTAAGACGTTACTTATGCCTCTCTACAAGTTGGTTGAGGAAATGAGTAGAGCCTTGGACTTGGAATCAGGAAGATGTGGGTTTAAACCCTGCCTTAGATTATCACTGGCTGGGTTGGACTTTGTCTGAGCTTCCTCATCAGTAATATGAGGGGTTTAGACTCAGTGATCTCTAAGGGCCCTTTTAATCCTAAATCTATACTAAGGAGTATTTGATTTTGTAGGAGAGGGTGACATCTCAAAAGAATGATTTTTATGCTAACAGTATTAGCCACTGCATGGAGAAATCCTTGTGAAGAGAGATATGCTTTCCTTATCACCAGCACCAACAAGTGTCATGGATAGGTGGGTACATCCAAAAGCCCTAGGGGCATTGATACCCTTACACCAATGGTCCTGCTTCCAGCTTATCCTCTGAAACCATCATCCAGAAAAGGAAGCCCTATGAAGATGTTTGACAACTGCTGCTGAAGACCCAGAAAGGAAGGTTCTCACTACCAAAGTCCTTGGCAGTGAAAATAACATTAGAAATAATGCATTACTCTCTGCTTTGCTGCTTCACCCATGGGACCTTTCCATCGGACTTTCAACTGAACTTTCTTGTGTGTGTTCTTCACCACTAGGATGTGAGCTCCTTGAGAGCAGGGATTGCCTTACTTTCCTATTTCTAGAGTCCAGAGTTTAGCACAGAGCTTTGCACATAGTAAGTCCTTAGTAAATGCTTTTTTTTTTTTAATTCACTCATTCATTCATTCAGTAAGTGACCAGTTCAACTCCGGTGAAATTTTTTTTCAGGCTCACCCAAATTGGGTGGAAGAAAGAGTAGAGCAAGGGTGGGGAACCTGCAGTCTTGAGGCCACATATGGCCTTCTAGGTCCTTGGGTGAGGCCTTTCAACTGAGTTAAAGTTTTACAGAACAAATCTTTTTATTAAGAGAATTTGACTCAGTTGAAAGGCCTCACCCAAGGACCTAGAAGGCCACATGTGGCCTCGAGGCCGCGGCTTCCCCACCCCTGGAGTAGAGGAAAATAAAGTAAGGAGAGGAACTCGTTGGGGGAAGAGGGAGCTAGAAATATTTATAGAGGATTTGTACTGATGCACCTTCCCCCAAAACAATGGCAACACTTATGTAAATGAAACTTGAAGTAGGAATAAAAAAATTTTTTTTAAAGAATATATAGAGCAACTTAAAATCATATGTAACATATCACATTATTATAATTTGTGGTAAATACTCACCAAATGCAATTCTACAAATTATAACTTTTCACAGAATACAACATATTTAAAAATTTTTTGTTTTTCACTAGAATTTTCATTTTTAAAGTTTTTATAATTTTGATGTGAGATCTTGTTTATTTGAAAAGTAAAAAAAAATAGAGTTAGAAATATTTTAATGGGAATTTCTTGTAAAATATATGTAGAGCAATGGCCAACCGCAATTCTAAAGACTAATGATGAAACATGCTGCCTACCTACAGATAGAGAGTTGATGGACTCAGATTGAAGCCTATTGAGTTCCCTGGGGAAAAGCGGCAAGAGGCTGGGCCGGACCAGCCATCTTTCCTATGCCCCGGGGCAACAACTTCCATCTCTGCTAGCAAGAGGCAGCTTGCACTTCCTACTGCCAGCCCCATCTCCCGTCTGGGATGTGGAGAACCTCCAGGGTGAAGAGGAGCAACGGACCCTTTGATCTCAGGCCTTCCATCTCCTGCTGTACTTATGCCCTATGAAAAGAGAATGAAGACAGTTGGTGGGGAATGGGACTTTTTTCTCCTGCTATTCATGAAGATTCAAATGCACCCTTTTCCTGCCTATTTCCAGTGTTCAGAAGGAAAAGGAGTTGTGAATCAAGACCTCCCATCTCCTATTGTGCTTGCCTGCAGCCATCCTCTGGCAGAAGCCCTCCACTCAGTGATTAACATTCTCACACCTACACATTCTCTTCACAATCCCAGTGATTTTGAACCCCTGTAGAGCATCTTCCAAATGCAATTGCTTGCCCCACCCCACCACCACTGATTCCTTATTCTCAACCTTCTTAACCCTCTCACACCAAAGTTTCAACCAAACACCGCCAGGCCTTTCCATTATATCCTCTGGATTGCCAGTTCCATAGGCAACAAACTTTCCTCCATCTTAAATCATTTCCTTTCCCACCGCTTCCATCTACTAGCTCTTACCGAAACCTGGCTCTTCCCTGATGACATACTCTCCCTGGCCACCCTTTCCAGTACTGGCTTCACCTTCACTCATTTTCTTTGGTTAATCGGTTGAGGTGGGGGAGTTGTAATAATCTTGTCAATGGAGATTGACAATTCCAGGTTTCCCCTCTACCTCCATCATTCAGTGGCCTCTTTTTCTTTGAGGTTCATGCTATTCATATCTATCACTCAATCAAAATCCTAGAAGCTGTCGTCTATAGCCCCTCCAGGTCACTCCCTTTCATTCCTCAACAAGTTCGATATCTGGTTTACAATCTTCTTCTCCTCCCCAACTCCGGCCCTTGTACTAGGGGACTTCAATATACATATTGACTCTCTCTCAAATACCCTAACCTCTCAGTTCCTCAACCTCCTAGCATCCCATGAGCTATTCCTCCACCCAACTTTAGCCACACACAAAGATGGTCATATCATTCTTCTTGCCATAACCCATAAATGTACCACCTCTCTGAAATCCCAATTTATGACCATAATCTTTTCATCTCTCCCTCTGCCTTTCCTTACAAAACCCTACTGTTCATCTGTACCATGACCTCCAATTCCTTGACCCTTCAGTTCTCTCCCAAGCCAATCTCCCCTCCATCAGCCACTCCTCCTCTTCTCCCCAGTTTGACTTCTTGGTGAACCAGTTCAGTTCTACGCTATCTTCCCCTCTTGAATCCCTTGCTCCCTTGTCACATTTCCAATTGTTTTCAGCCAAGCCTCAGTCTCAGATCACTCCTACCATTCAACTGTCTGCTTCTATGCAAATGCTGGTGAATGAAGATGGAGAAAATCACAAAAGCATTCTGACTAGGTCCCCTACAAATTTACGTTACACAATCTCAACTGGACCCTCCCTGATGTTAGGCAATCCTGTTATGCCTCCCTTATCAATTCACTATCCCCCTCTCCACAGCAGTTCTTCCTTTTATCCTTCCTCAAAACTCCCATGGCTCCTCCTCCCCTACACTCTCTCAGCTGAACCTTGTTTCATATTTAACAGAAAAAAATTGAGGCCGTTTCTAATGAACCCTCTCTTCTCTCTCACTCAGATGCCTTCTGTCACTATCTCCTCCTTCACCTGTATCTTACATGATGAAGTGACCTTACTCCTTACCAAGGCTGACCCTTCTAACTGCTCAGGCAATCCCATTCTATCCCATCTCCTCCAACAGATTGTCCCCTCTGTCATCCCCACGCTATCACTCATTTTTCATTTTTCCCTGTCTACTGGCTCATTCTCTATTGCTTACAAACATGCCTATGTCTCCCCCCCACCTCCTGAAAAAAAAAACCCTCACTTGTTTCTTCCATCCTACTTCATCTTATATCTCTTCTGCCCTTTGTAACTAGTCTTCAGAAAGGTCACCTACAATAGGTGCCTCCACTTTCTCTCCTCGCTGTCTTCTTAACCCTTTATAAGCCAGCTTCCAACCTTATTATTTCAATGAAACTGCTCTCTCCAAAGTTACTAATGGAATCTTAGTTGCCAAATCCAATGGCCTTTTCTCAATCCTCATTCTCCTTGACCTCTCTGCAGCCTTTGACATTGTTGATCGCGCTTTCTTTTCTCTAGGTTTTCCTGTCACCACTCTCTCCTGGTTCTCCTCCTACCTATCAGACTGCTCCTTCTCTGACTCCTTCACTATACTCTCATCCAGATCATGTCCTCTAATCATGTGCCCCTCAGGGTTCTGTCCTGGTCCCTCTTCTCTTTTCCCTTCATGTTACTTCACTTGGTGATCTCATCAGTTCCCATGGATTTAATTACTATCTCTATGCTGATGATTCTCAAATCTATCTATCCTGCCTCAAACTATACTGACTTCCAATCTCTCATTTTCAACTGCCTTTCGGACATCTTGACCTGGATGTACAGTAAACATCTTAAAACTCATTATTTGCCTCTTAAGCCCTCCCCGCTCTGACTTTTCCTGTTGTTGTAGAGGACAACACCATCTTCCCAGTCCCCAAGGGTCACAATCTAAAAGTCATCCTGGACTCCTCACTGTCTCTAACCCCACATTTCTGAGATATTGCCAAGGCCTGTTGATTTCACCTTTGCAATATCTCTTGAATAAGCCCCCTTCTTTCCTCTAACACTTCCACCACTCCAGTGTAGGCCCTCATCACTTCACACCTTGATTCTTTCAATGGCCTGCTGGTGGGTCTGCCTGCCTCTAGTCTCTCCCCACTACAGTCTATCCTGCATTCGGCCACTAAAGTGGGTTTCCTAAAGTGTAAGTCCAACCATGTCACTCTTCTACTCAATAAATGCTAGTGGCTTCCTATTGCCTCTAGGATCAAATACAAAATGCTGTCTTTGACATTCAAAGCCCTTCGTAACCTAGCCCCCTCTGACCTTTCCACTTTTCTTACACCTTACTCCCCAGTACCCAATGACACTGGCTTCCTCCTATCTCAAGAACCAGACACTCCATCCCTTGACTTCAACATACCTCATCCCTCCACCTGGGCATTCTCTCTGGCTGTCCCTCATGCCTGAAATTCTCTCCCTCCTCAGCTCCATCTACCAGCTTCCTTGGATTCCTTTAAAATCTCATCTTTTACAGGAAGCCTTCCTCAACCCCTCTTAATTTTATTGCCTTCCCTCTGTTAATTATTTCCTATTTACCTTATATAGAGCTTGCTTCATCTATATTTGTTTGCACGTTGTCTCCCCCATTAGACTGTAATTTTTCTGAGGGCAGGGACTGTCTTTTTATATAGTTTAACAAATGTTTATCGACTAATTGATTATTTTCTTTTCTTTCTAGGGTTCTTGTTTGTTTGTTGTGATGTGGGTAATGTGGAAAATTGTTTTGCTTTACTATTAACATTTATAATGGACTTTGTTTTTCTTGCCTTCTCAAAGGGTAAAAGCCCAGAGGAGGAGGAAGGAGGGAGAAAACTCGTAATTGAAAACCAAATAAAATTGAATAAAACAAAAGCAAAGCAAGGTAAGATGAAACCAGCTCAGAAAGACCATTCCAACCTATTGCTTTAATTATGGTTTATTTCCAAGTTTCTATTATCAAGTGTGTTCTACGTTCTTAGTAAAAAGCTATTTTTGAATATAGAGAGAATACCAGAGAGAACAATTGCTAGAGTTTTCGCAAGTGATTTGAATGTACATAGTTTATCATTAGGAAAAGCAAAATGTTTGACTTTGAGAAAGAGAAAGGGTTGATTATAAAGTAAATTTTAAATAGAGTGTAGTTACATCACAAACATTAATATAACCTGTGCAAAGTTTTGATCTTTTGATAGATCACAGAGTTAGAAATTATGATGTATAATTGTATACCAGCAAAAGAATTTTTGAAAGTATTTATTTTCTTGCAATTATTTTTAAATCCTTTTCGCTGTGGAAAGAACAACATGGATTTTGTGTATGTGTTTCCTCATAATTGGCTCGTAAACAGAAAGAAAATAAAACACATTTCAAATACAGCAAATTTATAGTCATATAATTAATTAAAATATGGAGCATGTGGGAGAGGCAAAACCAAGATGGCAAAGTAAAAGCAGAGACTTATCTGAGGTATCCCAAATTCCCCTCCAAACGAATTTAAAATAATGCCTCAAAATGAATTCTGGAGTGGCAGAACCCACAAAAGGACGGGATGAAATAATTTTCCAGCCAAAGATAACTTAGAAGGTTGGCAAGAAAGCTCTATCTCACTGGGATAAAAGGGGAGTGAAGTCCAGTGCATGCCACCATTGGGCAAGCCAGCAGTGAGGCCCCTGGGACTCCTGTTCAAGGCAGCCAGCAGCAAGCGTTGGGGGGGGGGGGCAACTAAATCTTCAGCAGCAACTTCCAGAACTCTTATCTCACAGACAGTAAGAGGGTCTGGCAATTGGTCAGAAGGAGATTACAGAGGACCTTTAGGTGGCCCTGGGTGCATGACTCTGTCATATTGCCCACATGGGGATTCATTTTGCAGTCCTAAGGTGAGGAGGAGTATTGGTACACTAGAGCTTCTGATTGCAGTGGACCCTGGTCACAGTTCCAGGGAAGAAAACAGTGCTTGTGGTTACTCACAGACAAGGGCACAGGTCAAGAGAACAGTAACCACACCTTAACTTAGATCATAACACCTCAGAAGAACTGAAAACTTACAGAGTCCTCAAACTAGCTCTTAAAACAATAGAATAAGAACTCTGAAGGTTGAGACAGTGACCCCTTCATGCCAGGAGTGAAATCCAACTTTAACATAAACTTAAAAGTCAAAAATTAGACTGGAAAAATGAACAAGCAACAACGAAAAAAGCGGATCATAGAAAGTTAACACGGAGACAAGGAATATCAAAACACAAACTCAGAAGAGGACAACAAAGTCAAAACTTCTGCATCCAAAGCTTCAAAAAACGTGAATTGTTCTCAGGCTCAAAAAGAACTCATGGAAGAGCTCAAAAAGGATTTTAAAAATCAAATAAGAGAGGTAGAAGAAACATTGGGAAAAGAAATGAAAGTGATACAAGAAAACAATGGGAAAAGAGTCAACAGCTTAGCAAAGGAAACACAAAAAATACTGAAGAAAATAAAATCTTAAAAAAGAGAACGGGCCAAACAGTAAAAGAGGCACAAAAATCTACTGAAGAAAACACTTTAAAAAGCAGAATTAGCAAAAAGAGAAAAGATATCCTAAAATTATAAAAATTCACTGAAGAAAACACCTTTTTTTAATTAGATTTTTTATTGTTAGTTTACAACACTTAATTTTACATGTTCTTGAGTTTCAAATTTTCTTCCCTTCCCTCCCCTCCCCTCTTCCCCCCAAGACGGCATGCAGTCCAATATAGATTCTACACAAACTTTGGCGTTAAACTTATTTACATAATAGTCAAGTTGCAAAGAAGAGTTATGACCAATGGAGTGACTCATGAGAGAGAAGAAACAAAACCAAAAAAAAAAAAAAAAAGAGGAAGAAAGAAAAAAAAAAAAGGAGAGCAAACAGTTTGCCTCGATCTGCATTCAGACTCCACAGTTCTTTCTCTGGATATAGCTAGCTTAGAAAACACCTTCTTAAAAAGTAGAACTGGCCAAATGAAAAAAGAGGTACAAAAGCTCACTGAATAAAACAATTCCTTAAAAATTAGAATTGGGTGAGTAGAAGCTAATGATTCTATGGAAAATCAAGAAACAACAAAACAAAACCAAGAGAATGAAAAAAAAAAAACAGAAGAAAATGAAAAAAAAACTGACCTGGAAAAACAGATCTAGAAGAGATGATTAAGAATTATTGGACTACCTGAAATCCATGATAAAAAAAAAGAGCATAGACATCATATTTCAAGAAATTATCAAGGAAAATTGCCCTGATATCCTAGAAGCAGAGGACAAACTAAGGAAAGAATCCACTGATCACTTCCTGAAAGAGATAGCAAAATTAAAACTTCTAGAAATATTACTGCCAAATCTCAAAGCTCTCAGGTTAAGGAGAAAATACTGCAAGCAGCCAGAAATAAACAATTCAAAAATTATGGAGCCACAGTCAGGATAGCATAAGATTTAGCAACTTCTACATTAAAGGATTGGAAGGCTTGGAATACGATATTCTAGCAGGCAAAGGAGCTAGAATTATAACCAAAAATCATCTACCCAGCAAAACTGAGTATTACCTTTCAGGGTGGGAAGAATGGATATTTAATGAAATAGAGTACTTTCAAACATTTCTGATAAAAAGACCAGAGTTGAATAGAAATTTTAACTTTCAAATATAAGACTCAAGAGAAGCATAAAAAATAAACAGGAAAGGGAAATCATAAGGGATTCAATAAGATTAAAGTGTTCACATTTTTACATGGGAATATAATATGTGCAACTCCTAAGAACTTTATAATTATTAAGGCAGAGTACTCAGAGACAGAACACATAGTATGAGTTGACTATGATGGGATGATATCCAAAAAGAAAAAATAATTAAGGGGTAAGAAAGAGGGATGCTCTGGGAAAAGGGGGAAGGAAGAGGTAGGATGGGATAAGTTATTTGAGATAAAAGAGAAGTGAAAGAGCTTTTACAATGGAGGGAAAGACGGAGGGGCAGGACACAATGCTTGAACCTTACTCTCATCTGAATTGGCTGAAAGAGGGAATGAATGTCATACACGTTTAGTTGGGTATAGCAATCTATCTTACCACATGAGAAAGTAGGAAGGGAGGAGAATAAGAGAAGGGTGGGGCTGATAGAAGAGAAAGTAGACTGTGGAAAGCAGTGGTCAGAAGCAAAACACTTTTGAGGAAGGACAGAGTAAAAGGAGAGAGAGAAAAAGATAAATAGGAAAAATAGATGGAGGGAAATACACACTAACTATAATTGGAAAAAAAGTTTACAGTGTTCCTCTGATAAAGGCCTCATTTCTCAAATATATAGAGAACCGAGTCAAATTTATAAGAATACAAGATATTCTCCAATTGATAAATGGCCAAAGGCTATGAACTGGTAGTTTTCAGAAGAAATCAAAGCTACCTAAATTCATATGAAAAAATGCTCTAAATCACTATTGATTAGAGAAATACAAATTGAAATAACTCTGAAGTACCACCTCACGTCTATCAGCTTGGCTAATATGACAGAAAGGGAAAATGACAAATATTGGAGGGAATTTGGGAAAACTGGGACACTAAGGCACCACTGATGGGGTTGTAAACTGATTCAACCATTCTGGAGAGCAATTTGGAACTACACCCAAAGATAAAATGCCCTTTGACCCAGAAATAGCACTAGTAGATCTATATTCCAAAGAGATAAAAAAAAAAAAGGAAAGGAAAGGACAGAAGAGGAGAGGAGAGGAAAGGGAAAAGGAAAAGAAAAGGAAAAAGACCTATATATACAAAAATATTTATAGCGGCTCTTTTTTGTGGTGGCAAAGAATTGGAAATTGAGGGAATGACCATCAATTGGGGAATGGCTGAACAAGTTGTGGTATGTGATTGTGATGGAATATTATTGTGCTATAAGAAATGAAAGGAAGGTGGATTTCAGAAAAATCTAGGCTTACATGAACTGATGCAAAATGAGGTGAACAGAACCAGAAGGATGTACACAGTGCCAGTAATATTGTATGATGATCAGCTTTGAATGATTTGGCTATCCTTAGCAATACAACAATTTAAGACAATTTCAAAGGACTCATGATGAAAAATGCTATCTACTTCCAGAGAAAGAAATGATGGAGTCTGAATGCAGATTGAAGCAAACTTTTTTTGAACTTTACTTTTCTTGGGATTTTTTTTGTCTGTGTTTTCTTTCATGACATGACTAATATGGAAATTTGTTTTGCTTGACTCCACGTGTATAACCTCCATCAAATTGCTTCCCTTCTCAATGAAGGGAAGGGAATGAGGAAGAGAGAAAATTTGAACTCAACATTTAAAAAAATAAACCTTAAAAACTTGTTTTACATGTAACTAGAGGAAAATATAAAAAAAATAAGTATGGAGTATGTGGTCAATAAAGGAGGTCTAGTCTGGGGTGAGGGTAACACACCGGTATTCTTTTTGTTGTAATTCTTGTAAACAGATAATGAAGGTCATATGTAAATTTCAAACTGAAAGTGAGTATTTTACTGGTTAAAATCCATTATCTTAATAAACTTATGTATGAATATCTGAATAAACCTAAATAATGACACTGCTTAAGTTTATTTCCCATAAATTACAGACTGATGATATTTTATTGTAGTTTAAGGTGTTGAAAGGTTAAAGGAAACTTTGGTCATGCTTTTCAATCTCCCGAGATACCAAATTTGGCATTAGAAGATAGAATTAATCTGCAGTTTAGTCTGCAGTTAGTCTGCAGTTTCTTTAACAGTTTCAGTCAGCTGATGTAGACTAATCAGTGTACTGGCATTCTGACTGTGGAACTTTCCATAGTTTTTGAAGTGATAAACTGTGGATTGGGCATTAGAGATGCCATTCATAAAAGTACTTATTTTCATGGCAAAAATTGAAGACTCTTTCCCCCTCTTCCCTTATACAAATGACATATGCTTTTCATTCTTTCCTCTCTCCAAATTACACCATTCAAACATGCATGATTTTTTCCCTTAGGTCTTTCTTTAGACTATTGAAGGATGAGAAGAATGTCCTTTCTCTTTTTGGTCTAGAGATACCACAATCTCACAAATGTTGGACTATTCCTGGCTCCAAATAAAGATAGGAAAGGACACATACTTTTGTAGATTAAGTTACTTAAATTGGCTAAAATCCAAAATAAGGTATATGAAATTTTTTTAAACCAAGAACAACAGAAGAAAGCCCCCACAAGAACTGTGCACAGACTAAGCTGTGGGATAGATTGCCATCTGTATTGGTTGATGGCACATCTACACCTGAAAGATCATGAATCTCAATTAAACTCTCTTCTTGGGAAGAGGGAAGCAGTTCCTGTTCTCAAACACCCACTCCTTTATGGATTTTTTTCAGTTTAGGTCTGCTTAACCTTAAAGAATTCTAGAAGAGAGAGATGATCTGATCCTTCCTAATGCCTATCCTTCCTTGGCCACTTCTGTTGTCTTTCTTCTTAGTGATATCTTTTATCCTCTAAACTAATACCTGTTTGCCCTTCTGTGTTAGACTCTGCATAGGATGCTTTGAGTATGACTTTGCTTGGTTCAGTTAGGAACTGTTTCCCGGTCTCTTAAAGACTGATTCAGAGGGTGGAGCCAATACGGAGGCTGGAAAGCAGGGACTCACTTAAGCTCTCCCCCAAGTCCCTCCAAACACCTGTGAAAAATGGCTTTGAAAAAATTCTAGAGCAGAAGAACCCATGAAATAGCAGAGGGAAGCAAGTGTCCAGCCCAGGACAGCCTGGATGGTCACTGGGAAGGGTCTATCATACCATGCTAGGAACCAAGTGCAGTCCAGCATGGGCCATGCCAGGACAGACCATACTGGAAGTCAGGTGGGTGGAGCAGGCCTTAGGGCCATGAAACACTGAGCTGTCGCAGTTACCAGACTTCTCAACCAGCAAACGCCAAAGATCGCAGAGCAGGTTAGTGGGAAAACTGCTGAATTGGGGTAAGAGTGGTCCAGCCCCAGCCCTGGGGGTGGCGGAGGTGGAATGGGGGTGGCAACAGCAGCAGCAGGAAGCTCCAGCAGGTGCTTCCATAGCTCTAGCATCAGCTGCTTCGGGAGTCCCTGGCTCACACAGTGAGAGGAATCAAATGACAGATCAGAGTGGGAGTGCAAGGAGTGCTTTACTGACCCAGAGGCAGCTTTGCCCTGCTTGGATCTGGGTTGCGGTCCTGGTTGGTGGTTCTTGGGGGAGGAGGAGGGCTGCTGTGGCAGAATTTGCTGTGTAGAAGTAGCTCTGAAAATAGCAGCACAGCCCCTCAAGCTTGGGACAAAGTACTCTCTACTCTACAAGCAGTCATACCCTGACAAAAAGCTCAAAAGTCAATTAGTTGTCTGAGAACATAACCAGGCAGCAAAAAAGGACACAGACTCAGACTATAGAATCTTTTTTTGGGGTGACAAAGAAGATCAAAACATATAGCCAGAAGAAGTCAATGAAGTCATAGAGCCTACATCAAAAGCCTCCAAGAAAAATATGAATTCGTCTCAGGCCATGGAAGAGCTCAAAAAGGATTTGGAAAAGCAAGTTAGAGAAGTAGAGGAAAAATTGGGAAAAGAAATGAGAGTGGTGCAAGAAAATCAAGAAAAACAAGTCAATGACTTACTAAAGGAGACCCCCAAAAATACTGACGAAAATAACACCTTAAAAAATAGACTAACTCAAATGGCAAAAGAGCTCCCAAAAGCCAATGAGGAGAAGAATGCCTTGAAAGGCAGAATTGGCCAAATGGAAAAGGAGGTCCAAAAGACCATTGAAGAAAACACCACCTTAAAAATTTAGATTGGAGCAAGTGGAAGCTAGTGACTTTATGAGAAATCAAGAAATTATTAAACAGAACCAAAGGAATGAAAAAATGGAAGACAATGTGAAATATCTCATTGGAAAAACCACTGACCTGGAAAATAGATCCAAGAGAGATAATTTAAAAATTGTTGGACTACCTCAAAGCCATGATCAAAGAAAGAGCCTATCATCTTTCAAGAAATTATCAAGGAAAACTGCCCTGCTATTCTAGAACTAGAAGGTAAAATAGAAATTGTAAGAATCCACTGATCACCTCTTGAAAAAGATCCCTAAAAGAAAACTCCTAGGAATGCTGTTGCCAAATTCCAGAGTTCCCAGGTCAAGGAGAAAATACTGCAAGCAGCCGGAAAGAAACAGTTGGAGTATTGTGGAAACACAATCAAGATAACACAAGATCTAGCAGCTTCTACATTAAGGGATCGAAGGGCTTGGAATATAATATTCCAGAGGTCAAAGGAGCTAGGATTAAAACCAAGAATCACCTGCCTAGCAAAACTGAGTATCATGATCCAAGGCAAAATATGGATTTTCAATAAAATAGAGGACTTTCAAGCTTTCTTGATGAAAAGACCAGAGCTGAATAGAAAATCTGATTTTCAAATACAAGAATCAGGAGAAGCATGAAGTGGTAAACAAGAAAGATAAATCATAAGGGACCTCCTAAAGTTGAACTGTTTTGTTTTTATTCCTACAAGGAAAGATGATGTTTGTAATTCATGAGACCTTTTTCAGTATTAGGGTAGTTGAAGGGAATGTGTGTGTGTGTGTGTGTGTGTGTGTGTGTGTGTGTGTGTGTTTATGTATGTATATATGTATGTATATATGTGTGTGTATATATATGTATGTATGTATAGACAGAGGGCACAGGGTGAGTTGAATATGAAGGGATGATATCTAAAAAATAAAATAAAATTAAGGGGTGAGAGAGGAATATATTGAGAGAGGGACAAAGGGAGAGATAAAATGGAGTAAATTATCTCACATAAAAGTGGCAAGAAAAAGCAGTTCTGTTGGAAGGGAAGAGTGAGCAGGTGAGGGGGAATGAGTGAATCTTGCTCTCATTGGATTTGACTTGAGGAGGTAATAACATACACACTC